>CM061748.1:64777982-65144295 GCA_030979885.1 Lolium multiflorum | reverse complement strand
GGATTTTGTTTTCGAAAGTTATGCTATGCTTATCAATCCTAGTAGTGTGTAGCCACCATGAACCCTTGCTAGGAATTTTTAGTTTGCCTAGCAATAACAAAATGCCACTGCTGTTTTGATTATATTGGATTGTGAGTATTGAGAATTAAAATTAACAACCTTAATGAATCACCTGGGTGGATTGGTTGATTGGTGGGCGGCTGCTCAGGCTCACGCGCCCTAGGGACTAAAGCGATTGGACGGGTAGGTGAGAGTCACGGGTTGAATAGTGGTTGCCACCCAGGATTAAAGAGATTATTATGTCGTCCATGTTTTAGATAGCTTCCAGTGCAACCACAATACATTATGGGCTCTGTCTTGGCTAAGTACTTAGTGGGAAACCTTGCCTAGGGTACCGCCAGAGGGTGGAATTTTGGGTACGGGCGGATCCGGTAGGTGGAGGGGCTACTAAGGAAAAGCTTCGTAGTGACCTTGTCCTGGCCTTAATGAAGATGAAGAATTTTGGCAAAAAGGCTTGGTTGTGAATTGTGGGTAAAGAGCGCAACCTCTCGAGAGTTAAACCTAAGATCTTAGCCGTGTCCCCGGTTATGGACAATTTGAGCTTTCTAGGCAAGGAATGTACGGAAGAATCTCATCACCTTTTCTGAATGTATTTAAAATTTGAATCAACCTTTGAAAACTCATGGGAGATGTAACCATGTGATTATTCTAAAACCCATGGAGGATTTAACCATGGTGTGATTTCATAATGTCATTCAAAGGATTTCAAAATGTTTTGTTTTAAATAAAATATAGGATAAAATTGGCTTTATGCAAATTGTGCCTAAACTCCACTAGCCAAATATCATGTAGATAGTCATGCCTAAAACTGCCACCATATAAGTGTCATTTGCCAGTACATCATTGTACTGACCTCCATTCGTGGGGCTGCATATTCAAACATGCAGGTTCTTCTAAAGATGAGTACTAGTAGGATCTCGAGTCTACATTCCAACATGACTGCCTGTGGCACATGAAGATGATGGAGGCTCATTGAAGATTTATTTCCGCTGTGTTTGCTTTGAACTTTTATATTTGAGCTAGTCAATTCGACTATGCAATTTGTAAGACTTTATTTTATCTCCTGTGGATCTACGTTGTAGTAAATTTGATACTATTGCTATGATTACTACATTTGAAATGTGTGTGCTATCAGTGATCCCGGGAATAGCACTATACACAGGTATCTTGCCTTTATTTAAAAGGTAGGGTGCTACAGAATGGTATCAGAGCATAGTGTTGCCTGTAGGATCGAGACCTAAGTTTGGAAAACCATGAAAAATGTTTAAATCATAATTGTCAATTTTAATTCTTCACTTATCTATTCATTTGATTCTATTCTAACCTTGACCCCTATGCAAAATATAGATGGGTACCTTCACCAAAACTACAGGTTCCCTTGCAGGGATGACACCCCTTTGGGTGACAGCGTCCAGGTGTCTGAGTCTACCGAGTATGCGCATGTTCTACGGGAGCGAACATTATCGATGTTGCTGCCGTGGAACAACGGGAGGGTCGAGACCACCATTGAGAGCGTCTTGTTCAATAGGTTACCGACACCGTGGTCTACACCGAAAACGTATCGAATGGGAAGATGGAGTAGTGATGGCAATGCGGGAGAACATTAGCGCCCATCGTCTACGGGTTCAGAACGACATCGGTGAGGATTCGGACATCCGGCCCCGCCCGGACATCGCAGCTCAGGTACGGATTTTGCTTGAGGACTAAGGGGAAATGTTGAAGGCATGACATAGACTGGCAATCAGTTCGAGACATGGAGAGAGAGTACCTTGAAGAGATGCGTTTCACTGCGCTATGAGATGAATGGTAGCAACCTAACAAACAAATCCTTGATGCGCGTAGATGCACCGTCAGATTAGAACCCAAGTGGAAGGTATGATGTGATAAACAAGTTTATAATAGAGCAAAGGGTTATCGAACCGTGGGCGCCAAGAAGCATTAGATATTTGTTGGTGGAGAATGTCGTGCGGCGCAACACACCAGGTGAAACCGGCGCCACGACCCCGTGGAACCACAACACAATCAAGTACTTTGCCCCAAACGTAACGGTGAGGTTGTCAATCTCACAGCTTGCTGAAAACAAAGGATTAAACGTATGAGTGGAAGATGGTGTTTGTTTGCAAAGAACAGCAAAAACAATGATTGCATTAGAATGTATTCAGATGTAAAAGAATGGACCGGGGTCCACAGTTCACTAGTAGTGTCTCTCCAATAAGATAACTAACATGCTGGGTAAACAAATTACAGGCGGGCAATTGACAAATAAAAATTCAATACATATCAACGATGATTACTATGTGATTTAATCAGGATTACGATAAGAGTACATGAACATATCAGCATGCATCTATACCTAAATAAATCACCTTCGGGTTGTCATCAGAGACCTTAAGGGTGTGCGTTGCAAACGGTGTTGGTAAGTGTGGTGCGTAATGTAATCAACACAAATATCCTTGGACAAAGCATCAATGTTTTATCCCTAGTGACACTTGGCCACATCCCTACAGCAAGAACTTTTCATCAGCATCCCCCGATTCAATGGGCCTTAGACCCACTATCAGGCATAATTACTCCCTCTTGGGAGTTACAAGTATCAACTTGGCAAGAGCCTCTACTAGCAAAGGAGAGCATGCAAGAACATAAACAACACATATGATAGATTGATAATCAACTTAACATAATATTCTATATTCATCGGCCCAATAAACACAACATGTAGCATTACAAATAGATGATCTTGATCCTGTGACAGGCAGCTCACAAGATCTAAACAATGATATGGGGGAGAAGACAACCATCTAGCTGCTGCTATGGACATAGTCAAAGGATGAACTACTCACGCATCAATCCGGAGGCGGGCATGATGATGTAGAGCCCCTCCGGTGATGATTCCCTCTCCGGCAGGGTGCCGGAGCGATCTCCTAAATCCCCCGAGATGGGATTCGCGACGGCGGCGTCTCTGGTTTTCCGTATCGTGGCTCTCGGTGCAGGGGGTTTCGCGTGAGCTATATGTAAGGCGGAAGGGTGGTCGAGTACACGAGGCCCCCACACAACGAGCGATGGCCAGGGCCCATACCCGCGCCCCGCCTAGTGTAGCGTCGCTGAGGCCCCACTTCCCTTTCCCCTGGTCTTCACAGGCTTCGTGCAAGTAGGACCCAGGCGTTGATTTGGGTCCAATTGGGGAAATATGTTTTCCTTACTAGGATTTGAGAGCAAAAAGCAATGAAAACATTAGCTGGCATGGCATCTTGTTAATAGGTTAGTGCGGAAAATGTATAATAATACTGTAGTATGTATAAAACATTCAAGTATTGTAATAAAAGTAGCATGGAACAAAAGAAATTATAGATACGTTTGAGACGTATCAAGCATCACGAATAATTTCTGAAGTGACATGCTACCAACATAATCTTGATCAACATTATTGTAAAGCATATGAGATGAAGAGTGATCTGAACAAAAGATTGCTAACAAATATAATGACTAAACAAATGAATCATATAGCAAAACTTTCATGAATAATACTTTCAAGACAAGTATCAATAAGAGTTGCATAAGAGCTAACTCATAAGTAATAAATTCAAAGTAGAATGCATTGAAGCAACACAAAGGATGATTAAGTTTCAGCAGTTTGCTTTCAACTTGTAACATATGCATATCTCATGGATATTTGTCAACATAGAGTAAATAACAAGTGAAATAAGTAAACATGTAAGAATCAATGCACACGGTTAACACAAGTGTTGCTTCTAAGATAGAAAGAAGTGGGTAAAGCTGACTCAACATAAAGTAAAGGTTCGCAGAAGGAAGCATGGATTACTATTTTTGTGCTAGAGCTTTGTTTTACACAGAAACAATTTTGTCAACGGTAGTAATAATTCATATGCGCTATGCATAATACTTCCTACAAGTTGCAAAATCTCATGTGAAGTACTAATAGACACTGCCTTGTCCTACTTAGCTCGGAGAACACGGATTATCATCGCATAACATATGTTTCAACCAAGTGTCACAAGGGGTACCTCTATGCCCTTGTACAAGTGTCTAAGGAGAAAGCACGCATTGGATATTTCTCGCTTTTGATTATTCTCAACTTAGACATCCATACGGGACAACATAGACAACAGATAATGGACTCCTCTTTTAATGCTTAAGCATTCAACAGTTAATATTCTCATAAGAGATTGAGGTTGTATGTCAAAGCTGAAACTTCCACCATGATACATGGCTTTAGTTGGCGGCCCAATGTTCTTCTCTAACATATGCATACTCAAACCATTTGATCATGAAATCGCACTTACTTCAGACAAGACGAACATGCATAGCATCTCACATGATATCCAACAAAGATAAAGTTGATGGCATCCCCAGAAACATGGTTACCGCTCAACAAGCAACTTATAAATTAAGACACATAACTACATATTCATCACCACAATAGTTTTTAAGCTATTTGTCCCATGAGCTATATATTGTAAAGGTAGAGGAATGAAATTTTAAGGTAGCACTCGAAGTAAATGTAACTTTGGAACCCCAAGAGGAAGGTATGATGCGCACGGTGGCAAGTTTTCCTGAGAAAGAAACCAAGGTTTCGAAGGAGGAGCCAAGAAGCACGTTGAAGGTTGATGGTGACGAAATGTGATGCGGCGCAACACCAGGGATTCCGGCGCCAACGTGGAATGCACAACAAAACCAAAGTACTTTGCCCCAGCTGATGAGGTTGTCAATCTCACAGGCTTCTTGTAACAAAGGATTAAACGTATCAGTGGAAGATGATTGTTTGCAAGAAAAGAGTAGAACAAGTAGATTGTATGCTATGTAAAGAATAGGACCGGGGTCCACAGTTCACGTCTCTCCCATAAGATAAAAGCATGTTGGGTGAACAAATTACAGTCGGGCAATTGACAAATAGAGAAAGGCATAACAATGCATATACATGATATGATAAATATAGTGAGATTTAATTGGGCATTCGACAAAGTACATAGACCGCCATCCAAGCGCATCTATGCCTAAAAAGTCCACCTTCAGGTTATCATCCGAACCCCATTCAGTATTAAGTTGCTAAGCAACAGACAATTGCATTAAGTATGGTGCGTAATGTAATGAACAACTACATCCTTAGACATAGAATCAATGTTTTATCCCTAGTGGCAACATCACATCACAACCTTAGAACTTTCTGTCACTGTCCCAGGTGTCAATGAAGGCATGAACCCACTATCGAGCATAAATACTCCCTCTTGGAGTTAAGAGTAAAAACTTGGCCAGAGCCTCTACTAATAACGGAGAGCATGCAAGATCATAAACAACACATAAACAATAGATTGATAATCATCATAACATAGTATTCTCTATCCATCGGATCCCGACAAACACAACATATAGTATTACGGATAGATGATCTTGATCATGTTAGGCAGCTCACAAGATCAACAATGAAGCACAACAAGGAGAAGACGACCATCTAGCTACTGCTATGGACCCATGGTCCAGGGGTGAACTACTCACTCATCACTCCGGAGGCAATCATGGCGATGAAGAGTCCCTCCAGGAGATGAATCCCCTCTCGTGGTGCCGGAGCGATCTCCTGAATCCCCGAGATGGGATTCGCGGCGGCGTCTGGAAGGTTTTACGTATCGTGGCTCTCGTGTTGGGGTTTTTACGACGGGGGCTTTAAGTAGGCGGAAGGAGGCGGCGCGGGGGCCACACGGGGCCACACCCTGGTCGGCGCGGCCAGGGCACGGGCCGCGCCGCCTATGGTGTCGGCGCCTCGTGGCCCCTCCTTCCCTCTTAGGTCGCTCCGTGCAAAAATAGGACCCTGGGCGAAGATTTCGTCCAATTAGAATATTTCCTTACTAGGATTTACGAAACCAAAAACAGCGAGAAAAAACACAGTGGCTCTTCGGCATCTTGTTAATAGGTTAGTTCGAGAAAATGCATAAATATGACATATAATGTGCATAAAACATGTAGGTATCATCAATAAAGTGGCATGGAGCATAAGAAATTATCGATACGTTGGAGACGTATCGGCATCCCCAAGCTTAGTTCTCGTCCCGAGCCGGTAAAACGATAACAAAGATAATTTCTGAAGTGACATGCCATTATAATCTTGATCATACTATTTGTAAACATATGTAATGAATGCAACGATCAAAACAAAGGTAATGACATGAGTAAACAAGTGAATCATATGACAAAGACTTTTCATGAATAGTACTTCAAGACAAGCATCAATAAGTCTTGCATAAGAGTTAACTCATAAAGCAATAAATCAAAGTAAAGGTGTTGAAGCAACACGAAGGAAGATTAAGTTTCAGCGGTTGCTTTCAACTTATAACATGTATATCTCATGGATATTGTCAACATAAAGTAATATAACAAGTGCAATATGCAAGTATGTAGGAATCAATGCACAGTTCACACAAGTGTTTGCTTCTTAAGGTGGAGGGAGATAGGTAAACTGACTCAACAATAAAAGTAAAAGAAAGGTCCTTCAAAGAGGAAAGCATCGATTGCTGTATTTGTGCTAGAGCTTTTATTTTGAAAACATGAAACAATTTTGTCAACGGTAGTAATAAAGCATATGAGTTATGTAAATTATATCTTACAAGTTGCAAGCCTCATGCATAGTGTACTAATAGTGTCCAGCACCTCGTCCTACTTAGCTTGGACTACCGGATCTTTGCATGCCATGTTTCAACCAAGTGTCACAAAGGGGTACCTCCATGCGCCTGTTCAAAGGTCTAAGGAGAAATGCTCGCATTTTGGATTTCTCGCTTTTGATTATTCTCAACTTAGACATCCATACCGAGACAACATGGACAACAGATAATGGACTCCTCTTAAATGCATAAGCATGTAGCAATGATTATTATTCTCATATGAGATTGAGGATATATGTCCAAAACTGAAACTTCAACCATGGTTCATGGCTTTAGTTAGCGGCCCAATGTTCTTCTCTAACAATTTTGCATGCTCCAACCACTAAAATGATAGATCCTTCAGACAAGACGGACATGCATAGCAACTCACATGATATTCAACAATAGTTGATGGCGTTCCCCAGAAGCATGGTTATCGCACAACAAGCAACTTAATAAAAGATAAAGTGCATAAGTACATATTCAATACTACGATAGTTTTTAAGGCTATTTTGTCCCATGAGCTATATATTGCAAGGTGAATGATGGAATTTTAAAGGTAGCACTCAAGCAATTTACTTTGGAATGGCGGAGAAATACCATGTAGTAGGTAGGTATGGTGGACACAAATGGCATAGTAGTTGGCTCAAGGATTTTGGATGCATGAGAAGTATTCCCTCTCGATACAAGGTTTAGGCTAGCAAGGTTATTTGAAGCAAACTCAAGGATGAACCGGTGCAGCAAAACTCACATAAAAGACATATTGTAAACATTATAAGACTCTACACCGTCTTCCTTGTTGTTCAAAACTCAATACTAGATATTATCTAGACCTTAGAGAGACCAAATGCAAATCAAATTTTAGCAAGCTCTATGTATTTCTTCATTAATGGGTACAAAGCATATGATGCAAGAGCTTAAACATGAGCACAACAATTGCCAAGTATCACATTATCCAAGACATTTTAGAATTACTACATGTAGCATTTTCCAATTCCAATCATATAACAATTTAACGAAGAAGAAACTTCGCCTTGAACATTATGAGTAAAGCCTAAGGACATATTTGTCCATATGCAAAAGCGGAGCGTGTCTCTCTCCCACAAAGTGAATGCTAGGATCCATTTTATTCAAACAAAAACAAAAACAAAAACAAACAGACGCTCCAAGTAAAGAACACAAGATGTGACTGAATAAAAATATAGTTTCAGGGGAGGAACCTGATGATGTTGTCGATGAAGAAGGGGATGCCTTGGGCATCCCCAAGCTTAAACTTTTGAGTCTTCTTAAAATATGCAGGGGTGAACCACGGGCATCCCCAAGCTTAGAGCTTTCACTCCTCTTGATCATAGTATATCATTCTTCTCTCTTGACCCTTGAAAACTTCCTTCACCAAACTTCAAGCAAACTCATTAGAGGGTTAGTGCACAATTAATAATTCACACATTCAGAGGTGACACAAACATTCTTTACACTTCTGGACATTGCATAAAGCTACTGGACATTAATGGATCAAAGAAATGAATCCAACATAGCAAAAGAGGCAATGCGAAATAAAAGGCAGAATCTGTCAAAAACAGAACAGTCCGTAAAGACGAATTTAAAGCTGGCACAGACTTGCTCAAATGGAAAAACTCAAAACTAATGAAAGTTGCGTACATATCTGAGGATCACGCTCGTAAATTGGCAGATTTTTTAGAATTTTATACAGAGAACTGTGCCCAGATTCGTGACAGACAGCAATGCTGTTTCTGCGCAGCGATCCCAAATATAACATCAACTTTGACATAGAAACTTTACTTGGCACAAAAACATGATAAGGAGAGGTTGCTACAGTAGTAAACAACTTCCAAGACTCAAATATAAAACAAAGTACTGTAGTAAAAACATGGGTTGTCTCCCATAAGCGCTTTTCTTTAACGCCTTTCAGCTAGGCGCAGAAAGTGCAAATCAAGTAACATCGAGTAGAAGCATCAACATCATAACTTGTTCTAATAATAGAATCAAAAGGCAAATTCATTCTCTTTCTAGGGAAGTGTTCCATACCTTTCTTGAGAGGAAATTGATATTTAATATTACCTTCCCTCATATCAATAACAGCACCAACGGTTCGAAGAAAAGGTCTTCCCAACACAATAGGACAAGATGCATTGCATTCGATATCCAAAACAACAAAATCAACGGGGACAAGGTTATTGTTAACCGTAATGCGAACATTATCAATCCTCCCCAAAGGTTTCTTTTTAACATTATCGGCAAGATTAACATCCAAATAACAATTCTTCAATGGTGGCAAGTCAAGCATATCATAAATCTTTTTAGGCATAACAGAAATACTTGCACCAAGATCACATAAAGCATTACATTCAAAATCATTGAATTTCATTTTAATGATGGGCTCCCAACCATCTTCTAACTTTCTAGGAATAGAAGTTTCAAGTTTTAGTTTCTCTTCTCTAGCTTTTATGAGAGCATTTGTAATATGTTTTGTAAAGGCTAAATTTATAGCACTAGCATTAGGACTTTTAGCAAGTTTTTGTAAGAACTTTATAACTTCAGAATGTGGCAATCATCAAAATCTAAATCATTATGAGCTACAGCAATGGGATCATTGTTCCCAAGGTTGGAAAAAATTTCAGCGGTTTTATCACAAGCAGTTTCAGCAGTTTTAGCAATTTCAGGCAGTTTTGTACGCTTTGCACTAGGAGTAGAAACATTGCCAACACCAATTATTTTACCATTGATAGTAGGAGGTGCAGCAACATGTGAAGAATTAGCATTACTAGTGGTGGTAATAGTTCTCTTTAGCTAGTTTTTCATTTTCTTCTCTATCCCACCTAGCACGCAATTCAACCATTAATCTTATATTCTCATTAATTCTAACTTGGATGGCATTTGCTGTAGTAGTAATCTTATTATCAATATCATTATTAGGCATAACTTTCAATTTTAAAAGATTAACATCAGAGGCAAGCCTATCAACTCTAGAAGCAATAGTATCAATTTTATCAAGCTTTTCCTCAACAGATTTGTTAAAAGCGGTTTGTGTACTAATAAATTCTTTAAGCATAGCTTCAAGACCAGAGGGTACACTCCTATTATTGTTGTAAGAATTCCCATAAAATTACCATAACCATTACCATTAGCAGAAGGATATGGCCTATAGTTATTACCAGAGTTGTTCCTATAAGCATTGTTGTTGAAATTATTGTTTTTAATGAAATTCACATCAACATTTTCTTCTTGAGCAACCAATGAAGCTAAAGGAACATTATTAGGATCAACATTAGATCTACCATTCACAAGCATAGACATAATCACATCAATCTTATCACTCAAGGAAGAGGTTTCTTCAACAGAATTTACCTTCTTACCTTGTGGAGCTCTTTCCGTGTGCCATTCAGAGTAATTTATCATCATATCATCAAGAAGTTTTGTAGCCGCCCCCAATGTGATGGACATAAAGGTACCTCCAGCAGCTGAATCCAATAAATTCCGCGAAGAAAAATTTAGTCCTGCATAGAAGGTTTGGATGATCATCCAAGTAGTCAGTCCATGGGTTGGGCAATTCTTTACCAAAGTTTTCATTCTCTCCCATGCTTGAGCAACATGTTCAGTATCTAATTGCTTAAAATTCATTATGCTACTTCTCAAAGATATAATTTTAGCGGGAGGATAATATCTACCAATAAAAGCATCCTTGCATTTAGTCCATGAATCAATACTATTCTTAGGCAAAGATAGCAACCAATCTTTAGCTCTTCCTCTTAATGAGAAAGGAAACACTTTCAATTTAATAATATCACCATCTACATCCTTATACTTTTGCATTTCACAAAGTTCAACAAAATTATTGAGATGGGCAGCAGCATCATCAGAACTAACACCAGAAAATTGATCTCTCATAACCAAGTTCAGTAAAGCAGGTTTAATTTCAAAGAATTCTGCTGTAGTAGCAGGTGGAGCAATAGGTGTGCATAGGAAATCATTATTATTTGCATTTGTGAAGTCACACAACTTAGTATTTTCAGGAGTATTCATTTTAGCAACGGTAAATAAAACAAACTAGATAAAGTAAATGCAAGTAACTAATTTTTTTGTGTTTTTGATATGGAGAGCAAGACAATAAATAAAGTAAAACTAGCAACTAATTTTTTGTATTTTGATTTAGTGCAGCAAACAAAGTAGTAAATAAAATGAAGCAAGACAAAAACAAAGTAAAGAGATTGAAAGTGGAGACTCCCCTTGCGGCGTGTCTTGATCTCCCCGGCAACGGCGCCCGAGAAAACAGGCTTGATGCGCGTAAATGTACACGTCCGTTGGGAACCCCAAGAGGAAGGTATGATGCGCACGGTGGCAAGTTTTCCTCGAAAAGAAACCAAGGTTGAATCGAACCGGGAGGAGCCAGAAGCACGTTGAAGGTTGATGGTCGCGAAATGTGATGCGGCGCAACACCAGGGATTCCACGTGGAACGCACAACAAAACCAAAGTACTTTGCCCCAACGAAACAGTGAGGTTGTCATTCTCACCGGCTTGCTGTAACAAAGGATTAAACGTATCGAGTGGAAGATGATTGTTTGTAAGAAAACAGTAAAACACAATTGCAGTAGATTATATGCTATGTAAAGAATAGGATCGGGGTCCACAGTTCACTAGAGGTGTCTCTCCCGTAAGATAAAAGCATGTTGGGTGAACAAATTACGGTCGGGCAATTGACAAATAGAGAAAGGCATAACAATGCATATACATGATATGATAAATATAGTGAGATTTAATTGGGCATTACGACAAAGTACATAGACCGCCATCCAACTGCATCTATGCCTAAAAAGTCCACCTTCAGGTTATCATCCGAACCCCATTCAGTATTAAGTTGCTAAGCAACAGACAATTGCATTAAGTATGGTGCGTAATGTAATCGACAACTACATCCTTAGACATAGAATCAATGTTTTATCCCTAGTGGCAACAACACATCACAACCTTAGAACTTTCTGTCACTGTCCCAGGTGTCAATGAAGGCATGAACCCACTATCGAGCATAAATACTCCCTCTTGGAGTTAAGAGTAAAAACTTGGCCAGAGCCTCTACTAATAACGGAGAGCATGCAAGATCATAAACAACACATAAACAATAGATTGATAATCATCATAACATAGTATTCTCTATCCATCGGATCCAGACAAACACAACATATAGTATTACAGATAGATGATCTTGATCATGTTAGGCAGCTCACAAGATCCAACAATGAAGCACAACAAGGAGAAGACGACCATCTAGCTTGCTATGGACCCATGGTCCAGGGGTGAACTACTCACTCACTCTCTAGGAGCGATCATGGCGATGAAGAATCCTCGGGAGATGAATCCCCTCTCCGGCAGGTGCCGGAGGCGATCTCCTGAATCCCCAGAGATGGGATTCGCGGCGTCTCTGGAAGGTTTTCCGTATCGTGGCTCTCGATGCTGGGGTTTCGCGACGGGGGCTTTAAGTAGGCGGAAGGGCGGCGGGGCCACACGAGGCCCCACCTAGGTCGGCGCGGCCGGGGCTGGGCCGCACCACCCTATGATGTCGGCGCCTTGTGGCCCCACTTCCTTCCCTCTTCGGTCTTACGGAGCTCAGGTGCAAAATAGGACCTGAGCGAAGATTTCGTCCATTTAGAGAATATTTCCTTACTAGGATTTCTGAAACCAAAAAACAGCAACCGGCTCTTCGGCATCTTGTTAATAGGTTAGTTCCAGAGAAAATGCATAAATATAACATATAATGTGCATAAAACATGTAGGTATCATCAATAAAGTGGCATGGAACATAAGAAATTATCGATACGTTGGAGACGTATCAAGCATTTACTTTGGAATATCCACATAGTAGGTAGATATGGTGGACACAAATGGCATGGGTTTTGGCTCAAGGTGTTTGGATGCACGAGAAGCATTTCCTCTCAGTACAAGGTTTGGGCTAGCAAGGTTGTTTGAAGCAAACACAAGTATGAACAGGTACAACAAAACTCACACAAGAACATATTGCAAGCATTATAAGGCTCTACACTGTCTTCCTTGTTGTTCAAACACTTTTCCCGAAAATATCTAGACTTAGAGAGAACAATCATGCAAACCAAATTAAACAAGCTCTATGGTAGTTCTTCATTAATAGATTAAACTACATGATGCAAGAGCTTAAACATGATCTAATGAGAGCTCAAACAATTGCCAAATTTCCAAACCATATGCAGCATTTTCCGATTCCAACCAAATAGCAATTTAACGAAGCAATTTAGCCTTCGCCATGAACATTAAAGCACAATTAAGAACACAAGTGTTCCATATGAAAAAGCAGAGCGTAATATCTCCAATATAAGAATGGTGGGATCCAACTTTATTCAAAACAAAACAAAAATAAAAACAAACCGACGCTCCAAGTAAAGAACATAGGATGTGATGGAATAAAAATATAGTTTCACTAGAAGTGAACTGATAATGTTGTCGATGAAGAAGGGGATGCCTTGGGCATCCCCAAGCTTAGATGCTTGAGTCTTCTTAAAATATGCAGGGATGAACCACCGGGGCATCCCCAGCTTAGACCTTTCACTCTTCTTGATCATAATATATCATCCTCTTCTCTTGACCCTTGAAAACTTCCTTCACACAAATTTCAAGCAAACTCATTAGAGGGTTAGTGCATAACCAAAAATTCACATATTCAGAGGTGACACAATCATTCTAAACACTTCTGGACATTGCACAAAGCTTCTGAAAGTTAATGGAACAAAGAAACTCATTCAACATAGCAAAAGCGGCAATGCGAAATAAAAGACAGAATCTGTCAAAAACAGAACAGTCCGTAAAGATGAATCTGGCAGGGGCACTTAACTTGCTCAAATTGAAAAACTCAAAACTAATGAAAGTTGCGTACATATATGAGGATCACGCTCGTAAATTTGCAGATTTTTTCGATTTTTTTACAGAGACTTCTGCGAGAATTCGTGACAGACAGCAATGCTGTTTCTGCGCAGCGATCCAAATCTATCATCAACTTTAACATAAAAACTTTACTTGGCACAAAAACATGATAAGGAGAGGTTGCTACAGTAGTAAACAACTTCCAAGACTCAACAATACAGTAAATAAAATAAAACATGGGTTATCTCCCAAGAAGTGCTTTTCTTTAACGCCTTTCAGCTAGGCGCAGAAAGTGCAAATCAAGTAACATCAAGAGAAGAAGCATCAACATCATAACTTGTTCTAATAATAGAATCAAAAGGCAACTTCATTCTCTTTCTAGGGAAGTGTTCCATACCTTTCTTGAGAGGAAATTGATATTTAATATTACCTTCCTTCATATCAGCACCAACGGTTCGAAGAAAAGGTCTTCCCAACACAATAGGACAAGATGCATTGCATTCGATATCCAAGACAACAAAATCAACGGGGACAAGGGTTGTTAACTTAGTAATGCATTATCAATCCTCCCCAAAGGTTTCTTTTTAACATTATCGGCAAGATTAACATCTAAATAACAATTCTTCAATGGTGGCAAGTCAAGCATATCATAAATCTTTTTAGGCATAACATAAATACTTGCACCAAGATCACATAAAGCATTACATTCAAAGTCATTGAATTTCATTTTAATGATGGGCTCCCAACCATCTTCTAACTTCCTAGGGATAGAAGCTTCAAGTTTTAATTTCTCTTCCCTAGCTTTAATGAGAGCATTTGTAATGTGTTTTGTAAAGGCTAAATTTATAGCACTAGCATTGGGACTTCTAGCAAGTTTTTGTAAGAACTTTATAACTTCAGAGATATGACAATCATCAAAATCTAAACCATTATGTTCTACAGCAATGGAATCATTGTCACCAATATTTTGAAAAATTTCAGCAGTTTTATCACAAACAGCAGTTTCAGCAGTTTCAGGCAATTTTGTACGCTTTGCACTAGGAGTAGAAACATTGCCAACACCAATTATTTAGGGATTTCTATTTCGTGCCCTCGGGTCCTTAGTTGTACTCAGTTTTCCCCAGCTCCTTAGTTTTTCCTCAGTTTTCCCCAAGCCCTTGTTTGAAACCCGCAGAAGCAGCTCAGACGGCAGGATTCCCGTTTAGTTGACCGTTCTGTCACGTGTGGGGCCGCGTCTTGTGGGGCCGCGTCGTGTGGGCCCGCGTCGCGTGGGGCTGGTAGAAAGGGACCGCGTGGGACAGGACGAGAAGCGTTTGGTTGCACGTGAGCAGGAGCTGGGTTCTGTCTCTCTCGGCCCCAAATTGGCATTATTAAGTGCACCTTTTTCCCCTCTTTCTCTCTGTCCTTTTCACCAAATTAGTATAAAATCTAGAGAAGCTTGCATTTCTGACTTTCTTCAATTATTTGTGCCTTTTGGCCCTCGTTGTTTGCCCAATATGGCAGCAAATCTAGTACTCCCTCTGGTCCATATGTATGTAGTTAAATCTAGAAGCAAATCTCCAGGATAATGTACGATAAATTCACAGTCATAGTAAATCAAGAAAACTAAGTACGGCCAACAAAATATAGTAGACTAGGGATAGATAATCCCTAGATAATATGGATAGATAATAAGCTGCATACACAGCAGCCAACATAGTAACAGGTTCTTCACAGCACCATCATACTAACATAACAACAAGGGATCCCTAGCTAACAACAAAGGGATCCCAACAACAAACTAGGAGGCAGCAGCAGCAGCACACGTCCAGGACTCCGCCTACCCCATCTGGCTCTGCCTCCACTTGTTGCTCTTGCTCCCCTTGGGAGCCTTGGGCTTGAGCGGAGGCATGCGCCCGGCGGAGATCTCCACCCGCTGCAAGCTGCGGAGGTGCATGCCGAGCGCCCTGTGCTTGGCGCGGAAGGAGTGGACGTTCACCGTCGTGCCGACTTTGGGGAAGGTGTTGCTGATGTTCTCAGCATGCGTGACGAGGCAGTTGAAGTCCGTGGCGCCGAGTCTCCTGGTGCAGAAGGGGCACCTGTACACCTCCTTGGCGAAGTAGGAGATGTACTGGCCGACCTGCAGCCTCCGCAGGACCTGGCGAGTCTTGACGTCCTCCTCCTCTTCGTCGCTGCCGACGTCGCTGCCAGACATCTGATCCATATCAAACAGAAACTAGTGAATGAGTTGCAACGATGACTAACGTGCATGATAACAAAGTTAAGAAAAACAGAGTCAGCCTCAGTTAGAGTGGACATGATTATATATCTACAGGGAAGGTGTTAGCGAACTAAAGCTCATGCACAACAGATTTGTACACAGCAATGGTTCGCTGAACCCTCCCTGTAAAAATTTGTGCCCAACCATTCATCATAGGCAAAGAAACAGATTCTAGATCTGAACTAGATCTAAACTTGAACACATTCGAGATTATTTGCAAAATTAAACGGTTGATATCTTTTGATTAGTGCATAAAATAACTGATTGAGATCCCATGATTACTTGCATAAATTAACTGATTGAGATCCAATATTACTTGCATAAATTAACCGAACGGCCGAACCCCAAATCTTAAACGAAATCAAGAAGTGATCAAAACAAAATGGAATAAAATCGGCGCAAATATTAGCCCAATACTCATCCATCTACAGATCCATCTACACCAGCAAAAATAGGGTTCAAAAAGGAATGGGGAACAAAAAAGGAAGCAAACCGTAGTTACCTCGTTCCATGGGTCCTCCAGGGAGGTGTCGTAGGGGTTCGGGGGCGGGACGTACGGCACGGGGTCGTAGGGGTCCCATCCCGCCGGGATCTGACTGCCACCGGCGGCAGCAGCCTCCGATGCACCGGCGACGGCGCGCGGCGGCGTCGTCGTCCGTAGAGGGGACGGCGCCGAAGATGGAGGCGTCGCGCTTTGAGCCAACCTCGACGATGGGATTGGCATTCTCCTTGTCCATCTCTCCGGCGGAGGAAGAGGAAGAGGGAGAGGGAGAGGGTTTTTTGCTTTGGAGAAGATGATGGGACGTGAGAGAGTTGGCGATGCGTGAGCGAGTGAGAGTGACAGAGAGAGTGCGAGGAGGCGTCTATAAAGGCGAGGGGTGGTTAATGCGACCCGCGTCCTACGCGTGCACAGGTGCACGTCTGCACGTCTTGGACTTCTGCAACGCGACACGCGTCCACGATTGCACGTCTCGACTTCTCCACCGCGACCCGCGTCTACGCGTCAACAATTGCACGTGTCCTCGAGTCTAACCCTGGAAATTTAGATATACTCAGGTATACCCTCGAGTCTTATACTAGCATTTTTTGTGTGCTCAATTTTCCCCTCGAGTGCTAATACTGGCTAGTGCAATATACTCAGTTTTACCCTCAAGTGGCTGGTCAACAGAGAGTCAACAAATGGGATTAACTAGTTAAATGAGTCATTTAATGTGCAAAAAAATCCTAAAAAGAGTGGCACTTACTCATGGAGTCTTTACCACAAATTGCCACTTCTCAAATCATAGATAAATCATAGATAAATCAAGTTTTACCACAAATTGCCACTTCTCAAATCACCTAGTAGCTATGAAGGTGCATGGTTTTCCACAATAAGCCCTTCCCAAAACAGCTTCCCCCAAATCATACTTTGTCTAAATGAGGCCACAATTCTCACACTGATGTATATTGGTATTGCAAATAGTTTGAGGTAGGCCAAGATGGGTTTCATTGTACAAAACACGCATTTTCCATTTTTTAAATCTCATATTTGAATCCCTTAGTCTATTTACTACTCAGGTGCCCTTGGTTTCTTGATAGTACTCAGTTTTGCCCTCTCTCTTCACAAATTCTCGCAGACGTGCATCATCGCCCTGATTGGTCTAGCCCATGTCACGCGGATCGTGCCCGCCGACCGTTGATCGTATGATATAGGGAACGGGCAGGATAACCCCTCTCTGGCTTATTTTCACGCAAAAAATGATAAACCATCACCGATTTGTTGTTACCATTACTTTTCACGCAAAAAAATGATAAACCATCACCGATTTGTTGTTGCCATTACTTTTCACGCAAAAAAATGATAAACCATCAACAATTTGTTGTAGCCATTACTTTTCACGCAAAAAAATGATAAACCATCAACAATTTGTTGTAGCCATTACTTTTCACGCAAAAAAATGATAAACCATCACCGATTTGTTGTTGCCATTACTTTTCACGCAAAAAATGATAAACCATCAACAATTTGTTGTAGCCATTACTTTTCACGCAAAAAAATGATAAACCATCAACAATTTGTTGTAGCCATTACTTTTCACGCAAAAAAAATGATAAACCATCACCGATTTGTTGTTGCCATTACTTTTCACGCAAAAAATGATAAACCATCAACAATTTGTTGTAGCCATTACTTTTCACAAAAAATGATAAACCATCAACAATTTGTTGTAGCCATTACTTTTCACGCAAAAAATGATAAACCATCAACAATTTGTTGTTGCCATTACTTTTATAAACCATGCATCACCGATTTGTTGTTGCCATTACTTTTCACGCAAAAAAATGATAAACCATCAACAATTTGTTGTAGCCATTACTTTTCACGCAAAAAATGATAAACCATCTATCTTTGTATAGAATGATAAACCTATCACGTATGATTTTTGAGGTCATTTAGAGAAGGCAGAAAAAACCTAATTTGTTACAAAAGCTGGTTTCAGTGAGACCTAACCAAGTTTGGCATACATGATGGCATACCTATAACAACAAGGAATATCTAAAAGGGAAAGTTTCAGAAAATTTGAAATTTAGGGTGAAAATGATGCCATACATGATGCTGTTTTTCGAGGTTTTGACCTGAAAATCAATTGGGTATTATAAAGGGAAATAAAAAGTTCGAAAAATGTAAAAACGAAACAATCTATCTATCTATGTATAGAAGATCAGCTGTATGAAATTTGAGGTTATTTAGAGAAGGTAGAAAAAATCACCTTGTTAGAAAAGCTGGTTTCAGTGAGACGAAACGGCATGCGCTTAAGCAAAGTGATTTTTTCGAACATCTCCAAATGACCCCAAATTTTCCATACATGATGCCATACGTGTAACAACAAGGAACCCTATCTAAAAAGTGTCAAAAAAGTTTGCCCAACCGTATAGCTCTATCAAAAAGAACCTCACCATGGCGCTAGTATAATTTTGGGATAGTTACAAACTTTCGTTACCTAACCTTCAACATGAAACTTGTTTCAAATTCATTTTGGCCTACAAGAAACAAATCCCAACTTGATTCGAGCACCACAGCCTCCAAACGATGCCGATGCCGATATCGGCATGGTCAGAACGGCTATGCTCGCCGCCACTGCTAGGTCAACGTCGGGATGCACCCTCAATCCCGTCCCCTCATTCGATCACTGACACACCAGAGATACCGCCGAGGCCAATGCCGAACGTACATGCTGATGCCAATGCCGAACATGCATGCACGCCGCTGTGGGCACGGCCACGCCGACCCGCTATGCTGGACGCCACAGACCGCCGCGAGGTCTTTCCCTTCGCCACCACACTCTCCTAGCACCCACCTATACACGCCAGAAAGGAGAGACACTAGTTTTCTCTACATTGCTCGTGTTCGTGTCCGACACGGTCAGTCAAAGTTTTGAGGTGGTCGTCGATGTCGTCGACCATTTCTTCTCTTCTTTGCATGGTTAAACGCGTCTAGTTCATATCTATCTAATGCGTCTGGTCTCGCCTCATGCAGTTCTTTGTGGACGTCGATCTCATCTCGGCACCCCGCATGCCACCTCCTCCGTGCCATCGCTGTAGAGCTCCGTTTAAAAATCTAATCCTACCCGTGTATTGCCCCTTGTATCAGCGTCATGGCCCCACTTGTCATTTGATATACCGAAGCCCCACTCGTTCGCGTTTTGGTCAGGGATACAGCGATGCTTACGGTCAAACAAAGATGGATGGTCTGACGTGTCTTTGCGGGCTCTACGTGGCCCCACTAGTCAGAAGATAACGGTCAACCGTCGGGCAACCGGCCGTTACATCACGTGTGATGGTTTCAGACAAACGTTTGGGTAAAACTGAGGAAAAACTAAGGAGGGAAAACTGGCACAACTAAGGAGAGAGACACATTGCCAACACCAATTATTTTACCATTGATAGTAGGAGGTGCAGCAACATGTGAAGAATCAACATTACTAGTGGTGGTAATAGTCCATACTTTAGCTACATTATTTTCTTTAGCAAGTTTTTCTTTTTCTTCTCTATCCCACCTAGCATGCAATTCAGCCAACATTCTAATATTATCATTAATTCGAACTTGGATGGCATTTGTTTTAGCAAACCTAGCATCTTTAACTTCCTCAGGCATAACTTTCAATTTTAAAAGATCAACATCAAGAGCAAGACTATCAACCTTAGAAGCAAGAACATCAATTTTACCAAGCTTTTCTTCAACAGTTTTGTTAAAAGCAGTTTGTGTACTAATAAATTCTTTAAGCATCAATTCAAGACCAGAGGGTACACTCTTATTATTGTTGTAAGAATTACCATAACCATTACCATTATTAGAAGGATATGGCCTATAGTTGTTGTTACCATAATTATTCCTATAAGCATTGTTGTTGAAATTATTGTTCTTAATGAAATTCACATCAACATTTTCTTCTTGAGCAACCAATGAAGCTAAAGGAACATTATTAGGATCAATATGAGATCTACCATTTGCAAGCATAGACATAATAGCATCAATCTTATCACCCAAAGAAGAGGTTTCTTCAACAGAATTTACCTTCTTACCTTGAGGAGTTCTTTCAGTGTGCCATTCAGAGTAATTGATCATCATATCATCAAGTAATTTAGTTGCGGCGCCCAGGGTGATGGACATAAAAGTACCTCCAGCAGCTGAATCCAATAGGTTCCTTGAGGAAAAATTCAATCCTGCATAAAAGGTTTGGATGATCATCCAAGTAGTCAGTCCATGGGTTGGGCAATTCTTTACCAAAGATTTCATTCTCTCCCATGCTTGAGCAACATGTTCATTATCAAATTGTTTAAAATTCATTATGCTACTTCTCAAAGATATAATCTTAGCAGGAGGATAATATTTACTAATAAAAGCATCTTTACATTTAGTCCATGAATCAATACTATTCTTAGGCAAAGAAAGCAACCAATCTTTAGCTCTTCCTCTTAATGAGAAAGGAAACAATTTCAGTTTTATAATATCACCATGTATATCCTTATACTTTTGCATTTCACAAAGTTCAACAAAATTATTAAGATGGGCAGCAACATCATCAGTACTAACACCAGAAAATTGCTCTCTCATAACAAGATTCAGTAAAGCAGGTTTAATTTCATAGAATTCTGCTGTAGTAGCAGGTGGAGCAATAGGAGTACATATAAAATCATTATTATTTGTGCTAGTGAAATCACACAACTTAGTATTTTCAGGAGTACCCATTATAACAGTAATAAAGTAAACTAGGCAAATAAAGTAAAGACAAGTAACTAATTTTTTTGTGTTTTGATATAGAACAAGTAAACAAGACAATAAATAAAGTAACTAATTTTTTTGTATTTTAAAGTAAAGAAATTGGAAGTGGAGACTCCCCTTGCCCCGGCAACAGCGCCAGAAAAAGTGCTTGATGCGCGTAGATGTACACGTCCGTTGGGAACCCCAAGAGAAAGGTATGATGCGCACGGCAGCAAGTTTTCCCTCAGAAAGCAAGGTTATCGAACCAGTAGGAGCCAAGAAGCACGTGAAGGTTGTTGGTGGAGGAGTGTAGTGCGGCGCAACACCGGTGAAACCGGCGCCAACGTGGAACTTGCACAACACAATCAAAGTACTTTGCCCCATCGTAATGAGGTTGTCAATCTCACCGTCTTGCGAAAACAAAGGATTAAACGTATCGAGTGGAAGATGGTGTTTGTTTGCAAAAAACAGTAAAAACAATGATTGCAGTTGAATGTATTCAGATGTAAAAGAATGGACCGGGGTCCACGGTTCACTAGAGGTGTCTCTCAATAAGATAACTAACATGTTGGGTGAACAAATTACAGGCGGGCAATTGAAAAATAAAGATTCAATACATATCAACGATGATTACTATGTGATTTAATCGGGGCATTACGACAAAGTACATAGACCGCTATCCAGGCATCTATGCCTAAATAATCCACCTTCAGGTTATCATCCGAACCCCTTCCGGTATTAAGTTGTAAACAATAGATAATTGCATTAAGTATGGTGCGTAATGTAATCAACACAAATATCCTTAGACAAAGCATCAATGTTTTATCCCTAGTAGCAACACACATCCATAACCTTAGAACTTTCTGTCACTGTCCCAGATTCAATGGAGGCATGAACCCACTATCGAGCATAATTACTCCCTCTTGGAGTTACAAGTATCAACTGGCCAGAGCCTCTACTAGCAACGGAGAGCATGCAAGAACATAAACAACACATATATGATAGATTGATAATCAACTTAACATAATATTCTATATTCATCGGATCCGCAAACACAACATGTAGCATTACAAATAGATGATCTTGATCATGTTAGGCAGCTCACAAGATCTAAACAATGATAGCACAAGCGGAGAAGACAACCATCTAGCTACTGCTATGGACCCATAGTCCAAGGATGAACTACTCACGCATCAATCCGGAGGCGTGATGATGTAGAGCCCCTCCGGTGATGATTCCCTCTCCGGCAGGGTGCCGGACGATCTCCTGAATTCCCGAGATGGGATTGCGACGCGGCGTCTCGGAAGGTTTTCGTATCGTGGCTCTCGGTACGGGGGGTTTCGCGACGAAGGCTATATGTAGGCGGAAGGGTAGGTCGGGGCCACACGAGGGCCCACACGGCCGGCGCGGCCCGGCCCAGGCCGCGCCGCCCTAGTGTGGCGTCGCCTCGTGGCCCCACTTCCTTTCCCCTCGGTCTTACGGAAGCTTCGTGCAAAAATAGGACCACAGGCGTTGATTTCGTCCAATTCGAGAATATTTCCTTACTAGGATTTAGAAACCAAAAACAACTGACACTCATGGCATCTTGTTAATAGGTTAGTCCGGAAAATGTATAATAATGATGTAAAGTATGTATAAAACATTCAAGTATTGTAATAAAAGTAGCATGGAACATAAGAAATTATAGATACGTTTGAGACGTATCAATCCTTCAGGAGAACAATCTGAAGTATTATGAGCTGAAGGAGCAGAGGGATGAACTAGATGCTGAGGTTGTTCAACTCAAGACGGACAATGAAAAGCTACAGGATGAGAACCTCAATCAGCAGGCGATAATCTTGGCTCTACAGGCGCAGTGCGCGCATCTAGTCAAACAGATACCGTCATCGCCACCTCACCCAGTTACTCAGGAGCGCAAATTGAAGAGGAGAACAACTTGAAGAGGAAAGCAACTGAGGAAGGAAGCCCACTATCTTACTATGGAGCGGTCAAGAGACGCTAGAAGACCCCTTTAGATTTTAGGATTTAGTACGCTCTTTTGTATTGTCCTACTATTTGATGTAAGGCAGTACCAACTATCTTAGTCGTATTTTCGAAAACTCGATAAGTTTAAATAAAGTTTGGAATTTCTAGTTTTCAGTGTTTTTGTTTGGTTGTGTGACTTGTTTGTGCATGGGTAGGAAACTTTTGTTCCCTAGATCTGTCTATCTTGTTTCTCATCTATGCTAAAACAACCCCAGATGCCGCCAAGACGTGATCCAACTCAGGAAGCACTGCAACAGATGATGACAGCTCAGGCACAACTCATGCAGATGATGACCCAATTCATCCAAACCACCCAGAACAACAACAACAATCCACCACCGCCACCTCCACCACCACCGCCCCCAGTGGACAGACTCGCCAGATTTCTGAGACTCCGACCAGCTAAGTTCTCCAGTGCCACTGAACCAATTGTAGCTGATGACTGGCTTCGTTCTGTCAGCAAGGACTTAGTCACCTGTGAGTGCACCGAGGCTGAGAAGATTAGGTTCACCGCTCATCTGTTGGAAGGACCTGCTGCAAGGTGGTGGGAGACCTATCAACTTACCCACCCTATAGATGACTTGGACTGGGAAACCTTCAAGGAAGGATTTCGTACAGCTCATATCTCCTCGGGCATTATGAATCTAAAGAAGGACGAATTCCGCAGCCCGAGGCAAGGAGGAAGGACTCTGAAGGAATACATGGATGACTTCTGTGCTTTGGCAAGGTATGCTCCATAGGACATTGACACTGATGGCAAAAGGAAGGAGAAGTTCCTCAATGGACTTAAAGGTGAACTGAAGATTCCATTGTCTGTAGCTTATGCACCCAACTATCAGTCCCTACTTGATCAAGCCATCACCCTGGACAATAACATCAAGAAGGAAGAGAACCGCAAGAGGAAGTTCAGCAATAGCAAGAACCACACTGAGCCGTTCCACAAGAAGCACCATTCTTCTGAAGGAAGTGGGAGTCACAACTCACACAAGCATAATGGTCATTTCAGTAAAGGGAATGGCAACAACTACAATGGTCATAGGCACAATGAAGGATTCAAGGGAGACCATTCCAATGGTAATCACAATGGAAACAATGGCCGTCACAATGGGGGTAACGGACACCACAATGGAAATAATGGCCAGCACCGCCACAATTCAAGGGACTTGTCCCATATCACCTGCTTCAAGTGTAAGAAGACCGGACACTTTGCCAATGACTGTCCGGAGAATAAGCCTGTTGATGCCACCAAACCCAATCCATTCCAGAAGGGACAGGCGAACCACCTCAATGTGGAGGAAGTGATGAATGAACCTGACGCTGTGATGGGTATGTTTCCACTCAACTCATTTACAACATTGGTTTTATTTGATACTGGTACATCGCATTCATTCATATCAAGAGCTTTTGTAAATAAAAATGGAATAACCTCGGAATCAATAGGAAAGATAATTAAAGTAGGTTCCCTTGATGGAGAGATGAAAGTCAATTCGGGATGCCGTAATTTAACTAGGACCTTTAGATCCACCGCCCTTTTAGTAACCTTGGATTCGCAAAGATAGTACGTGATTTTGGAAAGGGACTAGATGACGACCTATAGAGGGGCCTTTGATTGTGTTAGTCACACTCACTATCCCGGAAGGAAAAGGATTCGATTCACATCCCAATTGAATATTGGGGATATTAGGCTAAACATCTTAAGGGGGTTAGCCTAGATATGATACACATAGTAACGAGATACTCGTACCAGGACCATCGAGTTTTGCATTCAGTGGAGCCACTATACCAAGTGAGAAGCAAATTGGGAATGTGAAGAAAAATCTTCGAGAGGAGTACCCACACCTATTTGCTAGCAAATCCGAAGCCCGAGGACGTGCTTCATCTTAAGGGGGTTAGTCTTGTAGCACCCTACCTTTTAAATAAAGGCAAGATACCTGTGTATAGTGCTATTCCCGGGATCACTGATAGCACACACATTTCAAATGTAGTAATCATAGCAATAGTATCAAATTTACTACAACGTAGATCCACAGGAGATAAAATAAAGTCTTACAAATTGCATAGTCGAATTGACTAGCTCAAATATAAAAGTTCAAAGCAAACACAGCGGAAATAAACTTCAATGAGCCTCCATCATCTCCATGCGCCACAGGCAGACATGTTGGAATGTAGACTCGAGATCCTACTAGTACTCGTCTTCCGAAGAACCTGCACGTTTGAATATGCAGCCCCACGAATGGAGGTCAGTACAATGATGTACTGGCAAATGACACTTATATGGTGGCAGTTTTTAGGCATGACTATCTACATGATATTTGGCTAGTGGAGTTTAGGCACAATTTGCATAAAGCCAATTTTATCCTATATTTTATTTAAAACAAAACATTTTGAAATCCTTTGAATGACATTATGAAATCACACCATGGTTAAATCCTCCATGGGTTTTAGAACAATCACATGGTTACATCTCCCATGAGTTTTCAAAGGTTGATTCAAATTTTAAATACATTCAGAAAAGGTGATGAGATTCCTCCGTACATTCCTTGCCTAGAAAGCTCAAATTGTCTGTAACCGGGGACACGGCTAAGATCTTAGGTTTAACTCTCGAGAGGTTGTGCTCTTTACCCACAATTCACAACCAAGCCTTTTTGCCAAAATTCTTCATCTTCATTAAGGCCAGGACAAGGTCACTACGAAGCTTTTCCTTAGTAGCCCCTCCACCTACCGGATCCGCCCGTACCCAAAATTCCACCCTCTGGCGGTACCCTAGGCAAGGTTTCCCACTAAGTACTTAGCCAAGACAGAGCCCATAATGTATTGTGGTTGCACTGGAAGCTATCTAAAACATGGACGACATAATAATCTCTTTAATCCTGGGTGCCAACTGATACGTCCAAAACGTATCTACTTTCCCGAACACTTTTGCTATTGTTTTGCCTCTAATTTGTGTATTTTGGATACAACTAACACGGACTAACGCTGTTTTCAGCTGAACTGTTCGGTGTCTCGTTTTTGTGCGAAATCCAACTTTCGGGAAAAACCTCGAATTTATACGAAGGCCTATTTTCCCAGAAGACTCACGGAGCGAGAAGGGCAAGCAGGTGGGGCAAGGGCCCCACACACTGGCGGCGCGCGGGGGGCCGCGTGGCCCTAGTGTGTGGCCCCCTCCGGCCCCCGACGCCCTCCTTCGGACTATCGCCCTCGACCTAAAAACGCACGAGAGAAGTCGAAGTCGGCAGAACCCTCGAGAGAACGCCCATCGCGAAACTCCGTCTCGGGAGCCAGAAGTCTCCGTTCCGGCACTCCCCGAGGGGAATTGGAGGAGATCATCGCCGCCATCACCTTGGCCTCTCCATCGACCATCCATGTTTCCCCCATCCATGTGTGAGTAATTCCCCGGCTTAGGCTGAAGGGGATGGTAGGGATTGGATGAGATTGGTCATGTAATAGTCATAAGATTGTTAGGGCATAGTGCCTAGTATCCGTAGATGTCACTTTTATGATATTGTTGCAACTTGTTATGCTTAATGCTTGTCACTAGGGCCGAGTGCCATGATCTCAGATCTGAACATGTTATTGATTCATGAAGATATTCGTTGTTTATGATCTTACCTGCAAGTTGTATACACATGTCGCTGTCCGGAACCAATGGCCTGAAGTGACAGAAATCGGGACAACCGGAGGGAATGGTAGTGATGTGAGAATCACATGTGTTCACGGAGTGTTAATGCTTTGCTCCGGTACTCTATTAAAGGAGTACCTTAATTTCCATAGTTTCCCTAGAGGCCGGCTGCCACCGGCTGGTAGGACAAAAGATGTTGTGCAAGTTTCTCATTGCGAGCACGTACGACTAAATATGGAACACATGCCTATTGATTGATTAGTACTTGGATACCGTTTTATTATTATGCAAATGCCCCTGCTTTGATTGTTATATGAGTTTCTCTCATCCATGCAACGCCCCGTTAATCCGATCACCTGTGCCTACAGTATTTTAATCTGTTGTGTTTACTATAATCTCTATTGTCTTTATTTCACCGCTGCTGTTATTTTACTATTCTACTGCTTATAAAGCTGTTACCTACTGATAAACTCTTGCGAGCAAGTCTGTTTCCAGGTGCTGAATTGACAACTCCGCTGTTAAGGCTTACAAGTATTCTTTGTCTCCCCTTGTGTCGAATCAATAAATTGGGTAATACTTCCCTCGAAGACTGTTGCGATCCCCTATACTTGTGGGTCATCAAGACTATTTTTGGCGCCGTTGCCGGGGAGCATAGCTTTATTTGGAAGTTCACTTGGATTGATATTGTTCGCTGCAAAGTCTCCATCATGGGTAAACCTCGCGATACTAAGATCGCCATATTACCATCCACTACAAGAAAAGGTACAACTCTTAGTACCTCTGCTGCTCTTGATTCACCATCTGTGATAAGTAAACTTGTTTCACCACCACAAGCTTCAAATGCTGGTACTTCTGCTGAATCTGAAAATTCCTCTTATAATTGTGATGATGCTTCTGTTGTGCTTGATAATGATGGTTCGTTAGGATCTTTTCTAGATGCTACAATTGCTAGGTCTAGGCAAATTGAAAATACTGAAACTCCTAATGAAAATTCCACCTGTTAATTCACCTGAGTCTATTGAATATTCTAGTGATGATCTTGATGAAGATTATGTAGAGCTTGATGATGATTTTATTGAAAAATGCAATGCTACTACTGATGCAAGAAAAATTAAAAAGTTGCTTGCAGAACATGCTGTTAGATATAAACTGTCTCCTGATCCTAAATTTGCCACATCTCCTATAAACATTAAGGATAAAGATTATGATTTTTCTCTTGATCTATCTCATATAGCTATTGTTGAGAAAACACCCTTTTGTGGTACTGAAAAAGAAAGTGCTGTTGAACACATGATTGAGTTATCTACTTTGAGTAGCGTGTTTTCTGATGATGTTAAGATGCATACTTATTTTGTCGCTAAAATTTTTCCTTTCTCATTAAAGGATGATGCTAAAACTTCGTATAATAATTTGCCTCCTGGTTCTATTAAAAGTCCAAAAGAATTGCTTGATGTTTTCTTCCGAAAATACTTTCCTGCTAGTGCTCAACATATTGCTTTGCAGAGAATTTATAATTTTGACCAGGAAGATGGAGAGAAATTGCCTGAGGCTTGGGCAAGATTTTGTTCTCTTATTAGAGCTCGGCCTGATCATGATTTGGAAAAGCATGATTTACTTGATATATTTTATAGTGGACTAACCATTGAGTCTAGGGCATACCTGGATAGTTGTGCTGGTTGTGTTTTCAGGAAAAGAACTCGGGCAATGGTGAAGAATTATTGGCTAAAATAGGCCGGAATCATGATGATTGGTCTACACCTGAACCAACCCTGACACCGATATTGAAGAAGAGGGGTATGATTAAATTAAATGATGAAGATATGAGGGAAGCCAAGAAGTCTCTTAAAGAGAAGGGTATTAAACCTGAAGATGTGAAGAATTTACCTCCTATAGAAGATTTATGTGAGATAACTCCCCCTTCATCCATGATTGAGGTACACTCTCTTCAACGCTTTACTAGGGAAGATATTCCGTATTCAAAACCTCCTGCTCAATGCTTAGATGAGTTTGATAATTATATTGTTAAGCAAGAAAAGTTTAATATGAGAGTAGAGAATCATTTAATGGAAAATTCTCGAGCTATTAGTGAATTGCATGATATTGTGGAGAGAACCTCCAATGATGTTAAGATACTTGTTAAACATTTTCATATGGTTCAAACTCAAATTGATCAACTTACTAAAGTGCAAAATGACTTGTTGGGGAATAATTCTAAAGAAAAACATGCTTATGAAGTAACAACTAGAGGTGGTGTTTCTACCCAGGATCCTCTATATCCTGAAGGGCATCCCAAAAGAGTTGAACAAGATTCTCAACTAATTAAAACTAGTGCTCCATCTAAGAGAAAGAAAAAGAAACATAAGAATGTTGTAGAATCCTCTGAACCTGTTAATGATCCTAATAGTATTTCTATTACTGATTCTGAAAGTGGTAATGAACATGATAAAGATAATGATAAGGATGATACTCGATAAAGAAGAGGTTGAAGAAGAACCTAAAAAGCATGCTAAAAATAAAAAGTACACTAAAGAAGATTTTATTGCTGAGAAACATGGTAATGAAAGAGAACCTTGGGTTCAAAAGCAAATGCCTTTTCCTGCTAAGAAACTAAAATCAAAGGAGGAGGAACATTATAATAAATTTTGTGATTGGATGAAACCTTTATTTTTGCAAATCCCTTTGACTGATGCTATTAAATTGCCTCCTTATTCAAAGTATATGAAAGATATTGTCTCTAACAAAAGGAAAATTCCCAATGAGGAGATTTCCACTATGCTCGCTAATTACTCCTTCAGTGGTAAGATTCCAAAGAAGCTTGGAGATCCAGGTATACCGACTATTCCTTGTTCCATCAAGAATAATTATGTTAGAACTGCTCTATGTGATTTGGGAGCCGGTGTTAGTGTAATGCCTTTTTCTCTTTATAAGAGACTTGATTTAGATAAGTTGATACCAACTGATATATCTTTGCAAATGGCTGATAAATCTACTGCTATTCCTGTTGGTGTATGTGAAAATGTTCCTGTTCAAGTTACCCAGCATTGCTTGATATTAACTGATTTTGTTGTGTTGGAAATGCCTGAAGATGATAATATGTCCATTATTCTTGGAAGACCCTTTCTTAATACTGCAGGGGCTATTATTGATTGCAATAAAGGCATGGTTACTTTCAATGTTGATGATAAGGAACATACCGTCTATTTTCCCAAGAGGATTGATAAAGTATATGGAGTTAATACAATTTTTAATGTGAAAACTATCAAAGTGGGATCCATTGATTGTCCTATATATGAGCCTAAAGAAGAATATCAAACTCTTGTGATTGGATCCATATCAATTCAATATAAGGTAACATGATTGATTTGAGGTTTATTTCTTCTTATGTCATATAAAATTTATTTGGTAGCAAGACTTGATCAACCTTGTTAACAAATATATTTTAATGCATAAGAGAGCTAAACAACATTTCTTTCTTTCTTTCTCCCTCCATTTATTTTACTTGTTGTAGCACATTTTGTTTTGCAATATGCTTTAGTTGTTTAAGATTTTGGAAATCATTTTTCTGCGCAGTAATAATTAATTTAACACCCAGAAATGTGCATTTTTCGAAGTTCTCTAAAAATTACAAAAATTATCTTGGTAGTCCTATTTTTCGAAGAGGCACACAGGAGCACCTGGGCTGACCGTGGGGCACCCCACAGGCCGGCGCGGCCAGCAAGGGCGCGCCACCCTGTGTGGGCCCCTTTGCCCCACTTCAGCACCTCTTCCTCCCATGCTCTTCTCTCTCCCGAAAAACTCGCACCAAGTTCCTCTCACTCGCGTTTCTGCTCAAGAACTCGCGATTTCTCGATCTCCTTGCTCAGCCCAGATTTCTGTCTGAAATTTGGCACATTTGCTCCTTGGTATGTGACTCCTTTGATTGTCCAATTAGAATTTTGTTTGGTTGAGTATATCTTGAATATTTTGCTGCTGTAGATAACATGTTTAGTGAGCTTGCATGCTTGTTCTAAGAGGTAGAAACTAGTTTTGATGCATGTTTAGTACTCTAGCAAGTTCCTATAGTAGTTCCCCTCAATTATATACCTTGAAATCAAATTTTATAATGATTGTTGAAAATTTCAGAAAATGGAAGGAAGTAGGCACCAACTAAACCAACAAGAATTGGAGGTGCAGGAAGTCATGAGAGTTCACCGCGAAGAGGAGTATACCCCTCTTATTACCCATGCACGGACTTTATGCGGAATGCGGGAATCCGCAAGATGTTCAAACACTGATTTCCAATGCAGGGTTGGAAGGTTTTACTGTTGGTGAACCTCACCAATATGCTAAATTAACGGTGTCGGTTGTGCAGGATTTCGAATTTCATCGGTCTCAAACTAACCCCATGGTCCAGGTACAAGATTTATAACAAAACTATCAACTTGCCTTTCAGTGATTTTTGTGCAGCAATTAGAGTGCCGCGGTGGGGATCCTGCGAGAAGGTCAGGGGAACGCCGCGGGAGCTCTCGAATCTTCCGATGATGGTGGTAAGATTAGCAGCATTCAACAACCAGCTATCCGCTACTTCGCTTACTTCGTTACAAAGTGTGTTCTTGCTAGAAGGAATGCGAGTAAGTTGTCTGTTCAAGATATGGCTTTCTTAGCCGCCGCTTTGCAACAGGATAGGACCTATAATTTGGGTGCTTTAATAGCTTGTAGACTTGCTACTAACCGTGAAAAAGGAGGAATTTGTGGAGGTCTTATCGCCTCTCGCTTATTAGCTATGCATGGTGTAGGACCTCACCATTTAGATATTCCGCTTTCTATAGAAAAGCTTGATGTTGTTTCCATGATTAAACATGAGTTTATTTCAGATGCATCTAATTTGAACAAGTATTATAGGATAACTTTGTATAAGAAAAATTGGAGAATAACTAAGAAAATTGAAAAATTAGTACGATTGCCTGCACCTGCTCTGCTTAACCTTGATGCCAGGAAAGGGTGGTCGATCACAGAAAATGAGCTAAACACATACATAGAAAGGGAAAGCCATCGTGCAAGGGAAGGCATGGAGGAGGCCGAGGAGCACCCCGACTCTTCATCCGATGCAGCAAGCTCCTCATATCAACATTATGGTCATGTGGAACCTCCACGACATTCTTCTGCGCAGGGGCCCTATTATCACTCCATGTATGATCCACCGGCGTGGAACTCCGACCCTCGTTGGGAATGAACTCCACTTAGGCCAAAAGCCTAAGCTTGGGGGGAGGTATACCGGCATCACTCATTCTTTGCATATTATGGTTGCTGGATACTTGTACATACTTGTTTAGTTTCTTAGAGTGGTTTCTAATGAGAGGGAGATGATATTTGGGGAAGTGCTGTCCAAAAACAGATTCTGGGCTGTTACCAAAAAAAATTCGTACGCACAGCCATAACGTTATTTTGAGTTGCCAATTTTTGAGCACGTGGCCCAGGTTGTTATCTAACTTTCATTAGTTGAACACTTTTTGATCTGAGCAATGGAAGATTTTTGTTAATTTCGATTTCTGTACTGCTGTCAGGATTTGGCAGATTTCTGTCATCCTGCTTTCTGTGTTTCTGTTAGTTTGCATTCTTTTGTTTTCGCTTTGTTTCTTTCCTAAAACACAAAAAGACCAAAAATATTTCTGTTGTTTCTCTTCACCATTTGTTTATTTGGTTCTTTGCTCTTATTTTACTTTATTTGCTATCGTTGGTTTGCCATGAGAAAACCCAAAAAGATTTTGCTTTGTTTGTTTGTTTCTTTTGTTCTTGTTTCCAATTCGAAAACACCAAAAATATTTGCTGTTCTTCCTTGGTTTGTAAAGTTCATCATGAGTTCAATGGTCTTCGGTGGCTGGAGCGTGGTTTTCATTTCATATTATCCAAGCTACACAAGTGAAAGCAATAATGACGATCTACAACAATTGGATTGTGGTGAGAGGCTGGTATGACCTCTATTTGTTTCATTTTTGTACATATACTCATCCATGTGAGCATGCTTATTTGGTTCATGTGAGGTATATGTTATGTGAGAAAGTCTAGTGGTTCATGATCTCTCATGTTTAGCTCCAATTTATTAATATGAGTAGCATGTCATGGATGTTCGCTTGCATTGTTTTATTCATAAGTAAGTATGGCATTGTGGTATCCTCCTCTAAATAATTCATTTATATCGACTTGGCACATGCTCACGCATGCATATGACTGAACAAAAAGTCAATTAAGCCTCGATGATTTATATTGCTTGAGTTCTTGTATCACTTTTATACATCCGTTAATTTATTTTGCCGCAAGCATGATTATGACAGTTACTGCTCTCTTGATTTGTCGTTCCCTAGTCTTTTGCTAACCTTCACTTGTACTGAGCGGGAACGCCACTCGTGCTTCCAAACACCTGAAAACCAAGCTGTTCCAAAGTGTCCACCATAAATACCTATGCATGGCATTTCAAACCATTCCAAGTAAATTCTCATGCGCTACCTTTAAAACTTTCAAAATGCTTCTCAATTTGTGTTAATGTTTCATAGCTCATGAAGAAGTATGTGGTGTTTAGCTTTCAACCTTGTCATTTACTTTTGACGGACTCATATGGACTAGTGGCATCCGCTTAAACATAATTTTGCAAAAAAGCTGGCAATGGGATTCCCAAGTCCTAAATTAATTAACTTAAATAGACACTCCTCCATGGTTTGTGATTGTTGGACGGCACCCGAAGGATTCGGTTAGCCATGGCTTGTGTAAGCAAGGGTGGGGAGTGTCATCATCATAATAAAACTTAAATAAAAAAGGCACTCCTTCATGGTATGTGATTGTTGGCAGGCACCCGAGGATTCGGTTAGCCATGGTTTGTGTAAGAAAGGTTGGAAGGAGTGCCACATAAACATATGAATAATTCATGGGAGCCGCTCTTGGGAGTCCGGTTGACGAGGTAGTTAGTGTACTCATTACCATTCGTTGACAACAACAAGCACTTCTCAAATAATTTTACTCCTGTTTTAAAAATGAAAAGCTCTAGCGCATGTTAATCCTGCTTCCCCTCTGCGAAGGGTCAATCTTTTACTTTTTATGTTGTGTCTCCATTCTTTCTTTGAGCACTATCTTGAGAGCAGTGTCATTCTTAGTATAATATGCTTGTCTCAAAATATGATTGATTGTGGTATAACTTTGATGCTTTTATCTTTGACAATCACTACTTCTAGTCTTTCTATGAACTCCAGAGGTGCCTCGGCATTTATGTTTTGCCGATCAAATACGGGCAAGCGAGATACCACTTTATCATATTCTCTTATGAACATTGCAATCCTGCTTATATACATGATTCATGATGCTTATTATTAATTGTTGGTACCTCTCCATGATTGACATAGCTGTTGGATGATCTTATTTGCATGTATCTCATTATGAACTGCTTAAGTATTAGCCATAGCATGAGAATATATACATCATATGAGCAAATGTGTTCATGAAAGTTCTTTTATCGCTCAGTTGTTAACTGAATTGCTTGAGGACAAGCAATAAGCTAAGCTTGGGGGGAGTTGATACGTCCAAACGTATCTACTTTCCCGAACACTTTTGCTATTGTTTTGCCTCTAATTTGTGTATTTTGGATACAACTAACACGGACTAACGCTGTTTTCAGCAGAATCTGGTGTCTCGTTTTTGTGCAGAAATCCAACTTTCGGGAAAAACCTCGAATTTATACGAAGGCCCTATTTTTCCGGAAGACTCACGGAGCAGAAGGGCAAGCCGAGGTGGGGGCACGAGGGCCCCACACACTAGGCCGGCGCGGCCGGGGCCGCGCGGCCCTAGTGTGTGGCCCCTCGGGGCCCCGACGCCCTCCTTCGGACTACTTATCGCCCTCGACCTAAAAAGCGCACGGAGAAGTCGAAGTCGCCAGAAACCCTCGAGCCGCCGAAACTCCGTCTCGGGAGCAGTCTCCGTTCGGCACTCCGCGGAGACGAGGAATTGGAGGAGATCATCGCCGCCATCACCGCCAACGCCTCTCCATCGACCAGCCATGTTTCCCCCATCCATGTGTGAGTAATTCCCCCGCTGTAGGCTGAAGGGGATGGTAGGGATTGGATGAGATTGGTCATGTAATAGTCATAAGATTGTTAGGGCATAGTGCCTAGTATCAGTAGATGTCACTTTTATGATATTGTTGCAACTTGTTATGCTTAATGCTTGTCACTAGGGCACGAGTGCCATGATCTGAGATCTGAACATGTTATTGATTCATGAAGATATTCGTTGTTTATGATCTTACCACCAAGTTGTATACACATGTGGCTGTCCGGAACCAATGGCCCCGAAGTGACAGAAATCGGGACAACCGGAGGGAATGGTAGTGATGTGAGGATCACATGTGTTCACGGAGTGTTAATGCTTTGCTCCGGTACTCTATTAAAGGAGTACCTTAATTTCCAGTAGTTTCCCTAGAGGCCCGGCTGCCACCGGCTGGTGGGACAAAAGATGTTGTGCAAGTTTCTCATTGCGAGCACGTACGACTAAATATGGAACACATGCCTATTGATTGATTAGTACTTGGATGCCGTTTTATTATCTGCAAATGCCCCTGCTTTGATTGTTATATGAGTTTCTCTCATCCATGCAACCTTGTTAATCCGTCCCTGTGCCTCGATATTTTAATCTCTGTTTACTATAATCACTATTTGTTGTCTTTATTTCACAGCTGCTGTTATTTTACTATTCCTCTTTGCTATAAAGCTGACACTCTTTTGATAAACTCTTGCGAGCAAATCATGTTTCAGTGCAGCTGAATTGAAAACTCCATGTTAAGGCTTACAAGTATTCTTTGTCTCCCCTTGTGTCGAATCAATAAATTGGGTAATACTTCCCTCGAAGACTGTTGCGATCCCCTATACTTGTGGGTCATCAGCAACCACTATTCAACCGCGCACTCTCAGGCACCCACCCGTCCACTGGTCCATCCCCAGGGATCGGAGCCCTGAGCAGCCGCCCACCACACAATCAATCCACCCAGGTGATTCATTGAGGTTGTTAATTTTAATTCTCAATACTCACAATCCAATATAATCAAAACAGCAGTGGCATTTTGTTATTGCTAGGCAAACTAAAAATTCTAGCAAGGGTTCATGGGTGGCTACACACTACTAGGATTGATAAGCATAGCATAACTTTCGAAAACAAAATCCTACCATGCATACTAGTTTGAAAATCACTAATGCATAATAAAATAGGTAGGAATTGAGTATCACTTGCCTTGATCAAAGCAACCCGCACAATCACAGCAATCACAAGCACCACCTTGATCTCCTCCACAATCTAATCAAACAAGCACAACAAAAATAAACAAACATTCGATATGACAATCATAGACATGTATGCATGCATGCTATGCAACAATTTAACTTCACAAGAAAGGTAGTGTGTAAGTGTTGCATTATGTGTTCTCTGATATGTGCAATGTTAATAAAGTATTCTGGACATTTAATTTGATTTAGAAAAACCATTAATCGAGTATCTACTTAACATATACAACCTTATTAATTAGCTACTGCAAGCATTATGTGTTGTAAAAATATGAATTTGACCTCCCTGGATAGGTTACAGTAATACAAAGACAGAGCAATTGGAATTACTCGAAAATCATTTATAGAATTTGAATTATGATTGAATTACTGATTTGAATAGATTTTATTAAAGCAAGTTTGTGCACGTATCAAAGTTGTACGATTTTTATTCCATGTTGTAGTACATATTCTGAGGATTCCAGAAAGTACAAAATCATAAAATTTGGCCCGGTAGATTATTTTATACAATTTTTATAGTGTGCAATAGTCAAAAACCCTATCTGAATTTTAATACGAAATCTATCACAGTACCTATGCTATATTATTACATAATGATGTTCTACAGATTTTAAGCTTTCCGAAAATATAAAATTCGTAAAATTTGACCCAGTGGTTGATTTTATATCGAATTTACAAGTTCTGTTACTAATCTGATATTCAAAACCGAATTTAAAACGTATTTGACCAGAGCGCCGGCGCTGACTCGGCGCCATGCGGCGCTACGTGATTGGCCGTCCGATTCGGTATGGGGATCTAACCTAAAACTGGATCTAGATCTAACGGCTGGCGAAAACAAAAAGAAAAATAAAAGAAAAGGCGGGATTACAGCCGCGTGGGGGTGGCGGGAGCGGCTCGGTGTGAAGGCGCGGCGGCTGCGGTGGTCTCACAGCGACGGCGGAGGTGGCTACAGGTGCGGCGCGACGCGCGGCAAGCTTGGTGGTGGCGGCGCGAGCAATGGGGGCGTGGGCTACTATGGCGCGGCCCGAGAGCGCGGGCCGCGGCCTCGGCGAGCTGTGGCGCGTTTGGAGCGCGAGGGCGGCGGCAGGGGAAAAAGAACGGGGTCGTGGCTATTTATAGGGCAGTACGGGACGAGAGGGGCGCGGACGGTTGTCCGCCCGTTTAGGGTTGAGGCGACGGTGGCGGTGTCTGCTCGGACACGAGCTTGAAAACGACGTGGGCCCCGGCGTCGGGCGGTCCCACCGTCAGCGGGAGAGAGAGGCGGCGGTTCGGTGGCACGGTGGGCGCTTCTCCGCCGTAGTGGGCGGTGCGGTCGGGCTGGCCCATTTGGCCGGTCCGATCCGTTTTCCTTTTTTGTTCTAATCGTTTTCTTTTTTTCTTTTTACTGTTTTATTCATAACTTTTGATTTAGGAACCTGATACGTCTCCAACCTATCTATAATTTCTGATGTTCCATGCTTGTTTTATGACAATACCTACATGTTTTGTTCACACTTTTATATCGTTTTGATGCGTTTTCCGGAACTAACCTATTGAGGAGATGCGAAGTGCCAGTTCTGTTTCTGCTGTTTTTGGTTTCAGAAATCTAGTAAGGAAATATTCTCGGAATTGATCGAAATCAACGCCCATCATCTTAGAATCACACGAAGCTTCCGGAACACCCGAGAGCCAGGTGGGGCCATGGGCCAGGATGATGGGTGGCGCGGCGGGAGCTGGCCGCGCCCCCTGGTGTGTCATCGCCTCGTCGACCTTCCGACTCCGCCTCTTCGCCTATTTAAAGGTCCCTGACCTAAATCTTCGATACGAATAAGCCACGGTACGAGAAAAGTTCCAGAGCCGCCGCCATCGCAAGCCAAGATGCGGGGACGAGTCTCGTTCGGCACGCCGCGGGACGGGGAAGTGCCCCGGAAGGCTCCTCCATCGACACCACCGCCATCTTCATCAGCTGCTCTGCCATGAGGAGGGAGTAGTTCTCCATCGAGGCTAAGGGCTGTACCGGTAGCTATGTGGTTAATCTCTCTCCTATGTACTTCAATACAATAATCTCATGAGCTTCTTTACATGATTGAGATTCATATGATGATGCTTCTAATCTAGATGTCATTATGCTAGTCAAGTAGGTTTTACTTATGTGATCTCCGGAGACTCCTTGTCCCACGTGTGTAAAGGTGACAGTGTGTGCACCGTGTGGGTCTCTTAGGCTATATTTCACAGAATACTTATTCATTGTTATGAATGGCATAGTGAAGTGCTTATTTATATCCCTTTATGATTGCAATGTGCTTTGTATCGCTACTAGTCTATGTGCTACTCATGTGATGTTATTAAAGTAGTCTATTCCTCCTGCATGGTGTAATGGTGACAGTGTGTGCATCGTGTAGTTCTTGTCGTAGATTATGATCATAATCTCTTGTAGGTTATGGAGTTGATTATCGCTATGATAGTATTGATGTGATTTATTCCCCCTTCATAGTGTAAAGGTGACAGTGTGTATGCTATGTTAGTACTCGGTTTATTTTGCAAAGATCTATTATGCTCTAAGGTTACTTAAACATGAATATCGAATGTTGTGGAGCTTGTTAACTCCGGCATTGAGGGTTCGTGTAATCCTACGCAACGAATGGTGTTCATTATCAAACAAGAGTGTATGTAGCACAAATGAGAGAAGTTATTATTTATTATGCGATCAATGTTGAGAGTGTCCACTAGTGAAAGTATGATCCCTAGGCCTTGTTTCCAACTGCAAACACCGCTTACTTACTGTTCCATTGCATGTTTACTCGCTGCCATATTTTATTCAGATTACTATTACCACTCATATACATCCATACTACTTGTATTTCACTATCTCTTCGCCGAACTAGTGCACCTATACATCGGACAAGTGTATTGGGTGTGTTGGGGACACAAGAGACTTCTTGTATCGTGATTGCGGGGTTGCTTGAGAGGGATATCTTTGACCTCTTCCTCCCTGAGTTCGATAAACGTTGGGTGATCCACTTAAGGGAAAACTGCTGTTCTACAAACCTCTGCTCTTGGAGGCCCAACCTTGTCTACAAGAATAGAAGCACCCATAGACATCAAGCTATTTTCTGGCGCCGTTGCCGGGGAGGAAAGGTAAAGGTACTCACACTCGGGATCTCGGCTACTAAGCTATTTTCCGCCGTTGTAAGTACTCGAAGCTATTTCCTTTAGATCCTGCAATTGCATCTTTTGGTTTCTTGTTTACACTAGTTAGGCATAATGGAAAGCAACAGTGAGCTTCTTATTCTATTTCCTGAGTTAAGACATGGATTGTTTGCTGCGAAAATTAAAAAACCAATGAAATCTTGTTTGCATGCTAGTAGCAATGATATTAGTATGAACGCTTTGAACACCATTGTTGTTAATGATATGGAAAATTCTAAGCTTGGGAAGCTGGTTTTGATGAGCATGATATTTTTAGTCCCCCAAGCATTGAGGAGAAAATTTTCTTTGATGATACTTTGCCTCCTATTTATGATGATTATAATGATAGTGGTCTTTTGGTGCCGCCTATGGAGAGTAAATTTTATTATGATTATACTATGCCTCCTACACTTGATGAGAATAATAATGATAGCTACTTTGTTGAATTTGCTCCCACTACAACTAATAAAATTGATTATGCTTATGTGGAGAGTAATAATTTTATGCATATGGCTCATGACAAGAATGTTATATGTGATAATTATATTGTTGAGTTTGTTCATGATGCTACTGAAAGTTATTATGAGAGAAGGAAATATGGTTATATGCATCTTAATAATATTAAGTTTCCCCTCTTTATGTTGAGAATCTTGAAATTGCGCTTGTGTTGCTTTTCTATGCTTACCACTTTGTTCTTGATGAATTTATTTATGTACAAGATTCCTTTTCATAGGAGGTGGGTTAGTCTTAAATGTGCTTTGAATTTGCTTCTTGATGCTCTCTTTTGCTTCAACTCTTATTTCTTGTGAGTGCATCATTAAAATTGTTGAGCCCATCTTAATGGCTATAAAGAAAGAACTTCTTGGGAGATAACCCATGTGTTTATTTTACTACAGAACTTTTGCTGTATATTTGAGTCTTGGAAGTTGTTTACTACTGTAGCAACCTCTCCTTATCATGTTTTTGTGCCAAGTAAAGTCTCTATGGTAAAGTTGATGCTAGATTTGGATTACTGCGCGGAAACAGATTTCACAAATTCTGCGCAGAAGTCTCTGTAGGTAACTCAAGAAAATCTGCAAATTTACGTGTGTGATCTCAGATATGTACGCAACTTTCATTAGTTTTGAGTTTTCCATTTGAGCAAGTTAAGTGCCCCTGCCAAATTCGTCTTTACGGACTGTTCTGTTTTTGACAGATTCTGCCTTTTATTCGCATTGCAGCTTTTGCTATGTTGAATGAGTTTCTTTGTTCCATTAACTTTCAGAAGCTTTGTGCAATGTCCAGAAGTGTTAAGAATGATTGTGTCACCTCTGAATATGTGAATTTTTTATTATGCACTAACCCTCTAATGAGTTTGCTTGAAGTTTGTTGTGGAGGAAGTTTTCAAGGGTCAAGAGAAGAGGATGATATACTATGATCAAGAAGAGTGAAAGGTCTAAGCTTGGGGATGCCCCGGTGGTTCATCCTGCATATTTTAGAAGACTCAAGCATCTAAGCTTGGGGATGGCCAAGGCATCCCCTTCTTCATCGACAACATTATCAGGTCACTTCTAGTGAAACTATATTTTTATTCCGTCACATCTTATGTACTTTACTTGGAGCGTCTGTGTGCTTTTATTTTTGTTTTGTTATTTTCATAAGTTCATCCTTGTGTGGGAGAGAGACACGCTCCGCTTTTTCATATGAACACTAGTGTTCTTCATTCTTGCTTTTAATGTTCAAGGGCGAAAGTTGATCGCTTCACTTGTTGCTATTTGGTTGGAATCAAAAAATGCTTCATATGGTCTTGAATAATTTGATACTTGGCAATTGTTTTGAGATCCTATAAATCATGTTTAAGCTCTTGCATCATGTAGTTTAATCTAGTAGTGGAGAACTACTGTAGAGCTTGTTGAAATTTGGTTTGCATGATTGGTCTCTCTAAGGTCTAGATATTTTTTGGTAAGTGTTTGAACAACAAGGAAGACGGTGTAGAGTCTTATAATGCTTGCAATATGTTCTTATGTAAGTTTTGCTGTACCGGTTCATACTTGTGTTTTCTTCAAACAACCTTGCTAGCCCAAAGCCTTGTACTGAGAGGGAATACTTCTCGTACATCCAAAACCTTGAGCCAAAACCCATGCCATTTGTGTCCACCATATCTACCTACTATGTGGTATTTTTCTGCCATTCCAAGTAAATACTTCATGTGCTACCTTTAAACAATTCAAAAGTTATTATCTCTTATTTGTGTCAATGTTTTATAGCTCATGAGGAAGTATGTGGTGTTTTATCTTTCGATCTTGTCATTTACTTTGACAGACTTTCACAATGGACTAGTGGCTCATCCGCTTATCCAATAATTTTGCAAAAAGAGCTGGCAATGGGGTTCCCAGCCCCAATTAATTAACTTGCATTAATAATTCTCTTCACATGTTTTGTCCTGATCTATCAGTAAGCAACTTAAATTTGCAAATAGACACTCCTCCATGGTATGTGAATGTTGGAAGGCACCCGAGGATTCGGTTAGCCATGGCTTGTGAAAGCAAAGGTTGGGGGAGTGTCATCTAATAAATAAAACTAAAGTACATGTGTAAACAAAAGAAGAGGGATGATCTACCTTGCTGGTAGAAATAACGTCCTTCATGGGAGCCGCTCTTGAAAGTCTGGTTGATAAGGTAGTTAGAGTACCCATTACCATTCGTTGACAACAACAAACACCTCTCAAAACTTTACTTTTATACTCTCTATATGATTTTAAAACTTGAAAAGCTGATTTAATCAATGCTTCCCTCTGCGAAGGGCCTATCTTTTACTTTATTGTTGAGTCAGTTTACCTATTTCCTTCCATCTTGAAGCAAACACTTGTGTGCATGATGCTTACATACTTGCTTATTTGCATTCATCATATTACTTCTGTGTTGACAATTATCCATGAGATATGCATGTTGAAAGTTGAAAGCAACTGCTGAACTTATATCTTCCTTTGTGTTGCTTCGATGCCTTTACTTTGAATTTATTGCTTTATGAATTAACTCTTATGCAAGACTTTTTGATGCTTGTCTTGAAAGTACTATGCATGAAAAGTTTTCCTATATGTTATCTATTTGTTAGCAAACTATAGATCATTGCTTTGAATCACTCCATTCATGTCATATGCTTTACAATAATGTTGATCAAGATTATGATGGTAGCATGTCACTTGAAATTATTCTTGTTATCGTTTACCTACTCGAGGCGAGTAGGAACTAAGCTTGGGGATGCTGATACGTCTCCAACGTATCTATAATTTCGATGTTCCATGCTTGTTTTATGACAATACCTACATGTTTTGTTCACACTTTATATCGTTTTGATGCGTTTTCCGGAACTAACCTATTGACGAGATGCCGAAGTGCATTCCTGTTTTTTTGTTTTTGGTTTCAGAAATCCTAGTAAGGAAATATTCAGAATTGGACGAAATCCACGCCCATCATCTTAGAATCTGCAAGCTTCCGAACACAAGCCACGAGTAGGGCCACTGTGGGCCCGGATGATGGGTGGCGGCCGGGGCTGGGCGCCCCCTAGTGTGTCATCGCCCGTCGACCTTCGACTCGCCTCTTCGCCTATTTAAGGTCCTGACCTAAATCTTGATACGAATAAGCCACGGTCGAAAAGTTCCGAGCCGCCGCCATCGCGAAGCCAAGATGCGGGGACGGAGTCTCTGTTCCCGTGCGCCGCCGGGACGGGGAAGTGCCCCGGAAGGCTCCTCCATCGACACCACTGATGACCCACAAGTATAGGGGGTGTATCGTAGTATCTTCGATAAGTAAGAATGTCGATCCCAACGAGGAGCAGAAGGTGTTGACAAGTAGTTTCGATGAAGGATTCACTGTAAATGCTCACAAACAAGTATTCAAGGAGTTTTGATGTAATAGATGAATAAAGTACAAGTAAGTAAAATGCGAGAGAAATAATTGCAGCGAGTGGCCCAATCCTTTTTAGCACAAAGGACAAGCCGGTTTGTTTACTTATAATGACCAAACGTTCTTGAGGACACACGGGGATTTTAGTCTAGTGCTTTCGCTTCATGTAGCTGATTAATCTTCATTGTTTTGATAAGTGTTGTGTGGGTGAACCTATGCTAATGCACCGCCCTTCCTAGGACTAATACATACTTGTGATTATACCCCTTGCAAGCATCAGCAACTACAAGAAAGTAATTAAGATAAATCTAACCACAGCCTTAAACTCTGAGATCCTGCGATCCCTCTTGCATCGATATACTAACGGGGGCTCAGGTTTCTGTCACTCCGGCAACCGCAATTAGCAACCGAATACAAGATGCACTCCCCTAGGCCCATAAATGGTGAAGTATCGTGTAGTCGACGTTCACACGACACCACTAGAAGAATGACACCACAACTTAAATATCATAACATTGAATATTACTCAACCATAATTCACTACTATCATTTAGACTTCACCCATGTCCTCAAGAACTAAACGAACTACTCACGAGACATCATATGGAATACAATCAGAGGTGATATGATGATGAATAACAATCTGAACATAAACCTTGGCTCAATGGTTTCACTCAATAGCATCAATAACAAGTAGAATACCGGGAGAGTTTCCCCTATCAAACAATCAAGATCCAACCCAAAATACAGCGGTGACGAGGTGCAGCGGTGGTGATGGCGGTGTAGACGGTGGAGATGATGATGATGATGATGGAGATGATGTCAGCTATGATGATGGCGATGGCGTCGATTTCCCCCTCAGGAGAATTTCCGCGGATTCCTGCCAGGAGAGCTCTTTTCTCTGGTGTTCTCCGCCCAGAGCGGCTGTAACTCTTCGTGAGGTGGCTTAGGTTTTCGGGACGAAAGATACGCGAAGAAAAAAGGAGCGGGAGGGCGTGGGCCCCTCCTCATAGGGCGGCGCGGCCGGGCTTGGGCGCGCCGGCCTATGGGTGAGCCCACCTCGGGTCCCCTCTTCTCCCGCCCGACTCCCTCAGTCATCGGAAAAATAGGAATTTCGTGTAATTTCCTTCCACGTTGATCTTCCGAAATATTGCGTTACGACGGTGCTTTTTCCAGAGAATCCTGGCCCCGGTGCTTGATCCTCCAATAATGATGAAACATGCAAAATAGATGAAATAACATAAGTATTGTGTCCCAATATGAAATATATCAATGAATAACGGCAAATTATGATACAAAATAGTGATGCAAATTGGACGTATCAACTCCCCCAAGCTTAGACCTCGCTTGTCCCCAAGCGAAACTGAGCTCGATAAACAAGACCACATGTTTATGGAGTGAAGAGTCGATAAATAAAATACGGACAAGAAGCATCATATTGATTCACACAAGACATTCTAGTAAACATTCTCTTCATATAACTCAACTTGAAATAAGTAAAGAGAGATCACAAATAAAGGTGCATAGGAAATCATAAATGGTTATGGCAAACTTTGTTCTTGGTCAGAGAACTACTAACGGATTGCTCTTCTAAGCAAAGCTTGCATATTAGAATTATATAGCTGGGCTTCCATATTCAATCATAACAATCTCTTCATAATCATTGATAACTGCAAAGTCATATTCATTCAGATAAAATTTGTACTAAACAAGAAAGTATAAAAACATGATTAACTGAATCATAGCATAAATGGTTGGTTCACAACAACTCAATTGCATTGCTTGAGATAGAGGGAAATAGGTTTGCGACTCAACATAAAAGTAAAAGATAGGCCCTTCGCGGGAAGCAGGGATTAAATCATGTGCTAGAGCTTTTCAAGTTTTGAAATCATATAAAGAGCATAAAAGTAAGATTTTGAGCGGTGTTTGTTGTTGTCAACGAATGGTAGCGGGCACTCTAACCCCCTTGCCAAACGAACCTTCCAGCGGCTCCCATGAGGGACGGCATCTCTACCGGCAAGGTAGATCATCCCTCTTCTCTTTTGTTTACACATGTATTTTAGTTTAATTATGGATGACACTCCCCCCAACCTTGGCTTTCTCAATCCATGGCTAACCGAATCCTCGGGTGCCTTCCAACATTCACATACCATGGAGGAGTGTCTATTGCAAAATTAAGTTGCTTATAAATCGGGGCAAAACATGTGAAGAGAATTATTAATGAGAGTTAATTAATTTGGGAACCCCGTTGCAGCTCTTTCGCAAAATTATTGGATAAGCGGATGTGCCACTAGTCCATTTGTGAACGTCCGCCCAAATGAAAGATAAAACACCACATACTTCCTCATGAGCTATAAAACATTGACACAAATAAGGAGTAGTATAGTTTGAATTATTTAAAGGTAGCACATGAAGTATTTACTTGGAATGGCAGAAAATACCATGTAGTAGGTAGGTATGGTGGACACAAATGGCATGAGTTTGGTCTAAGGTTATGGATGTATGAGAAGCATTCCCTCTCAATACGGGTCTTTGGCTAGCAAGGTTTGATAGCAAGCATAAAGGTTGAAGAAACAAACAAATATACATATAAGAAACAATCATGCATCTTTCTCATAAGCACAAGCAATTTTAACTTCAGAATACTAAACTCATTAACATAGAGATAATAGAGTAATATATCTACATGTATTTCTCTCTTCTATTTGAACATCAAGATGTTGTTGCTATTGACCAATGCTAAGTTTGCCAAAACCAAATAGATTTACTTGATGCTCCCAAAGTGATATCAATACTAATGTCAAGAGTAATCATATAATAGAGATTGCAAACTAAAATAAGGTGTGCAAAAAGTAAATGATAAGACTTCTCATTAATATTCCATAACGATAACTCACACCAACGGATACATAGATAACCACCTAAAGAGATACTTCCACATTGCATACTATTCCATATGATAACTTCCCTACTCATGATATGACACTACTTGATAGTAAAAGATAAAGGTAGTGATGATGTGATACCGCGGCACTCCCCCAAGCTTGGAACAAACCAAGGGGATGCCAATACCGATGATGAATTACTCCTTGGTGGTGATGGTGATGGATTCTTCTCGCGCTTCATAAGGATCTCCTTCAGCTTCAGCTTCTCAATTTTGCAATTCTGCACCAAAACTTGAAGAGACTCATTGTTATCCGAATGTGGCGGTGACGGCCTTGTGATGGGAATTGAGTAATATTCCAGCATTCTGCGAAGTGGTTCTCCTCCTGAAGTATCTCCACTTCCTTTTTAGAGCACAATATTGATCACAAAACTCATCACTAACCCAATGTGCTTCCTCCACACAAAGGAAAGAGTCGAGGTCGAGAGAAGGCGGAAGAACTCCTGCAAATTATGAAAACGAACGTCCGGTGTTAGCGATCCCACCAAGATTGGCTTACTCTTCGTAGTTTCCCACTCTCCTTTTGTTGATGCTATCTTCTTCTTCTCCTTATTGATCCTTTCATCCATCTCTTCCTTCCAAGGCCCCTTGTCCTTGTTGTTGGAGACCATGGTGCTTCTAGATCAAAACAAATCTGGCAGAAAACAGCTCGAAACAAAACACGGCGGAAAACGATATACGGACCTCCCGGGGTCGGGGGATTATATAGCAAATATTTTTACAACAAAAGGAAGGTTCCGGGAAAACGAGTGGAAGCAGGGGCCAGGGGTGTCCCCATAGGTCGGTGCGGCCAGGGTGGGGCCGCGCCGGCCTATGGTGACGGGCCCTCGCGCGTCTTTTCCACTCCGTTTCGATTAGTAATTTTTCATATTTTCCAAAAGCAGCGAAATATTGTTCGGAAAGTAGGGTGCGGACTTTTTATTACCCGTCTTGTTACCTATTCAAAGTCGAGTTCTGGCGGACTGTCAATTTGTCCTTTGATGAAAGCCCGGTGTTTCCACTTGAATAATATCAACGTCAACATTATAAGAATCACCCGAGATATAATGCTCGAGTCTTTGTCCATTCACCACTTGCGTAGCATTGCCTTGGAGAGAGCTAATTTTAATTGCTCCTGAACGATACACCTCCTCAACAACATATGGTCCTTCCCATTTCGAGAGTAATTTCCCTGCAAAGAATCTGAGACGAGACCGATACAATAGGACTTTATCCCCAACATTAAACTCTCTTTTGATGATCCTTCTATCGTGCCATTTCTTAACTTTTTCTTTAAAGAGTTTAGCGTTTTCATAATTAAGCTTCACTTCTCCATTCATCTAGAGAACTTAATTGCAGCAACCTCTTATTACCGGCTAGTTTTGGATCTTTATTTAGTTCTCTAACAGCCCAATAAGCTTTGTGCTCTAGTTCTAGAGGTAAATGACAAGCTTTTCCATAAACCATTTTATAAGGTGACATTCCCATGGGATTTTTATAAGCGGTTCTATAAGCCCATAGTGCTTCCTTCAATTTACTAGCCCAATTCTTTCTAGATTTATTAACAGTCTTTCCCAGAATAGATTTAATCTCTCTATTTGATAATTCTACTTGACCACTAGTTTGAGGGTGATAAGGAAGCAATTCTATGATTAATACCATACTTAGCAAGAGTTTTCTAAAACCTCCATGAATAAAATGAGAACCTCCATCGGTCATAATATATCTAGGTACTCCAAATCTAGGAAATATAACATCTACAAGCATTTTTATAGAGGTCTCACCATCAGCACTCTTTGTAGGTATAGCTTCTACCCATTTAGTAACATAATCAAAAGCGACAAGTATATGAGTGTTACCTTCTGAAGAAGGGAAAGGACCCATGAAGTCGAATCCCCAACAATCGAATGGTTCAATAACAAGCGTATAATTCATAGGCATTTCATTGCGTCTAGAGATATTACCAACTCTTTGACATTCATCACAAGATAAGATAAACTTCCTTGCATCTTTGAAAAGTGTTGGCCAATAAAAACCCGATTGTAGAACCTTTTGTGCGGTTCTATCTCCAGCGTGATGTCCTCCATAAACACTACCATGGCATTTACTCAATATCTCCTGTTGTTCATATTCAGGAACACATCTTCGCATAATACCGTCTACTCCTTCTTTATATAAGTGTGGGTCATCCCAAAAATAATGCCTCAAGTCATAAAAGAATTTCCTCCTTTGCTGAGCTGAAAAGGTTGGAGGCAAATACTTAAACAATAAAGTTAGCATAATCAGCATACCAAGGGCTCTCTCTCGTGAGCTCACCTTTATTATAGCCAATTGTTCATTTGGAAAACTATCATTAACGGGAACAGGATCATAAGCAATATTTTTCCAATCTAGACAAATTATCAACAACAGGATTATCGGCACCTTTCCTATCTATAATATGTAAATCAAATTCTTGCAAAAGAAGTACCCATCTAATAAGCCTTGGCTTAGCATCTTTCTTTCCATAAGGTATCTAATTGCAGCATGATCAGTATGAATTGTGACTTTTGAATCAACAATATAGGGTCTAAACTTGTCACAAGCAAAGACTACAGCTAACAATTCCTTTTCGGTTGTAGCATAATTTCTTTGAGCAGCATCAAGAGTCTTACTAGCATAATGAATAACATTTAATTTTTATCTACTCGCTGTCCAAGAACAGCGCCTACAGCAAAATCACTAGCATCACACATAATTTCAAAAGGCAGATTCCAATCAGGAGGTTCAACTACAGGAGCAGTTGTTAAGGCTTTCTTTAGAGTTTCAAAGCTTCCTTACAATCATCATCAAAAACAAAAGGTACATCTTTTTGAAGAAGATTAGTAAGAGGCTTTGAAATTTTATATAAATCTTTAATAAATCTCCTATAAAACCGAGCATGACCAAGAACACTACGAATACCTTTAACATCCCTCGGATAGGGCATCTTCTCAATTGCTTCAACTTTAGCTCTATCAACTTCAATACCTCTCTCGGAAATTTTATGTCCCAATACAATTCCTTCATTAACCATAAAGTGGTATTTCTCCCAATTAAGAACAAGGTTAGTTTCTTCACATCTCTCTGCAAAACTTTATGAGGTTTCGCAAGCAATTATCAAAAGAATTCCCATAGATAGAAAAATCATCCATGAACACCTCTACAATACTTTCGCAAAACCATGAAAAATAGCAGACATGAATCTTTGAAAGGTAGCAGGAGCATTACATAAACCAAAAGGCATACACCTATAAGCATAAGTCCCATAAGGACAAGTAAACGTGGTTTTCTCTTGATCTTTAGCTTTAACAGCAATTTGTGAAAACCCGAATAACCATCAAGAAAGCAAAAATGAGTATTTTTAGATAACCTTTCTAGCATTTGATCAATAAAGGGTAAAGGGTAATGATCTTTCTTAGTAACTTTATTAACTTTTCGAAAATCAATGCACATTCTATACCCTACAACTACTCTTTGAGGAATAAGCTCATCATTATCATTAGGCACAACATTCATTCCTCCTTTCTTAGGAACACAATGCAGGACTAACCCATCTACTATCAGCAATAGGATATATAATACCACAAGAAGTTTTAATACCTCATTCCTTACCACCTCTTTCATCTTCGGAATTAGGCGACGTTGATGTTCAACAACAAGCTTTGCATCATCTTCCATATTGATAGCATGTTGGCAAATAGAAGGAGAAATCCCTTTCAAATCATCAAGAGTATAGCCAATAGCTCCTCGCTGTTTCTTCAATATTTCCAATAACCTTTCTTCCTCAATCTCTGAAAGCTTAGAACTAATAATAACAGGATATATTTTCTTATCATCAATATGAGCATATTTAAGATTATCAGGCAAAGGCTTTAAATCAAAAACAGGATCTTCCTTTGGTGGCGGTGTTGTACCCAAATCTTCCACCGGTAAATCATGCTTGAGAATAGGTGGCGAAGAAAAATTTCCTCAAGCTCATCTCTTTCTTTCCTAAAAGCTTCACTTTCACTATTCTCCAAATGTTGCTGCAAAGGATTATTAGGAACAAGAACAATAGATGCACACTGCTCCATTTTAAAATCATTACTAGGCAAGTCACTTTATAAGGAGTTTTGGTAAATTTAGAAAAGTTAAATTCATAAGGTTCACCAGCAAATCTAGTCAAAATTTTCTCTTTCTTGCAATCTATAATAGCTCCACAAGTATTTAGAAAAGGTCTACCAAAAATGATAGGACAATAATCACTAGCAGCAGAACCAAGTACCAAAAAGTACGCAGGATATTTAATCTTACCACATAGAACTTCCACATCTCGAACAATACCAATTGGAGAAATAGTTTCTCTATTAGCCAGCTGAATAACCACATCAATATCTTCAAGTTCACAAGAACCAATTTCGTGCATAATCTCCGTGTAAAGCTCATAAGGAATAGCACTAACACTTGCACCAATATCACATAGACCATAATAGCAATGATCACCAATTCTAACAGATAACATAGGAACACTAACTTGTTTGGGTTTATTAGGATGTGAAACAATATTAGAAGCATCTTCACAGAAAATAATATGACCATCCTCCAAATTTTCAGTCACAAGATCTTTAACTATTGCAACAGCAGGTTCAATTTTAATTTGTTCTTCAGGTTCTATAGGTTTCTTTTCACTTTTACTAACCGCACTAGATATAACAGAATACTCATTTTAGCAGGGAAAGGAGTTTTTTCAATATAAGCTTCAGGAATAACATGATCAACAGTTTCAACTACAACACATTTATTAATAGATGAATCAATTTTATCTTTATACGGTTCATGATACTTATCAAAATTATTCTTAGGCAATTCATAATGAGAGGCAAAAGCTTTGTAAAGATTTGCAGCAACTTGAGAATCAAGACCATATGCAGCACTCATATTACGAAATTTATTAGTATTCATAAAAGCTTCAATGCATTTATAATCATAAATTATACCTGATTCTCTATCTTTGTCGTTCTCCCATCCTTCAGTATTTTCTTGGATCCGATCAAGAAGGTCCCTTTTAAACTCTTCTTTATTGCGTGTAAATGATCCAGAACAAGAAGTATCCAGCAAGGTCTTGTCTTGAAAAGAAAGTCTTGCATAGAAATTATCAATAATAACATTACCAGGAAGCTCATGAATGGGGCATTTGAGCATTAAAGACTTCAATCTCCCCAAGCTTGGGCAATACTTTCTCCATCATGAGGCCAGAAATTATATATGCGGTTCCGATCCTTGTGAATTTCACTTGGAGGATAGAATTTAGAATAAAATAAAGGCACAATGTCCTCCCAATCAATAGAATCACCATTCTTCAGCAATTTATACCAGTGCGCCGCTTTACCAGACAGCGATATAGTGAATAGTTTCTTTCTAACTTCATTCATAGCAATACCTGCACATTTGAATAACCCGCATAATTCATGCAAAAACAGTAAATGATCACCAGGATGGACAGTTCCATCCCCTTCATAGCGGTTATCTATAACACGTTCAATAATTTTCATAGGTATTTTATATGGTATCACTTCCTCACCTGGCGCTTCATCCACTACCGTTGCAGTAGTAGATTTCCCAAATAGAAATTGAAGAAAAGATCTCTCCATAATGACTTATAGTAGCAGGCAGAAATAAAATCAGCACAAACAGAAAGGTTTTCCTTACCAATTCCACTTACCAATAGCGCTTCACTCCGGCAACGGCGCCGAAAATAGTCTTGATGACCCACAAGTATAGGGGTGTATCGTAGTATCTTCGATAAGTAAGAATGTCGATCCCAACGAGGAGAAGGTGTTGACAAGTAGTTTCGATGAAGGATTCACTGTAAATGCTCACAAACAAGTATTCAAGGAGTTTTGATGTAATAGATGAATAAAGTACGAGTAAGTAAAATGCGAGAGAAATAATTGCAGAGAGTGGCCCAATCCTTTTTAGCACAAAGGACAAGCCGGTTTGTTTACTTATAATGACCAAACGTTCTTGAGGACACACGGGGTTTTAGTGCTTTCGCTTCATATAGCTGATTAATCTTCATTGTTTTGATAAGTGTTGTGTGGGTGAACCTATGCTAATGCACCGCCCTTCCTAGGACTAATACATACTTGTGATTATACCCCTTGCAAGCATCCGCAACTACAAGAAAGTAATTAAGATAAATCTAACCACCCTTAAACTCTGAGATCCTGCGATCCCTCTTGCATCGATATACTAACGGGGGCTCAGGTTTCTGTCACTCCGGCAACCCCGCAATTAGCAACCAAATACAAGATGCACTCCCCTAGGCCCATAAATGGTGAAGTATCGTGTAGTCGACGTTCACACGACACCACTAGAAGAATGACACCACAACTTAAATATCATAACATTGAATATTACTCAACCATAATTCACTACTAGCATTTAGACTTCACCCATGTCCTCAAGAACTAAACGAACTACTCACGAGACATCATATGGAATACAATCAGAGGTGATATGATGATGAATAACAATCTGAACATAAACCTTGGCTCAATGGTTTCACTCAATAGCATCAATAACAAGTAGAGATTAACACCGGGAGAGTTTCCCCTATCAAACAATCAAGATCCAACCCAAATTGTTACAGCGGTGACGAGGTGCAGCGGTGGTGATGGCGGTGTAGACGGTGGAGATGATGATGATGATGATGGAGATGATGTCCAGCTCGATGACGATGGCGATGGCGTCGATTTCCCCTCCGGGAGGAATTTCCCCGGCGGATTCCTGCCCGCCGGAGAGCTCTTTTCTCTCGGTGTTCTCCGCCCCGCAGAGGCGGCTGTAACTCTTCGTGAGGTACCGTGGCTTAGGTTTTCGGGACGAAGGAGTACGCGAAGAAAAGGAGGCGAGAGGGGTTGTGGGCCCCTCCTCCTCATAGGGCGGCGCGGCCGGCCTTGGGCCGCGCCGGCCTATGGGGTGGGCCCACCTCGGGTCCCCTCTTCTCCCCCTCTGACTCCCTCCGTCATCTGGAAAAATAGGAATTTACGTGTAATTTCCTTCCACGGTTGATCTTCCGAAATATTGCGTTCGACGGTGCTTTTTCCAGAGAATCCTGGCTCCGGTGCTTGATCCTCCAATAATGATGAAACATGCAAAATAGATGAAATAACATAAGTATTGTGTCCCAATATGAAATATATCAATGAATAACAGCAAATTATGATACAAAATAGTGATGCAAATTGGACGTATCAACCACCGCCATCTTCATCACCGCTGCTGTCTGCCATGAGGAGGGAGTAGTTCTCCATCGAGGTTAAGGGCTGTACCGGTAGCTATGTGGTTAATCTCTCTCCTATGTACTTCAATACAATAATCTCATGAGCTGCTTTACATGATTGAGATTCATATGATGATGCTTGTAATCTAGATGTCATTATGCTAGTCAAGTGGGTTTTACTTATGTGATCTCAGGAGACTCCTTGTCCCACGTGTGTAAAGGTGACAGTGTGTGCACCGTGTGGGTCTCTTAGGCTATATTTCAGAATACTTATTCACTTATGAATGGCATAGTGAAGTGCTTATTTATATCCCTTTATGATTACAATGTGCTTTGTATCGCTACTAGTCTATGTGCTACTCATGTGATGTTATTAAAGTAGTCTATTCCTCCTGCATGGTGTAATGGTGACAGTGTGTGCATCGTGTAGTTCTTGTCATAGATTATGATCATAATCTCTTGTAGGTTATGGAGTTGATTATCGCTATGATAGTATTGATGTGATTTATTCCCCCTTCATAGTGTAAAGGTGACGGTGTGTATGCTATGTTAGTACTCGGTTTATTTTGCAAAGATCTATTACGCTCTAAGGTTACTTAAACATGAATATCGAATGTTGTGGAGCTTGTTAACTCCGGCATTGAGGGTTAATCCTACACAACGAATGGTGTTCATTATCAAACAAGAGTGTATGTAGCACAAATGAGAGAAGTTATTATTTATTATGCGACCAATGTTGAGAGTGTCCACTAGTGAAAGTATGATCCCTAGGCCTTGTTTCCAATACTCAAACACCGCTTACTTACTGTTCTGTTGCATGTTTACTCGCTGCCATATTTTATTCAGATTACTATTACCACTCATATACATCCATACTACTTGTATTTCACTATCTCTTCGCCGAACTAGTGCACCTATACATCCGACAAGTGTATTGGGTGTGTTGGGGACACAAGAGACTTCGTGTATCGTGATTGCAGGGGTTGCTTGAGAGGGATATCTTTGACCTCTTCCTCCCCGAGTTCGATAAACCTTGGGTGATCCACTTAAGGGAAAACTTGCTGCTGTTCTACAAACCTCTGCTCTTGGAGGCCCAACACTGTCTACAAGAATAGAAGCACCCGTAGACATCAGAACCCAAATAGGGTCAAACCAATTTCTAAAATTTTGTAAAAATCAGGGCTTTGTTTTAGGCAACATAGAACAAGGTTTTGATTTAAAAGAGCATGATAGGGAATTAATATCTTTGCATTAGGATATGAAGCCATGTTTGGGTCATATTGGGCTTAGCATTTTATGTGTATAAATGCAAATGCAAGGATGCCATGAATGCATGTAGGTTTTTGAATTTGGAAAACTAGGGATGTTACAAGACAGAACCCAACTCTTGCTCACGTACAACCAAACGCGGTCTCGCCATGTCCCACGCGGTCCCTCTCTACCAGCTCCACGCGACGCGGCCCCACATGTAAGCACAGAACGATCAACTAAATGGGAATCCTCCCGTCTGAGCTCCTTCTGAGGGTTTCAGACAAGGGCTTGGGGAAAACTGAGGAAAAACTAAGGAGCTGGGGAAAACTGAGTACAACTAATGACCAATGACCAGAGGGCACGAAAATAGAAATCCCTATATAAAATGAACCACATAGACACATTTTTCCTATCCCTAAAGAAGAAAAAGATGACCCTTTCTTCCAATACATTACCAAGGAAAATCAATCTTTCTCTTATAGGCTAAATTCTATTGGATTTTAGATGTATATACTTCCTTAATTATCTTAGACCAAAAATAAGAAATGACAAGAGGGTTCTATTTGATAGAGAAATAAGAATAAAATTACGATGTGGAAAAGTAGACATGAATTGTGTATAATGGCATTGTATAACAATTTGGAAAAAGGATGCAGCGCAGCTTGGTAGCACATTTGTTTTGGGTACAAAATGTCACATGTTCAAATCCTGTCATCCCGACCTATTACTTCATTTTTCCGTCAGTACCTTGGCACCGTTTCCAGGACGGTCATCCTCAAGACGAACACCGGCTACTCCTGGATGGTCGAGTTGAAGGACATCAAAGGCACTGTTTGCCTCGGCCAAGGTGGCCTGGATTTGGCATTGCTCACCAGGTGAAGACTGGATACTTCATTACTTTCAAGATGCTCAGGGACGACGTCTTCAAGGTCACCATATTCGACTATACCATGATGGAGGTGGTCTAGAGGTGCCCGCAACATGATCCAACCCTTGCCATGATCGACGAGTGAAGAATGTTGAATTTCATGTTGAGCAATGTTTGGTCGATGCTATGTGCTACTAAACAATGTCTGGTGGATGGTATTTGCTACTGAACAATGGTTGGTCGATGCTATGTCATATTGATGCTCAAAAGGGGTGGAAGTTATCACATTCCTCGTTCCGCACATAACCAAACACGGTGTTAAGTTTCTTCCTAGCGTAAAACTGCCTACCAATCGAATTGTGTCTCGTTTTTCCAGCCGAGCCCAAGTGAAATTGCTAGCATCCAAACGTAATGCCAAAGATGGCCCAAGCCACGTTTCTACTTATATGGTAGCTCTTGGGCCAAGTTGCACGTTACGTCACGAAATGGGAGAAACCGCCGTGAGCAACCTATCACGTCCTAGGTATCCTTCTGGCCGATTGATAATCGAAACTTTTTCAGTTTTGATTTACCTATCTATTTGCTGAGATGTTGCATTACTTTTGTCGGTGCGTTGGCCTTTTGTCTAGGCACTGTAAACCTACCTGACCATAGGCTTTTTTTGAGAGGGTGATGAAAGAAAACCAGTACTATTCAGAATTGCTAGGGAGGCCCGGGTGGTGTTTTAGCATGAGAAATGCACAATACTCGAAAAAGCTGTCCAAATTGTAGTGCAATATTTGTAGGGAGAATACATGTAATGCTTGTAACAAAAAAAAGGTGAACAAATAGCTGATTCTTCTTATGAGCTAAACGTTATTGTGCTTCAAGAGGAGCAAGTAGGGGAAACGCCCACATTTCCTTGTACGAAAACCAAACAAGCCTGCGCACCAGAACCGCACCAATTTCCCTGCACTGCGTTTCCGGCAAGTGGCATGGTTGCTTGCCTGCTTCGCTTCCGTACGCGGTGATAGATCCAACACGCACGAGAGGTGGCGGGGTCAATCGCGAGCACCTAAAAATATCCCCGTCCATCCATTGGCGAGCAACCTAGGCAAGGAAAAAATAACAGCGGCAGCTCATGGCCCATGTAAAAAAAGGTAGACTTGTTTATTGGGCGCAAGAGAACAAGGTCGGCCAGTTCACGAGTTCACTATCTACCCAAAGGGCAGCGCAGGGGAGGTCCCTCTACGCGATGTGCCGCGTCACGCCCTACGGCGGACGGGCGACTAGTCAGCCGCCTTTAGCTTCGCGAGCACACCCTAGCCGCCGACTTGTTCTGTTTTCCGATCGGATACGTACGCCCGCGCCGTCGCGCGTATGGCCGATCCATTCCAAATAGCGGGGGCGGAGGCGCGGCGCGGCGGGACACGACAACCCCCACCGCCATGTGGATAGGATAACGGCGATCCATCGCTGCGGGACAGCCGGGCATCGTTATCAACTCCGGGGAGATGGAGATCCAACAGCTGCCCACCGCGTGGTTCCCCGACACCATTCCCAGGACTGGGAACTCCTCCTTTTCTACACCCAACCAGCCTACCATCTTCTCCGGTCCTGATGATCACAATCCCAAGCTCATCGGTATAAACATAAATGTACTTGTACTACTACTACGTCCCAGTTTACAGGAGTATTAGGCATTTTAAGAAGAAACTTTAACTACAAATTTAATCAACAAAATATAAGAATATATCAAAAAATTAATACCATTGGATTTATATCTAAATGAAGTTTTTAATAGTATAACTTTTGTGATATATATCATATATTGTTTTGATTAAATTGCTAGTCACATTTTTTTCTAAAAAAGCATAATACCCCTCTAAACATGTATGGAGGGAGTACAGTACTTAGAGCAAATTTAGCACGCCCCTTATCTCCCGTCTTTTAACATAGCATCATAAACGTGACTGAAGGTGTGAAATTCGCTCTAGTAGAATAGACACCATAAATCCGTCCCTTAATAAGTAGAACCTCTATGTGATAGACATTGTATTCACTTTTCTTTTCTTTTCTGTACTTCCAATTTTTACTATGATGCACCTATGCCATGCCCTAACTCCGATGACTCCCCTAGCTTAGTCCTTCGTGCGCCGCCTTTGGGAGCTCGTCCAGCCGTGGCTCTTGCTCGGGTCCCCGCGTGGGCATGCTCCGCCTTTGCTTCCTTCTCGTGAGCCATGGCCACCGCACGCCTCCTTGCCGTCGACAACGCGTACCTCGACCCCATGCTTGGCCAGAGCTCACGGCATTGTGAACCTTTCTCGTACCTTACCTGCCGCCTCCTCTAGCTCCTCCTCGCCCTTCCTCGTTGTTTCATGCAACCTTCTTGAGCTCGGTTGTGGGGAGTCGCACGGTCACCGTCCCCGTGCTTGACCACGTGGACTCCAATCCACCGTGACCCTCCCACTTGCCCCTCGTCCGTGCCGCACCCGTAGACCTCATTTCCATCCGAAGGTTGACATGACCTCACACCCCTTGCTCGATTCTGGCTAGGGCGTCCTGTCTCTACTCCAAGCCCCTCGACGCCGCTCGGTTCCACCGCTTGGTTGAGGATGATGCAAATCGATGCGAATTTAGAAGAAATTTAGACGAATTTAGTTGCTTTTGGCAAAAGTTCGACGAGTCCCACAATGGAATGCCACTGCCGGTTTTGAAACTTCCGTCCCGCCAAAACCTTGCGCGCATACATGCACCCCTCGGTTCGCCTACATAATCCTTTGTATCTATGGGTTGGGACGATGGATATACCGATCCCCTTAAAAATACGTAAACTTTTAACGGTTTTTACGTTGTCTGTTCTTGCCTTTTTTCCATTTAAAACCGTAAACAAGCGGTTATTTTAGCGGTCGCGAGGATACAAAGGGTATGCTAGAGTTGCTCTTAAGACTGCTCATAGTGGGAGTAACATAGCTAGTAACATCACACATCTCAATGCATTTTGGTGACATGGCATGCTAATTAATGAAGAAAGAGAGTGAGGTGGTAACTAGCTATGTTACCATAACATCACATATCTCAAGGCAAGATGAGTCTACAACATAATAAATGATACAATGCATGACACCACATATAAGTTACTACCCACTATGAAGGTAGTAACCTAGACTAGTAACATCCCCATGTTACTAGTCTAAGTTACTCTCCACTATGACCAGTCTAAGACTGCTCATAGTGGGAGTAACTTAGCTAGTAACATCACATAACCCAAGACATTTTGGTGACATGGCATGACAATGAATGAAGAAAGAGAGTGATGTGGTAACTAGCTATATTACCATAACATCACACACCCCAAGACAAGTTGAGTCTACACCATAGTAAATCACACAATGCATGACACCACATATAAGTTACTACCCACTATGGAGGTAGTAACTTAGACTAGTAACATATGTCATGTTACTAGTCTAAGTTACTCCCCACTATGACTAGCCTAATGCAGTATCGATACCAGCAGCCGGTCGATACGTGTACCGTATACGCATGGGCGGAGCCACCACCGGGTCGAGCGTGGTCGTTCGACCCCCCTCATTTTTTGGCGAGAAAAAAAGACCCCCAGGCCCAGTCAAGCCCAATCGATATCGAGCGAAGGAGAGAGCGACGGACGGAGCGAGCACACCCCTGCCGCCCCGCACAGCAAGACCTAGCCCCGCCGTCGCTGCCACGCCCCGCTCCGGCTGCTCGCCCGCCGCCCCGCCGCGTTTCCCCGCCGACCCACCGTGTTTTCCCGGCCGCCGCCGCCTTTCCCCGCCCCGCCCCGTCGCGTTACCCCCTTCGGCCTCATTCGTTTGTTGGGAATTGAATCCAGATTTGGAACTAATCCAAGCGTGGATTGGGTTGATCCCGTCCAAAAACCCAATCCCCACAAATCCGCACTTTCCTTCTCCATAATGTCTTGTTGATCGCTTGCCATTCTATTAATCCCGATCGCTCGCTCAAGGTGTCGCCGCTGTCTTCTTTGCTATGCGTATGAGTGTCCTGGAAACTATTCCATGGGTCAAGTGGGGATTAAATTTTTCCAGACCAAATCATTGGAAGGAGGGCGGGATGGGCTAGGCTAGAATTCCATCGAGGGCTAAACGAACACTGCAGTTTTTCTAGTATGGATAATTTACCGGGTCTGGATGGAAAACCACGATCCGCCCCAATCCATGCCATTCCCTGCCCCCGATGGATTAACTGAACAAGGCCTTCCGCGGCTGGCTTCTTCGATGGACGCCGACATCGATGAGGAATCACGCAAAAGGGCACGCATAGAGGTTGATTTCCCCCCTTTTCTTGAGTTTTAATACTTGCTTGCATCATTACAAGGTAGAAATCATGGGTAATTTTTAGTTTCCCTTTTCAATGTTGTCAGCAAATGTTCCTGAAATTTTTGATCTAGCAAATTAGAGACCAATTGAGTCATTTGGTACCCCTCAAATGAGAGACAAAATGATTTGCTATGTTGAGAAAGATATATTTATCAAAATTGATGACAAGAAGATGATGCTTTCCATTCCTACATCAACCATAGAGGTCATCTTCCGCGGGGCTTTCGTCTTCCAAGTTTAGATGCAACTTAATGGTACGATACTATCTTATCAAAATGTAGCTCTATTTCTGTGTTCTTGTTTTTTTTAGTCATTTTGTTGTTGTACTGAAATATGCAAATTGAATCTGTTTGAACCTCTTTTGTTAAATACATTAGCTTTTTTCTGTAAAAAAAAATTAGAGCTTAGTTTCCCGTTTAATACCTGGAATTCAGCGGAGAGAGAGACAAAGAACAGTAATGATGATGGAGGGGGGCGTTTGGACACGGGCGATTTTTCTTTGGTGTGTGGGCTTAAAGGGGCCTAGCGCTAGCCACCAAAAAGGGTGTCCCCGCAGGGCAGTAAACGGCGCAGGGCGACCACGTGCGCCCGCCCGCCACGCACGCATCGCGGCGCGCCATCCGACGGCCGACGGCGGCGCCGCGGCGCTTACCCACCCCGCACCCGAACGCCAACGTGCCGGATTGGATTGGCACGGCCTGCCTGCGCGGTAGGAGTAGCGAGCGAGCGAGCGAGCGCCTCATCCCGATGCCGATGCCGCTGCCGCTCTGACTCCCATCCATCTCCCCCAGCCCAGCCAGCCCCCAATCGAAAGCAACCAAGCCAAGCCAGCGAGCTGCGAGAGGACGAGCACGGAAAGGAGGGGGCAAAAAAAAAATCTTCCGTCCACCGCCACCGCCGCCGCACGCGCTCCGTTCGCCGACGAGAGTCGGCACGGTGGATAGGGGCCGGCTGGAGGGCGGCGGGCCGAGCGGAGCCGCGGCCGTGGCGCCAGATCGAGCGGGGATGCCGCCCAATCCGACGGACCCGGAGCAGCCGGACGCCGCCGCGGCGCCGGCGCCGCCCAAGAAGAAGAGGAACCTCCCCGGGACGCCAGGCAAGCGCCAAAGCTCCCCCCTTTCCCCTTCTCCTATACTATTCCATCCATCCCAACCCACCTCGCGCGCTTGCTTGCTTGCGCTTTGTCTGTCTGTCCGACTGACGGCGGTCGGTTCTTTCCCCCGTTGCAGATCCGGACGCGGAGGTGATCGCGCTGTCGCCGGGGACGCTCATGGCCACCAACCGCTTCGTGTGCGAGGTCTGCGGCAAGGGCTTCCAGCGGGACCAGAACCTGCAGCTGCACCGCCGGGGCCACAACCTGCCCTGGCGCCTGCGCCAGCGCGGGCCCGGCGCCGCGCCGCCGCGCCGCAGGGTCTACGTCTGCCCGGAGCCCGGGTGCGTGCACCACGCCCCCGCCCGCGCGCTCGGGGACCTCACGGGCATCAAGAAGCACTTCTGCCGCAAGCACGGCGAGAAGCGCTGGGCCTGCCCGCGCTGCGGGAAGCGCTACGCCGTGCAGGCCGACCTCAAGGCGCACGCCAAGACCTGCGGCACCCGCGAGTACCGCTGCGACTGCGGAACGCTCTTCACCAGGTAATTCCTTCCTCCTCCTTCTAGCTTGCCTCCTTTCCTTTTTCCCTATTTCTCTCGACCTCGAAAATGTTTCCTTTCCCTTGTTTCATTCATTCATCGGTCGGTTTGCTGCTGGCTTGATTCAGGCGGGACAGCTTCGTGACGCATCGAGCCTTCTGTGGCGCTCTCGTGGAGGAGACTGGCAGGGTGCTCGCCGTTCCGGCCCCGCCTTCTCCCCGGCCGCCTGATTTGGACGACGTTGAGGAAAACTTGGACAATGAGAAGCCAGAGGAGAATGTGGAGAAGGTAGATGAGCAGGAGAAAGGAGATGAAAATGAGAATTCTGCTGTGGCAGTGGTGGATGAGCCTCAGCGTGTCGAGGCGGTGTCTGAGGCGCCGCAGCGCAATCCTTCGCCGCCGCCGCAGCAGCACATTCCGTCCCCACAGCGCATTCCTTCGCCGCCGCAGCAGCAGCGCATTCCTTCGCCGCCGCCGCAGCAGCGCATCCCTTCACCGCCGCAGCAGCACATTCCGCCGCCATCTCCGGTACCACAGGAGCAGCAGCAGCAGCAGCAGCAGCAGCCAATGGTGGCAGTGGTGCCAAATTTGGAGGGTATGTCTCCTTTGCATTCTCTAGTGTGCTTGTCTTACTACCTATAAATAGGCTATATGTGGGGAAATTCTTTGTACCTAAATCCATCTTATTAGTTATTACTGCAACAAAAAGGGGAATGCTTGTTTCTTTCCCGATTTGGGTTGCCTTATGATCAACCAGCCAACAATGATGATTGACTTGTTCTTTTCTGTTCTGGTCTATGTATGTTACAGAGCCAAAGGCGGCTGCGGAGCCAATTGTGGTCGTTAAGCAGGAGGTGGAAGACAAGCAGGATGAAGATGTTTGCTTCCAGGAAGCCGATAGATACGACAACGCTGAATTGGAAGGATCTAGCCTGCCGGATAACGATACACCGATGCTTCCTTGTTTCCTACCGTCGCCCTCCGATGCCATTGGTACAGATGGCAGCAGCACCAGCTGTGGCACAGTCAGCAGCGCTTCGAATTCCATCGCGCCAGCTACAACGACTAGCACGTTTGCTGGGCTGTTTGCATCCGCCACAGCAAGCACCACTCCCCAGAGCAGATCGCTGCGCGATCTTATCGGTGTCGATCCTACCTTCCTTTGCCTCGCGATTGGTACGCCCTCCAACCTCTTCCCGCAGACAAACTCGAGCAACCCTGGCAGCTTTGCTCCACCTCCAGCACCACACATGTCTGCGACGGCACTCCTGCAGAAGGCAGCTGAGGCTGGAGCCTCGCAAGCAGGCACGTCTTTCTTGAAGGAGTTTGGGCTTGCAAGTTCCTCCTCATCAACCCCATCCAGGCCACCTCAAGGAAGGTCTACCGATAGCTCAACACAATCCCAGCAGCCTCAAGGAAGGTTTATCGACAGCTCAAGACAATCCCAGCAGCCTCAAGGAAGGTTTATCGACAGCTCAAGACAGTCCCAGCTACCTCAAGGAAGGTTTATCGACAGCTCAAGACAGTCTCAGCTACCTCAAGAGAGGTTCATAAACAACTCGATGTCATCCAAGCTACCTCAAGGGAGATTCATGGATACTTCATTACCATCCCAGCAGCCACCTCAAGGGAGATTCATGGATACTTCATTACCATCCCAGCAGCTATCTCAAGGGAGATTCATGGATACCACACTACCATTCCAGCAGCAACCTCAAGGGAGATTCATGGATACAGCACTACCATGCCAGCAGCTACCTCAAGGAAGGTTCTTCAGTAATTCGCCACCATCAAATCAATCTCAATCTCAAGGAAGGTTCTTCGATAACTTACCACCATCAAGTCTACCGCAAGGAAGGTTCTTCGTTAGCTCGCCACCATCCAATGTACCTCAGGGAAGGTTCGCCGATTACTCACCACCATCCAAGCTACCACCAGTGAGCTATATCGATAGCTCGCCGCTACCCAAGCTACCACAAGGAAGGTACATCGATAGCTCGCCACCATTGAGGGTACCACAGGGAAGGTACATGGATAGCTCACCACCATCAAGGGTACCACAGGGAAGGTTCGTCGATAGCATTCCGCAGCAGTGGCAGCAACAGAGTAATCAACAGCTAATGGATATGGAGCCTGGGCCGATGGTATCTGGCAGCCTTGGCCTTGGCCTTGCCTACGAAGGTGCAAATGCAGGGTTGCCAGATTCGATGATGGGGCAATCACAATCACCACTGTTCGGTCCCAAGCCTGCTGCCACTCTGGACTTCCTTGGGCTTGGCATCGGAGGGACAATGGGCGGCTCCACACCCAACGGTGGTGGCCTCCCGGCATTGATGCTTGGAGGGGAGCTGGACATGGGGTCTGCACAGGCGCACCCTCCATGGGGAGAGGCACAGAGGAAGACCAATGGCCGCACAATCCTGTGAGGTTTCCTTTTTTTTGTAACCTTAGGGGCTTTTGTGCTTTGGCTCTTCCAATTCTTTCAGCTGATGTGGTTGGTTGGTTGTAGGGAAAGCTAGAACTGTGTAAGCTGCTGCAGAACCTGTATATAGATCCATCCACCCCTCTCATCTCCTGTCTAAATTAAAAGCTATTATTACCATAGAGAGAATTTGATCCCTGCAAGATGGAAACCCCTGTGTGACATGTTCATGTACAAATGCAACAGGGGTAAGTAGCTGCCTTTATATTTTGTGAGATGAGTAGTTGCCTTTATTACTGGTTGCTTGTGGTGCCAAATTGCCAGCGCAGGATTGCTTCGGAAAAGGAAAGGGTGAGACTGTGACAGCGAGGGTAGCTAGTTAGCCGCATGTGAAAGGTGTTTTTCAGTTTTCGCTTGTTGCTGTCGGTCAATATATCTGCCCAACTCTCTCCTTTGCGAGTCTCTCCTCTGCACTTTTGTGTAGGATTATCTTATTTTTCCTGTTGATACATACCTGAAGAATAAGCCCAAGTCAATATATCTGCCCAAGTCTTTCCCGGTGAATGCGATGGACCATCCATCTCTTGCGTCCTGTGTTATGTTTTTACTGATGGTTACTTACCAGCTGTTTTCTGTGACAGAAGGAACATTCTGAGAAGGATAATATCTTTGCTGATGTTAACCTTTTTATTCTTCTTCTGAGGAATGGTTGGTTAGTCGGCAAGTGCAATTGCCAGTGTACAGTTGCAGCGGTACCCGATTTGCTGCTGCGTTTGTGATGCACGAACAACACACGAGTTCCTGATTCGAAAGTAGGAGGAGTGGCCTGGGGCTACTCCTAGATGATAAGGAGCTACAAGTTGATTGGCGCACTGAATTTTGGTATAGTCCGCACTGTAGGTGTAGGGTACCTCCAGACGACAGAATCGAATCGGATCCCCCATTTTTCCCTCATCATCACACTTCCACAGTCCCACTTAATACAAATGAGAATTTTCATATTGTACTGTTCGGAATTCGTTGACTGCAAGCCTTGAAGAATCCAAGTTTCAAAATGTACCGCTGGAATTTTGCGCTGATTCTCGCAACCAAAGCCGCCACCTATGCACCTTACTGCAACACATCTAGAGCTGCCGCTCCGACATCCACATGACCCAGAGGTTGCGTCCTCACACAAGTGAATGATGAACTTTTTTTTTTCAACGCAACTACGGTGGAGGGGAAATTTTTTGCGCCGATTCTAGGGTATGCTACTACAGCTCATTCTACTTTTTTTTTTTGCTAGACTATGTCAATACGCAAACCGCAAGTATATCCTAGGATTCCTGTCATTTTCTTTTGCCACGGACAGGCTGAACGGCGTACATGTTTTCTATCCAAATGCAAATCATTTTCTTTGCTTCTTCGGCACTCGCGAGTGTCCTTCTGGAGTGGCAAACCGGTGGTGGCGCCATCGTACGTTGTTCATGTCAGGCCACAGTTTTTTCTTCTGCTCCACCCAATCCTAGGACCGGTTCTTTTCATCAGACATGTCGTGTTTCTCTCGGGTAAAACACAAGGGACTGAACGTGTCGAGATCCCGGACCCGTGGCGTACGACTCTACAGTCTCGTTGCTTTGATATGACGTGCATTGGCCAATCGGGGAGTGAAAACGCAAGACACCCGGCTAAAGAAAAAAAGACCCGTAGGGCGCCTTTCGTTGCCTGGGTCGAAATCGTGCACCACTGGCGCAGCGAGGTGGACGCCTCTGCGCGTTGCGAACGAGCCGCTGGCCACTTTTGACCTATCGTTTGGTAGCCTGTGCTGTACCGGCCCGAACAGAGTTGCAAATTGTTTGGATGCCTGGAGACAGCGTTCCATCTCCGTTCGACCACAACACGTGTTTGGTTGCCATTTTGGACACCCTGACAAGAGCTTCTCCTCACCACATTCAAATATGGTGACCTTACCATCATATAACGGCACACAAACAGCTCAAACATGATCATAAGCACAACAAACACTTATAGACAACGAACATAGTACTTCACAGGTCCTAATCTAGCGTCAGAGTGGTAAGACGCTTGCCTAAACCTGGAGGCAGACTCCCCAGGTTCAAAAAAGTGTTCAAAAGCCTCCTAGAGGCCAGCACAACAGTGAGATATGCACAAAACAAGTGTTTATCAGCCTCCTAGAGGCCAGCACAACTAACAGGATCAGACATAAACAGAGGCAGCGATGGAGCAGCAACACCTTAATGGCGAGGATCAGCAAAAGGGCCCTCGCGGTGCCTCTTGCAGTCGAAGACGCTGGAGACGGACGTCCTTTCCTGAAGACGGCGACCTTGAAGTCATCGTCCTGAGGGGTGATGAACTCGACGTTGCGAGTCGTTGACGTGCAGCAAAATCCTGGTGTAGAACTCGCTCCAGGACTTGATGAACCCGACGCGCTGCCCTGTCCACTGCAGCTGCACCTTCTACTCGCAACGGTCGCCCAAGTACAAGCAGACCTTCACGGGGGCATTGTTCTTGAGCTTGTACTTGATGAGGGGCTGCTCCATGTACGGCGGGACGGCGAGGGCACGAGGTCGTGGCTCTTCACCTGGACGAAGAACTCCGCAGACGCGGATTGGCGCGTTCCCAGGTCAGCGGACGCCGGCGTGGCGCCTCGACGCTGTGATCTCCTGGTGGGTTTCCATGAACGCTACGTTGGGATCACACAGCTGCACACGGACGGCATAGCCGATAGTGTCCAGTATGGGGCCGTCCGAGAAGAATTCCAGGAAGGGCCAGTTCTGCACAAGCACAAGGAAGCAATGTCAAGCTCAAGCAGGCTATGGCATGGAAAAGCACAAGCAGTCAATGTCATCGACAAGCAAAAGCAGGCAATGACATGCACAATCAGAAGAAGGCAATAACATGCACAATCAGAAGCAGGCAATGCCATGGACAATCACAAGCAGGCAATGGCATGCACAATCAGAAGCAGGCAATGGCATGGACAATCAAGCAGGCAATGGCATGCACAATCACAAGCAGGCAATGACATGCACAATCACAAGCAGACAATGGCATGCACAATCACAAGCAGGCAATGGTATGGACAATCACAAGCAGACAATGGCATGCACAATCAGAAGCAGGCAATGGCATGGACAATCAGAAGCAGGCAATGGCATGCATAATCACAAGCAGGAAATGGCATGCACAATCACAAGCAGGCAATGGCATGCACAGTCACAAGCAGGCAATGGCATGCACAATCACAAGCACGCAATGGCATGGACAATCAGAAGCAGACAATGGCATGCACAATCAGAAGCAGGCAATGGCATGGACTTGACATTGTCCAAATGCCAAGAACAAGCATTGTGAAGCCAATCATGGTGCTTGAGCTTGGCATTGCCAGCTCAAGCAGCTTGGCATTGCCAAGCTCAAGCAATGTCATGGACAATGGCAATGCCAAGCTCAAGCAGTGTCATGAACTTGACATTGTCAAGTCCATGATGGTGCTTGAGCTTGGCATGGCAAGCATAAGCACATTGCAATGAATTCTATGTACATTCACATCTACAAGCGACAAGGAGATTGATTGAAGGTACTTACGATTAGGTGGATCGCCAGCGCCCCACTATGTGGAGGAAGATGAGCAAATCCCGGTGGAGGAGGAGGCGGCGTAGCCGGTAAGTAGGTCCTCAGCTCCGGCCGCGGTGTAGCGGTCGGGAAGCCGGGCTCCGATGGTGCTGTCGTCTGTTACCGAGCACGAGGTCGGGTGAACCCCGGTGGCGGCGGGACAGGAGGCGTGCCATAGGGGGCAGGCGGACGCGGCATGCCCCATGGCATCGCTGCCTGCATCGGGGTGGACACGAACCCCGGCGGGGGCTCCATCTCCCTGCTGGAGCCCGGTGCACCGCCCGCCATTGCGCCCTAGCCATCCAAAACCCTAGTGGGGACGGGGGAAACCCCCGCCGACGGACGCCGGTCGAATCCCGCGGCTTGAAGAGCCAGGACGGCGGCGCTCCGGGCTACGACGCCGACGGGCCTCGTGCTCGCGAACGGCGATGGTCGATTCATCACCGGAACACGGCCAACATTGATCTGCGCCGCCGAGTCGCCGCCTCCAGCCTCGTACTCGCGGACGAGGCGCATTAGCGCCTCGTTGGACCTGGTGGCCGTCGGCCGTACGGTTGGATCCGTCGGTGCTTGAGAAGATGGCGGAGGCGGAGGCGAAGGAGGCGAGGAGGCCATGGCCGCGGTTGATGGGACAGAGCGATGCTGTCTGTGCCACGAGTGAATGGGGAGAGAGAAGAACGAAGCCGTGAGAGGAAGTGGGGAGCGAGGACCAAGACAACGCGCTGTCTCCCGCGCTTCTCCGCGCGTACAACCGTTGCACACGAACGTGCAAAATGGCACGACAACGGGCCTGGCCTCGGAGAAACTATCGATTTGAGCGTTCCTCCAGGGCCTATCTCAGGGATGCTTTGACCTTTGAGAATCGGTTGGGCCACAACGCGGACCTCTTACAGGCAACCAAACGGGCCGATTTTTGCTGGGCCGATGTGAGCCAAAGGGCTCACAGCCTATCAAACACGCCCATAGACAGCAAGTGAAGTTATGCATTGTGAGGTATTTGAATACATGGACGGACCGAACAAAAAAAGAAGTTGGGAGTATATAAAAAGTGAAGAAACGTGTTCTAGAGATTCTAAAAAAGTGTTCTAGAGAAGAGGACAAATACATTTAAATACTTAGGGCATCTCCAACGGGAGACCCAAATCGGACACTTTTCATGTCCGGTTTTGGTTGTTTGGGCCAGCCTCTATACATGCGGATAGGGGCGGACATCCGTGACCCATTTTGTTCCCCAACGCTACGACCTAAATAACTATTTCTCCTCTTCTTCCCTAGTAGTACTAGTTGCCAACAGACTCGATCAGGTGAGGGATGGAACGTTTCGTGAGCGGCACGTCGCGTAGGCGACACGTGGGCGATTTCTAGCGACGCCCTGCCGGAGATCGACGAGCCTGATAAGGAGGTGCAAGGCCATCTACATCGTGGATGGCGCTCGCAGGTGCGGTTTTGTTCAGACCTCGGGATGTGATTCTCTCCTGTTGTTGGACGAGACAAGGAGAGATATCGAGAGAGTTACTTGCTCGCGATGGATTGGAAATGGTGTTCAGCTGAAGTTCTCGAGTTTTTGTGTGCTGATCGGACCGGAATTGGTGGAGCTTCGGCGGGTGTCAATGGCGGGGCGAGATGCAGAGTCGTTTCAATCACCTTCATGTGCACACGTGGTTGATATGATCTCTTCACTAGGCACCGTTCGAGAATTTCAACCCAGGTCCATGGCGGCGATTGTTGGGCAGGAATTTGTTAACATGCCGCAGCCCAACACTGTTCATGGCGGACCAACTCGGGGTATCTTAGGCTCGGGCCGCGGGAGAGTCTCCGCAAACTTCTCTCCAAACCCTAGATCAAGGGCGACGTGCGGCGTCGTCTTTGTGTGGGATCCCCACCCAACGAGCTCCCTCTCTTCGCTGGTGACTCCACCACAGATCTGGCAAGGAGTGAGATCTGGTGACGCTAGATCTTTTGCTCAAGTGGCTGCAAAGCCGATGGATCTTCGTTGCGGTGACCCAGCATACCACTTCATGTTGTAATATACAAGTCGTTGATATAATATTATGAAGGGACTTCTTCACAAATATCACATCCCTCAGAGTGGTACAACAGAGATATTGCAGGTCATAACACTCCAGATTATATTACAAGCATGGGTCTTAACAAGTTGGTATTCTGACAGTTCCGATGAGAACACCCTACGATATTACTTAAGTATCATTACAACTCAACTTAATAGACATGACGAGCTCAACAACTTATTTAGGTAAGTCACTATGCTGCTCGGTGATACGTCTCCAACGTATCTATAATTTCTTATATTCCATGCTTGTTTTATGACAATACCTACATGTTTTAGTCATACTTTATAATGTTTTTATGCATTTTCCGGAACTAACCTATTAACAAGATGCCGCAGTGCCAGTTCCTGTTCTGCTGTTTTTGGTTTCAGAAAAGTTAGTTTACAAATATTCTCAATTGGACGAAACAAAAGCCCACGGTCTTATTTTCCACGGAGGGATCCAGAACACCGAAGAGGAGACGGAGAAGGGCCACGAGGCGGCCACCCCATAGGGCGGCTGCCCACTCTGCCGCGCCGCCATATGGGGTGGGCTCGGGCGCCCCCTACGCTGCCCCTTCGCCTATTTATTCCCTCCGTCGAAAACCCTAGTACCGAGAGCCACGATACGGAAAAGTTTGAGACGCCGCCGCGTCGGGGGGTTCAAGATCGCCTCCGGCACCCGCGGAGAGGGAATCATCACCGGAGGGCTCTACATCACCATGCCCGCCTCCGGACTGATGCGCGAGTAGTTCATCCTTGGACTACGGTCCATAGCGTAGCTAGATGGTTGTCTTCTCCTCTTGTGCTATCATGTTTAGATCTTGTGAGCTGCCTATCATGATCAGGATCATCTATTTGTAATGCTACATGTTGTGTTTGTTGCGATCCGATGAATATTGAATACTATGTCAAGTGTATTATTGATCTATCATATATGTGCTATTTATGTTCTTGCATGCTCTCTTGCTAGTAGAGGCTCTGGCCAAGTTGATACTTGTGACTCCAAGAGGGAGTATTTATGCTAGTTAGTGGGTTCATGTCTCCATTGAATGGGGGAGTGACAGCAACCCCTAAGGTTGTGGATGTGCTGTTGCCACTAGGGATAAAACATCGATGCTTTATCTAAGAATATTTGTGTTGATTACATTACGCGCAGTACTTAATGCAATTGTCTATTGTTTGCAACTTAATACTGGAAGAGGTGCGGATGCTAACCCGAAGGTGGACTTTTTAGGCATAGATGCATGTTTGGATGGCGGTCTATGTTCTTTGTCGTAATGCCCTAAGTAAATCTCATAGTAGTCATCATCATATGTATATGCATCTCTATTGTCAATTGCCCAACTGTAATTTGTTCACCCAACATGCTATTTATCTTATTGGAGAGACACCACTAGTGAACTGTGGACCCCGGTCCTTTTCTTTTACATCTGAAATACAATCTACTGCAATCTTGTTCTCTGTTGTTTTCTGCAAGCAAACATAATTCTCCACACCATACGTTTAATCCTTTGTTTTCAGCAAGCCGGTGAGATTGACAACCTCACTGTTAAGCCGGAATCACTGGTGTTGCGCCGCACTACACTCCTCCACCAACAACCTTCACGTGGCCTTCATCTCTTACCGGTTCGATAAACCTTGGTTTCTTACTGAGGGAAAACTAGCTGTTGTACTCATCATACCTTCCTCTTGGGGTTCCCAACGGACGTGTGCTTTACCGTCACAAGGAAAGCTGGTTCCACGCCATAGCACTCGGCTCCGAGATGTCTAGGGTAAGACTCTATTCCTCCGCCTCTGTGTTGTCAACTCCGTAGAATCTCATAGTCCACCTCTTCAACTCCTCCTGAAAGGTCTGGCTCTTGATAGACCACCTCGTAGTCGCCTTCTGGTGCTCCGGTGTAGGCCTCCTCTTCATGATCACAGTCTAGCAAGGGTGTCGAAAGAAAGTGAGTACAGAGGTACTTAGCTGATGAGGACATCCCTACTACACTACTACCTCCGTCATTGCAAGATGAAGACGATGCTGCTGTAAATCTCAAGTCCAATGAAGTTAGGATTGGACCTATGACAATAGCTCGTACGAAGCTGCTCAAACAACAGGTGAACTTGTTCCCAAGTGATACTTTGATCGAGGAGAACTTTATACTGCCTAAGTCCTTTTACTTATGTATGATCAAGTACGAAGAAGGAGCAAACATCGCACGAGAAGGAGAGGAGCAGCTAGACAAGAAGCTGGACGTAAAGCTGGACATGGAGCTGGCCATGAAGCTGGACATGAAGACATCCCATGAACGCGAGGGAGGAGAGGGAGACATGTGAAAGTGCATGGAGCCCCCATGTGTGGTTTTGGTAATTAATGACAATCCCTATGGACTAATGTTTGCATTGAGTTATATTTGTAGGAGTTGTCCATAGGCAATTCTTGAACCATATGTTGGCTTCAAGGTTGCAATAAGAAGAATTTGATGAAGGATATCAAGTGTCAAGTATGTCTTGAAGATGAAGATGGAGTGAGCCCTCTAGTTACTTCAAGACATCAACATGATGAAGAATGAAGAAATGAAGTGCAAGTTCAAGATGAGCCAGCTCTAAGAGATCATTTGCTTGAATCTTGCCATCCATATGGTGATCATGGATATGTGAAGATGTGCCGAAGAAGAAGCTCTCCCATGGTGGATTATGGGGGAGCAATCCACAAGACTTCATCAAGCAAGCACAATCAAGAAAGGCGTTTCATCTTGTTGTGATCAAGATCGTCTTCATCGAGCTCAAGAGGAACGCGCAAGGTTAAGGTTTGCTCTTGATAGGGTTTCGTTCTCACCGGTCTCATAGTGTAGTTGGAGACCGGTTTATAGTTTAGTTGCCGTACTATCAAGAGGGCTCTCGAGTGAGTAACTCGATCGTATCGTTCGGAGAGAGCTCAAACCTTTGCATCCTTGCATCATCTTTCTTGGTTGTTATTTGGATCTTATCCATGTGATGTTTTGGAGCTTGTGCTTATTCTCATGACAAGCTCTAGTTCATCGAAAACGGATTTTGCATAGATCTCTTGTTGCGTTTTCAAGTTTGGTGATTTTCTCGGTTTCTCATGTTGAGGTGTTGCACCTCTAAAATTAATAGAAAATCACCCCCAACTAGTTTCCATATTTTCACTTTTTGTTGGGTAGCTCTTGTCGTCCTCTTTCCAACAAAATTGGTTTCGTCTTGATCTGAGTTTCCAAACTCTAGATATTGTCTTTTGTAGTTTATCTTCTATTTGTTTTAAAGAAAAAAGAAAAAGAGGAGGCAGCCGGCACTACCGCCCTTGATGGGCCGGCAGTACCGCTCGGCCCACTTCGGCACTGCCGGGCCGCGCAGCACCTCCGGCCTGCCCCCAGCGGCACTGCCGAGCCGGCCCAGCTCAATCCCAGGCTCCGCCGCTTGCTGGCCGCCTACGCGCGCCGCTCGCCAGGCCCAGTCGCGCGCCGCTCGCTCCCCCGCCGCCACGCGCTGCTTCGCTCGCTCGCCCGCGCTGCCTCGCCGCCCTGCCGAGCCGCTCCTGGCGGCACTGCGGCCATGACGGGGCGGCTCCTCTCTGGACGAGCCCAACGGGCAGATTTCCTGCAGCCCCTTTAAATAGTCTTCTTCCTCCTCTCGTTTTTCTGTTGCTTCACACACTTTTTGCTCTCCTCCATTGCTAGTATTTGAGAGCTCCCTCTACCTCAAATCCCTCCAATGATTCTTGAACCTTTTTAAGGGAAAAGGAAGAGGAGATCTAGATCTACAATTCTACCAATCAAATCCATCTCTTTGTGAGTGGAACTCTCTAGATCTTGATCTTGGTGTTCTTGGTGAATTCCTTTGTTCTTCCTCTCTTATTCCCCCAATAGCTTTTGTAGCTTTGTTGGAATTTGAGAGAGAAGGACTTGAGCATCTTTGTGGTGTTCTTGCCATTGCATTTGGTGCATCGGTTTGAGTTCTCCACGGTGATTCGTGGAGGTGAAAGCAAGAAAGTTGTTACTCTTGGGTTCTTGGAACCCTAGACGGATTCTACACCTTTGTGGTGATTTGTTGGGAGCCTCCGATTAAGTTGTGGATGTGTGCCCCAACCTTTGTGTAAGGCCCGGTTTCCGCCTCGAAGGAAATCCCTTAGTGGAACCGTGACCTAGGCCTTTGTGGCGAGGGTCACCGGAGATTTAGGTGAGGCGCCTTCGTGGCGTTCGGTTTGTGGTGTTAGTACCGCATCTTGGGGTGAGGCCTTTGTGGCGTTGGTGTGCATCGAGCAACCACACCTCAAGGTGAGCCTCTTGTGGTTCGGGAGCACTAAGCAACCGCACCTCTCCACCGGAGATTAGCACTCGCAAGAGTGTGAACTCCGGGATAAATCATCGTCTCCCGCGTGCCTCGGTTATCTCTATACCCGAGCTCTTTACTTATGCACTTTACCTTGTGATAGCCATCGTGCTTGAAGTTATATATCTTGCTATCACATAGTTGCTTGTATTGCTTAGCATAAGTTTGTATATCTTGCTATCACATAGTTGCTTGTATTGCTTAGAATAAGTTGTTGGTGCACATAGGTGAACAATAGTATATAGGCTTTGGGCTTGACAAAGTAAACGCTAGTTTTATTCCGCATTTGTTAAGCCCATCTCGTAAAAGTTTTAAATCGCCTATTCACCCCCTCTAGGCGACATCCGTGTCCTTTCAATTGGTATCAGAGCAAGGTCTCTCATTCTTAGGCTTCACCGCCTTGAGAGTAAAGATGTCGGCTAGGGGATTAGCGCACAATAACTTGTTTATATTTGATGGCACAAATTATGATCTATGGAAAATTTATGTGCTTAATATTTTGCGGCGTATGTCCCCGGACATGGAGCGATTTCTTGACATGGGTTTTTCTTCTCCTAAGGATCCTCAAAATTTATCTCTTGAGGAGGAGAAAAACTCTTGTCTCGATGCTCTTGCTTCTCATGTGTTTTCCATTGTTGTGAGCAATGTAGTTACTTCTTCAATCATGCCTTTTGGGAGTGCTCATGAATTATGGACAAAGCTTCAAGATAAATATGATGTGTCCAAGATTATTGAGGATGATTGTATTGCTTCCACTTCCGGCCGTGATGAGGTCTCATCTTCTTCCACTTCACCAAAGTGTGTCAAGACACAAGGTAATGATATGGTGAGTGGTGATGAAAATTGCAATGTTGATATTGAGCTTACTATTGATGATTCGTCATCTCTATCTCATTGCAATGCTTCATCTTCGGACTTAAACACATCTAGCACTAGAAATGATTTACATGCTTGTGTTGATAGTCCTTGCATATCATGTGTAAGTTGCTTGAATAAATCTAATGATGATATGCTTGCATTGTCTTGTGGCCATGATAAAAATGCTTCTATTTCCTCTAGTTGTTGTGTGTCTAACAATGTAGAGGAAACCAAAGATTCTATTGGTCAAGACAAGATCTTGAAAGGAGCCTCAAGTAACTCCTCCTCTTTATCTCACGGTCCTCATATATGCCTTATGGCCAAGGGTTCCACGGTACCTCCTACCATGGAACCCAATATGTCTCGTGGTGATAAGGATGAGGATGAATATGAAGAAGAGGATTGGGTTGTCTCTCTACGCGATAAGGGTAAGAGCGTATTCAAGGTTATTTGCAAAGATAAAATTGCTAGCACTCACTTCTTTGAAATCTTGACTACCGCTATTGAGAGCCAAAAACTTATTTGGATGCATGAGAACACCATTGATAAAAAGGGTGCTCTTGAACGAGAGTATGCCGATGATGTAGCATCATTAAAAAATGAACTTGAAGAAGAACAAACCATCAAGGAAGCTCTTGAGGAGACCTTTGCTCTAGAATTGTCTAGAGAAAAGGAAAACCATGATAGAGCTCTTGAGATGGCAAATGAACTAAAGCTAAAAAATGATAAGCTTGTGTTTGTTAATGCTAAACTCCTTGAGGATTTTGAGCAACTCAAAAAGGGCTCAAGGGTCATTGAGAGTGCGCTCACCAAACTCACCGAGTCGCATGAGCAACTTAAAGCTTCTTATCTAAAAGAGCATGCCAACTTGTCTTCTCCTATTACTACTAATATTGATGCTTGTGCTACTAACTCTACTTCTTGTGAAGCATCTATCTTGAAGGAGAATGTTGAGCTAAGGGCTCAACTTGAGTTGCTAACTTGCAATTATGGGAAATTGGAAGAAAATCATGGAAAGCTTTCTCGCTCCCATGAGGATCTTCTAGCCTCTCATGATAGGCTAAAGTTAGCTCATGAGGCTATCATATTTAAGGCAACACCTTGTGAGCCTCATGTGGATACTAGCACTACTACTCAAAATGCTATATTTCCATGTGCTAGTCCTAGTAATTCATCCACTCATAATATTGCTAAATCTTGTGATGAATTATCTTCCTTGCCTTGTTGCTCTAACAATGAAGATTCTACTTCCTCTAGTACTTGTGTTGTTACTAACCATGTAGAGGAAATCAAAGAGCTCAAGGCCCAAGTCACTTCTTTGAAGAATGACTTGGTAAAGGGTCATGAAGGGAAATGCAAACTTGACACGATGTTGAGTATGCAACAATCCCCCAATGACAAGAGTGGACTTGGATTCAAATCCAACAACAAGAACAAGTCCATGAACAACAACAAGAAGAAGGGCCAAGTACAAGTCAAAGACCCGGCCAAGATTGTTTGCTTCAAGTGCAATATTGAAGGGCACCATGTTAGATCTTGCCCTTTGAAGAAGAAGCAAAAAGGGAAGCGGCCTCAAGCTCAAACTCATATTCAACCTCAAGTTGAAGAAATGACACTTCCCAAGAAGAAACAAGCCAATGCTCCCATTGTGGAGAAACCTAGTGAGAAGAAGGAGAAGAAAAGAACTTGCTACATATGCCGTGAGAAGGGCCACATCTCCTCCTTGTGCACTATTGGTACCTCATCCAACTCTACCACCATTGATGATGTTTATTCTCTTCGTAAGGATGAGGGTGGCAATGTGTTTGCCAAATATGTTGGTGCTCAAAGTGGTGTCAAGAAAAGAACCATTTGGGTTGCCAAGCCTATTGTGACTAACCTCTTAGGACCCAACTTAGTTGGGGACCAACAATCCAAAATTTGATCAATAGGTGCTTGTTGGAGGGCATTGGAGACTTGGCTACATCATGAAGAATTAAGGGATCTTCATCATTTATATTATCTCAAGCCAAGTCTTTTGATTATCTTGCTACTATCATATATCCAATGTTTCTCCTTGCGGTAACATGTCTCAACTCATTTATATTGAAAGTTACTCGCCCCTTTGCATGTGTCAGTTTTGTTCCTAGCATGTGTTTGTATATGTTGTGCTTCCTACTTGCTTTTCTTGAGAAATCAAGTCTATGTATGTTGGGTTGCACACCATGTACTTGTGTTTGTGTTGGAGCCACTTTGCATCTTGTTGTATCTTATATGGCTCTTATGAGCGATTAATGGACTATCCCATTTTGGGGGAGTGATATTCCTTTGGGAATTTCATGATCCTAACAATGTGTGTACATGAGGAATATCACTTAGAATTGATATTGCAAGATTATCTAGTCTCTATGTGGTATGTCATCTTCATGAGAAATTCAAATTCCAATGTCCATTAATATCTCTAGTTGGATCTTATTTGCCTCTTGTGAAAATAAATTCCTTATCACATTATGGGGGAGTAATAAGCTTTGTGCATATTACAAGCCTAGAAAATGTGAACATTTGAGGTTGTGTCACATAGAATTGATACCGTAAATTATCTCTCTCCTATGTGGCATGTTTGCTCAAACAAGCTCCAATTTGCTTAAATGGCTTCATTGCTAATATCTTTGTGGATCTTATTTGTGAAAGTTCTTCTTGGCATGGTTTTTCACAACGTGTCCCTCAATACCTTTTTGGAAAACCATGTGCTTCAAGTCATACTATTAATTGCTTTGCATGTTGGTATGAATACTATTAATTGCCTTGCATGTTGGTATGACTAAATGAAGCTATCAAGAAACTATCTTTGCATGATGGTTAACTCTTATCTTTTACCATATGCTTTGTTCGTTGTAAATATGATCTTATGTATACTTACAAACTACCACCGGAAATATTTCCTAATACCTCTTGTCCTAGGACAATTGGTAATCAATTATGAGGTAGATATTTATTGATCATATCTACATTGGCTCGTATTTATATTGCCTTATTTATTGCCATGAATGTGTTGTGCATTGACTCCCATGTGTCTTCCTTGCATCTTATGGATCTAAGTTGTCTATTCAAACTTTCTTAGCATTGTTAGAAGATATAGGTAGCGTGATGATCCTAGTTTTGTGCATTTTGTATTCATATAAAAAATCCTTGATAATGCACCAAACTTGGGGGAGCTCTTCTATATTATTAGAATGCTTAACATCTCTTGATCTTTATCAAAAATTTGGTTTTGGGAGACATAAAATTTTCTTTTGGTACTTTGCGCCATCATAAAAAGTTTCGAGGGTTTGGTTTATTTTTTGGAACCTTGCTCTCTTGGGAGTTGGTTATCTCATTCCTTTGTGTTTAGGTTTAATTAACTTCTTATAATTAGATAAGTCTTTGGAGTCAATCTTGTGTTGATTTGACTCTTTGATATAATTTGGACAACCATTGTCTCTTGGTTTATTTGGTGTTTTGTCCAAATTGTATCTTTCTTTGGTTCTTGAAAGTATTGTGCATGCATATTTAATATATGTATATCTTATGGCATGTGTCACTTTCTTTGATCCAATATATAGGGTAAACTCCATCAAATCCTATTTTGGCTAAGATGTTCATGAAATTCAATTTCATATCTATTTGCACATAGAATTGTGGAGTTTGTCCTATATGTTGTAGTGTGTCTAACTACTTCGGACCCAATTAGTTTGGGGACCATTTTGTACTTACCTTTGTGTTAGGTACAATGGATATGCATTGAATGCTTGTCTCACTCTTGGAAAGAAGTGGTGACTCAATGGCAACTTGAGACAAGCTAGGATGGTCAACAAGTGTGGTTTTGGTAATTAATGACAATCCCTATGGACTAATGTTTGCATTGAGTTATATTTGTAGGAGTTGTCCATAGGCAATTCTTGAACCATATGTTGGCTTCAAGGTTGCAATAAGAAGAATTTGATGAAGGATATCAAGTGTCAAGTATGTCTTGAAGATGAAGATGGAGTGAGCCCTCTAGTTACTTCAAGACATCAACATGATGAAGAATGAAGAAATGAAGTGCAAGTTCAAGATGAGCCAGCTCTAAGAGATCATTTGCTTGAATCTTGCCATCCATATGGTGATCATGGATATGTGAAGATGTGCCGAAGAAGAAGCTCTCCCATGGTGGATTATGGGGGAGCAATCCACAAGACTTCATCAAGCAAGCACAATCAAGAAAGGCGTTTCATCTTGTTGTGATCAAGATCGTCTTCATCGAGCTCAAGAGGAACGCGCAAGGTTAAGGTTTGCTCTTGATAGGGTTTCTTTCTCACCGGTCTCATAGTGTAGTTGGAGACCGGTTTATAGTTTAGTTGCCGTACTATCAAGAGGGCTCTCGAGTGAGTAACTCGATCGTATCGTTCGGAGAGAGCTCAAACCTTTGCATCCTTGCATCATCTTTCTTGGTTGTTATTTGGATCTTATCCATGTGATGTTTTGGAGCTTGTGCTTATTCTCATGACAAGCTCTAGTTCATCGAAAACGGATTTTGCATAGATCTCTTGTTGCGTTTTCAAGTTTGGTGATTTTCTCGGTTTCTCATGTTGAGGTGTTGCACCTCTAAAATTAATAGAAAATCACCCCCAACTAGTTTCCATATTTTCACTTTTTGTTGGGTAGCTCTTGTCGTCCTCTTTCCAACAAAATTGGTTTCGTCTTGATCTGAGTTTCCAAACTCTAGATATTGTCTTTTGTAGTTTATCTTCTATTTGTTTTAAAGAAAAGAAAAAGAGGAGGCAGCCGGCACTACCGCCCTTGATGGGCCGGCAGTACCGCTCGGCCCACTCCGGCACTGCCGGCTCCCGCGCGCTGCACTGCCGGGCCGCGCGGCACCTCCGGCCACACCAGCGGCACTGCCGGGCCGGCCCAGCTCGAGCCCAGGCTCCGCCGCTTGCTGGCCGCCTACCGCGCGCCGCTCGCCTACCCAGTCGCGCGCTGCTCCGCTCGCTTCCCGCCGCCACGCGCTGCTTCGCTCGCTCGCCCCGCGCTGCCTCGCTCGCCCTGCCGAGCCGCTCCCTGCCAGCGGCACTGCCGGCCATGACGGGCCGGCACTGCCGGCCTCTCTCTGGACGAGCCCAACGGGCAGATTTCCTGCAGCCCCTTTAAATAGTCTTCTTCCTCCTCTCGTTTTTTTCTTCACACACTTTTTGCTCTCCTCCATTGCTAGTATTTGAGAGCTCCCTCTACCTCAAATCCCTCCAATGATTCTTGAACCTTTTTAAGGGAAAAGGAAGAGGAGATCTAGATCTACAATTCTACCAATCAAATCCATCTCTTTGTGAGTGGAACTCTCTAGATCTTGATCTTGGTGTTCTTGGTGAATCCCTTTGTTCTTCCTCTCTTATTCCCCCAATAGCTTTTGTAGCTTTGTTGGAATTTGAGAGAGAAGGACTTGAGCATCTTTGTGGTGTTCTTGCCATTGCATTTGGTGCATCGGTTTGAGTTCTCCACGGTGATTCGTGGAGGTGAAAGCAAGAAAGTTGTTACTCTTGGGTTCTTGGAACCCTAGACGGATTCTACACCTTTGTGGTGATTTGTTGGGAGCCTCCGATTAAGTTGTGGATGTGTGCCCCAACCTTTGTGTAAGGCCCGGTTTCCGCCTCGAAGGAAATCCCTTAGTGGAACCGTGACCTAGGCCTTTGTGGCGAGGGTCACCGGAGATTTAGGTGAGGCGCCTTCGTGGCGTTCGGTTTGTGGTGTTAGTACCGCATCTTGGGGTGAGGCCTTTGTGGCGTTGGTGTGCATCGAGCAACCACACCTCAAGGTGAGCCTCTTGTGGCGTTCGGGAGCACTAAGCAACCGCACCTCTCCACCGGAGATTAGCACTCGCAAGAGTGTGAACTCCGGGATAAATCATCGTCTCCCGCGTGCCTCGGTTATCTCTATACCCGAGCTCTTTACTTATGCACTTTACCTTGTGATAGCCATCGTGCTTGAAGTTATATATCTTGTTATCACATAGTTGCTTGTATTGCTTAGCATAAGTTTGTATATCTTGCTATCACATAGTTGCTTGTATTGCTTAGAATAAGTTGTTGGTGCACATAGGTGAACAATAGTATATAGGCTTTGGGCTTGACAAAGTAAACGCTAGTTTTATTCCGCATTTGTTAAGCCCATCTCGTAAAAGTTTTAAATCGCCTATTCACCCCCCCTCTAGGCGACATCCGTGTCCTTTCAACATGCGCGAGGGAAGAAGACGAAGTCCAGGCCGGCACAGTCGGCCGATTCGCCGCCGGACGGCCGGTCCCATGCGGTCCGGACTCTAGACCGGACGAGCCCGTCATTGACCGGATCTTCGGCACACCAGGCAACATCCAGGGCCCCTGGACCCCTAGCTCGGTCACCACCGGTGCCAAGCCGGTTGAAACCGGCCCGACCGGTCCTGGACTGGTCGAGCCTCCTGATCGGCCGTGTCCAGTTCTGTCTCGACGATCCATCTGGTCGGTTTTCAATGTATTTTCCTGGTCATCCCGAACCCCTATATAAGTGCCCGGACGCCCCAAATTAGGTTTAGACCACGTTAAGATAAACCCTAGTTCATAGTTGATTGCTTTGCAACTCTATCGAATTTATACACCATATTGCATTGATTTGGTGTTTACCCCTGAAAGTCTTGTGTGATCTGCTGTTCCATTGGGAATTAGACGGTTCCAACTTACCGCTTTGTGGTCGGCGGCTACGTGCGCAAGTGTATGGAGTTGCGAATATCTTGCAAGGTCGAGAGATGTTGCATTGGTGACAGAGATTGATCGAGGGACTCGTTGCGTCATACAAGTTATCATCCACTTCATCATCGTGTTATCTCCGATGTGTTCATCGCGTGTTAATCACCACCACCGTCGCTTACTGAGAAGATTGGGCAACCCCTTATCATCTTGGTATCAGATTTCAGTGTTTCCTCGGCAAGCCATCCACAATCCACCCCATAGTTGAGTTGTGAGTGTTTTTTCTATCCAGAAAAAGCCAAAAAAAATATTAGGGTTAGAGTTTGCCATAGCCTTTAGATTGCACTAATTTCGAAAAAAAATTTGTAATGACTCCTTATCTAATAGAACGAGGCAAATCTTTTGCCTCTGTTTAAGAAAAAACATTTGCAGTGTCAGACATACAACTTATGCTTTTCCAATTAGTCCATAAGTATCGGATACCCCATATCCCATGAACTTATTTTAGCTTGGCTTGCCTATATATTTATGTTATCATTGGTAGTGGACAAACCTTGTTTGCATGCTTTATAGGGTCTCATCTATTTTGTATAAGTGGGAATTCATTTCTTACCTAGTAATAAATCCTTATGTCGTTACGAATTTAGAAGTCAGTGTCATGTTTGACAGAAGTTAAGAGCTGTATAAAAACCTTATACTATAACCGGACTAAGGGAAGTGGGGGATTTAAAACTTTGCGTCACGTTTAATTGCATGCTTGAAGATCAAATGGATTCACACATGATTTGGCAGGATTGCAAAACTAGTACCACTCGATCGTTTCCCACCAAAGGCCAATCTCTTTGCGTTATGCAGCCCAGGTCTACGTAGTTTTCTTGACACTTATATTAATCAGAGTTGTCTACATCAGAGCGTTCCAAAGGACCACCAACAAACTGAAACCATTCAGTTCACGGAAGCGTGTTGTAGACTGGAGCGTGTCGAGCATGGGGAGCTCACTTCCCCGAAACGGTGAAGTGAAGAGCGCACACGAATGATTAGTTGGGTACTAGTAGCTTGAACCGGGCGCTTATATATAGTTATATGCATACATAATCCAGGCCAATCGCCGATCGGTCAGTTGGACGCCAGGTTTCCTGAAAGAGACGCGTCGGCCGTCGCAGGCCACAGGCGTGCATACTCGGACAAGAAAACGGTGAACTGTCCGAAAGGGTTGGTCTTGTCATACGCATTCCGGAATCCAACTTCGCCTGATCTCTCTCGTTTCCAAAACTTTGCCCGATCAAGCAAAGCAATTGTAAAGCAGATCGCATCGCGCATCCCTGTCGCGCCTGCTGCATGCAGCTCGCTGAATCCCAGACGTTTACCCCAAAGAATCGAGAAGTTCAGTGCATGTTTAGGTTCAGATTTCGGATCGCTGCCGGCCCTACGGAATTTAGAATCGGGTAGTTAGTTCGTCGGAGCAGCTTCGCCGCAGGAGCCACTGAAATGATGGGGATTAATGGAGTTTGATGTGAATTAATTCGCCATCTTATCTTAGAATTTAATCGCGCCAGAGGGGCCAGCAGTAAGAATTCAGTCTAAAACGCGCCATCTGACAGCAACTTGTTGGTAAATCAAACCGTCTGGCATGTCGATCGGCTTTCTAGACCTGAACCATCCGAGCGGGAGAGTTATGCTTTCCGTTGCATTGTACTCCGTACGTCGTACCTATGCGGCTATGCGCACTGTCAGTGCCTGAGCGCGGAGCTTATCCGGCAGTTAACCCTTTTCATCACTTATGAAGTTTTATGATCCTCCTCGGTGGCTGCACCGAGGAATAGATGCCCTTGTCAGCTGCCGCACCGTCCAACTCGAGTTGCAGGCTGAGACTGAAGTGAGAGGGAACGCAAAGCTGTCATGGCACGGCGGCGACCACGAAAATCCAATGTTCAGACCAGCATCCAGTTGCCGGGAGTCCGGGACCGACCAAGTTTCGCCTTTGATTTCCTCTCGACGGCGCGTCGATAAAGAGGGTCCTTTCAAAGCAGCTGTTCTTCGGAGGAGTCCAACATCGGTTGCAGGGATTAGTTGATTTTGATATTTGGGAAAGACAGGTGGTACTAGGTTGTTACGTACATGCTAAAGTGTTGCTACCTCGCTTAGGAGATTTACCTTCTTATTTATCTTTGCTAAACATGAGCTGTTATTATTGATTGGTGGAACTTGGCCACTAGTAGATTTTTTGGTGCTTCACTTGTAAACTACTACAGTCTACCAGTATGCTGTATCCGCAATGTTTTGCTTTCAAGTTGCAAACCTATTAGGAAAGAAAAACCTCGGCTTCTCAGCAGCAAGTAACTATCAAGGATAGATGGGCCGTGTGGCTGTGGCTTCTGGCCAACTTGCCTCGGCTTGTCAGCCCACATTTTTTCCTTTGACTGACAGAACGGGCTGTTTCGCCAGAAAGCTTTGGGCCGAACAAAGGTTTGCCAAATTAGCTGTGAGCCTGTGACATCCCGTCTACTAAGCCTAAAAGCCCAGAGTCGGAGCTCCTACTGTCCTACAGTAACCTCCCGGGCCGTGCAAGCGGCGGACTACTATCACCCACTCGCGTGCGTCAAATCCTATTCAACGCTTAAAGCGGCCAATACCTATTTCCCGCCCTGCTGCGGGACAGATTAACGTCCGCACGCCGATCTGGTACGTCTTTTTTTTTGGTTTTTCTTTGGTTCCTTTTCTGATTCTGTCGGTTTTCGCTTTTTTTTTTCTTTTTTGGTTTTCCCGTTTTTCCTTTTTCTGCCTTTTATTTTTCTATTTTGAACATTTTTTTTGAATTCTAGCAATTTCAAATTCAAACATTTTTTTAAATCAAGCAATTTTTAAATTCGAGCAAATTTCAAATTTGAATATTTTTGTAATCCAAACTTTTTTATATATGATTTTTTTTCCACAATGCGAAATTTGTTTAACTCATATTTGCTTAAAATCAACATTTACTTGGATTCAAAAAATAGTCGTGGATCGCCTACGCAGGGGTTCGAACTTGTGCCTCCTCGCTCGTGCACTAGAGTTTGCAACCAGCGAGCCGGGTGTTAAATTCTTTATAACGAGCGAATAAATTAATGAGCCAGCCCACTAAAGATTGCCTTCAGGTCTTCGCCTGGTCGCTCCTACTAATGAGCGATAAGTAGACGCTCCCCTTAATGCCTCGGTTAACCGGGAGGTGCTTTACACCGACCTGGTCGGTGCCCAGCGACGAGCCGCACACCCCCCGAGCGTATATGGACTCGGCCCATTTACTTTGATCGTTGTTCGGATGAACGTACGCCCCGGCGTGGCTTACTGGGCCCGGCCCAACAGAAACAGGTAGGATTTTCTTTTTTCGTTTCTTTTCTGTTTGTTAAATTTTTACTATTTGAATATTTTTGAAAAATAAAAAGTTATCAAAATCTGAATAGTTTAAAAATTAAAATTGAGCATCTATGCTTTGAATAATTTTTAAAAGATTTTCGCTTTAAAAAAAACTTTTTCCAATTTTCAAATTGGAACAAATTTTAAATTTGAACAATTTTAAGTTTCAACAATTTTCTAATCTGAACAATTTTAAGATTAAACTATTTTCTAATTTGAACATTTTTTTAATTTGAACAATTTTCTACTTTGAACAATTTTCGATGTGAACAAATTTTAAATTTGAACAAATTTTACATTTGAACATTTTTAAAATTTGAACAAATTTTAAATTTAAACATTTTAAAATTTTAAAACAATTTTTGAATTTGAACAGTTTTTAAATCTGAACGGTTTTTAGATTTGATCGATTTTCAAATTTGAACATTTTTTAATTTTTTTCTTTCAATTTGGACAATTTTTAAAAATTAAAATTTTCGAATCTAAAAAAATATAAACAAAACTGAAAACAGAAAAAAGAAAAGAAAACAGAAAACAGAAAACAGAAAAAGAAATTAGAAAAGAAAAAAGAAAAAGCAAAAACGAACTGCACAGGCTAAACAGACCCAAATAGGCCTGGCCCATACTCGACCAGGGGGTGTGCGGTGGCCGGTAGCCACCGACCTGGTCGGTGTATAGGTTTTGCCCGGTTAACCTCTCTACTTTTCGCCTTTCTAGGCCTAGCCCGTTTGTTTTCTGCAGCTCTACGCTGGGTTGTACGTCGATTCCTACTTGGAAAAAAAATGTACAAGTTAGATACTTCTGTAACATCTTATAGTTTTTGTTTTGTTAAAGTTTTATTTTCTACCGGACTTTTCTTTTTCTTATTTCTTTTTCTCTTTTATTTACTTTTTCCCTTTCCGTTCATGTTTCCTTGTTAATTTTTTTTGGTTATTACTTTCTCTTTTATGAGACAATATGAATTTATTTTATTAATGTAATGTGTGAATCCCGCGAACAATTAAATTGTAATACATGCATATTTTTTCCTTCATATGAATATATTTCAAAAGTGTTCATTAAGGCTGACGCACATTTTTAAAACATCACAGTATTTTTTCGAAAATACTTAGAATTGTATGGTTAATTTTTGAATCCTACGAACAATTTGTATACCTCGCGAACTTTTCTTGAACCGTATGAACATTTTTAAGTCTTGCGAACAATTTTTAAACCTTGTGCTTTTAAAAATTGTACAATTTCTTTTTGATTTTTAGAGAAGCAATGAATAAATCATAGGTGTTCTGTGTTTTTGTGTATGAGTTCTATAAACTTTTAAATGACCGAATCAGTTCGCCGTGGGCAGGTTGGACAATACCAATGAACTAGTAGGACAAAAGAAACAATCGAACAAGAAAATGGGCCAAGCCCAAGCAGGCAGGAAGGCTACCGTGTGCTCTCCAAGAAAAATAAACATAGGGACATGAAAGAAAAATGGTATCGTGTTGTAACGGTTTTTCGGCCAGTTTTCCTCATAAATGGACCAACTCTTTTCTCCTATATCAATGAAAGGCAAAGCTTTTGCCTCGTTTCAAAAAAAAAAATATTGAAATGTTTCTTCTTCGCTAGAGAAACACCATTTCTTACTTTCATTTCAATTCCTCTTTGCAAGGCTCATCTTTTAACAAAACTTTTCTATATAAGAGCAACATAAAAAAAATTAGTGGAACTTTTAGCTTCTAAATGTATTTTGGAAGGAACCTATTATGATTGTTCGCAAAGTTTAGATGCATGGATTTCACCAAGAAAGATCCCGAAGTAGTCAGCCTCCAAATAAAGGCATCTAGCTCCTCATATAGCTCGATATCGTCAACCTTTGGGCTAAGTAGCGCGTGCACCCTTTTGCGAATGTACATGGAACAAATAAATCATATGCATCTTAGTATACATAAGACATTAGTGCCAGTACTTAATAGTAGCGGTAATAATATACAAAGCTTTGGAGCAGCATCGGTCGAAATGGAATTCCCAGAACTCGCCAGCTACATGTTCCCGGTATGGGAGCAGTGCCAAGTGTAAATGGTTACTTGACTCTACCACACAAGCGTCGCTTGCATCGGTAAGAACCGAGAACCGCGCTGCACAGCTTTGGATCCATCAATCCTAAATAGGCCCTTTAGTTAAGATAGTGGTCAGCAAGATCCGGAGAGATTCGCCATGCTTAACTTGAGAATCAATCTCGTGGCGGCCACAGCAAACGTCCCATTAATCAATGTTATGCTCAGGTTTGGTTGTCTTACTGGGTCCATTTGATGTACTAGTAAACAATTGTTGCGGCTCAAGATGGCCACGAGCTTTCCATGACGTTTCATCTGATTTGCTTGATCTTGTTGGGAATTATGGCAAACTATTTGTGGTCCCTCAGTACATGTCGTTGGCAGAATTTTCGCAAAAAAGAGTACTTATCCTGCTAATGTGAACTTTCTAAACTACTTTTCTCAACCCAACACTAGATGCAGTGCCTTTGGTTAGCCTATTTAACGAGAATATTAGTGCACATATGAATGAACAGCTATGCATGTCTTTCACCGAAAAAGATATATCCGATGCACTATTTCAAATTGGGCCACTAAAGGCGCCGGGCCTGATGGTTTTCCCGTGAAATTTTTTCAGCGGAAATGGGGCGTGCTAAAGATAGAAATGGTGCATGCAGTATTGCAGTTTTTTGAGACTGGGAACATGCCAGTAGGGGTGAATGCTACATCTATTGTCCTCATACCAAAGGTGGATAATCCTAATGAGCTAAAGGATTTTCGTCCTATTAGTGTATGTAATGTTATATACAAAATAATTTCCAAGTGCTTGGTCAATAGAATTAGACCCTTATTGGGTGATATAATCTCGGAGAATCAAAGTGCCTTGTTCCAGGGCGCCTTATAACTGATAATGCATTGCTCGCCTTTGAGTGTCTGCTTTTTTGGGGAGCATGGAGCAACATCAAACAATCCTTTTGGTGCGTATAAATTGGATCTTTCGAAGGCATACGACAAAGTCGATTGGACCTTTTTGGAGGAAGTAATGCATAAAAGGGCTTCTCTCATCGGTGGATACATTGGATAATGGTGTCTGTTACCACGGTGAGGTACTCCGTCAAAATTAATGGAGACCTATTGGAAGCGTTCTCCCCCTCTTGAGGCATACGCAGGGTGATCCCTTATCCCCCTTTTTTTTTGTTTGCTGCTGATGTCTTTCTGATCTATTAAGTCCAGAAGTGAGTGCGGGAGGTTTATCACGTGTTAAAGTCTGTAGACGCGCTCCTGGAGTATCCCATTTGCTCTTCGCCGATGATACCTTGTTGTTCTTCAAGGCAGAAGGAGCACAAGCTGGCGGAGTCAAAAATATCATTGACAATTATGCATCGAGTACTGCACAGTTAATTAACCCCTGCCAAATGTTCCATTTACTTCAGTAGGCTATGTCCTGAGGCAGTACAGAAGGATGTTCGATCTACTCTAAATATTCAGTGTGAGTTGTTTGAAGACAAATACTTGGGTTCGCCAACCCCAGAAGGAAAGATGAATCGGGGTCACTTTCAAAGCCTGCAAGCTAAATTATGCAAGCGAATTCTCCATGGGGAGATTTATCTCAAGGTGGCAATGAGGTTATGATCAAGGCTGTGGCCCAAGCTTTACCGACATATTTAATGGGAGTGTTCAAGCTTCCCATGTCCGTCTGTGATGATTTGACCAAGTTAATTCGAGATTTTTGGTGGGGTTCTGATCGAGGGAAGCGGAAAGCACATTGGATGAGTTGGGAGAAAATGATGCGACCCAAACATGAAGGCGGCATTGGCTTCCGTGATATGCGTGTCTTCAATCAGGCTCTTCTCGCGCACCAAGCCTGGAGACTGATTGAGCGGCCTGACAGTTTATGTGCGCGTGTCCTTAAGGCAAAGTATTACCCGCAAGGAAATATTGTTGACACGGTTTTGACGGGCAAATCCATCCTCAACCTGGACAGCCATAGCATATGGGTTGGAGTTGCTAAAAAAGGGCCTGATTTGGAGAATTGGTAATGGTGAATCTGTGAGAATGTGGAGAGATAATTGGATCCCACGTGATTTTAGGCTTAAACCTATTGGCCATCGTGGGAAATCAAGACTTAACAGTGTATCCAGTCTAATTGATGAGCATGGAGTTTGGAAAGAAGATCTAGTTCGGAAGAACTTCCACCCTATTGATGCGTCTATCATTCTTAGAATCAAGACATCACCGAGGCGGGATGCAGATTTCTTAGCATGGCAACCTGAGAAGAACGGTTTTTTTTTTACTGTGCATAGCGCATACAAATTGGCCATGTCCTTGATGCACCAAGAGCAAGGTTGTGTTGCATCTAGCAACTCCCCTGTTGGAAACTTATATGGAAGAGTCAAGTTCCTGAGAAAGTAAGGATTTCTGCTTGGAGAGCTGTACACAGGGCTCTAGCTACAGAAGAGAATAAACAAAGAAGAGGTATGCATGTCACTGGCATATGTCTCGTCTGCGGCCGTGAGCCCGAAGACACAACACATATGTTATTTAGATGCCCACATGTGGTTGCACTCTGGCAAGCCATGCAGGAGGTGTGGGATGTTCCTAGTCCGGGTCAAATATTTGGGTCACGGGAGTTTTGTTTGGAAGAGTTGTTGCTGCCAATAGCGAAGGATGTACTTGATAAAACCATGATAATTATTTGGAGGATTTGGTTTGTCCGTAATGAAATCACACATGACAAACCGCTGCCGGCGATTGAGGGATCGAGGAGATTCTTGTGTAGCTATGTCACATCTCTTACCAACGCCAGACAGCTACCCACAGAGAACATCTTAAAAGGCAAGCAGCATGTCCATGTGGAAGTAGTGCCGGTGGAGAACTCTGCGCCAAGTGAAAAACTATGGACCAAACCACCTGAAGGTTCAGTCAAACTTAATGTGGATGGCTCGTTTTTTCCACAAGATGGGAGGGCAGAGCTGGGATGATTCTTAGAAGGCACGACGGCATGCCGAACTCTACAATGGTGTGGTTCAACACTGGAGGCGGAGCTTCAAGCTTTCATGGAAGGGGTAAGGATGGCTTGCGAGTGGTGCCAGGATCCAATACTTATTGCAACGGATAGCGCCGAGATTATCAGGATGCTGGAAAGTAAGAAGCGAGATATTTCTGAGCTAGGAAATCTTACTGCTGAAGCTAAATTTTTATTGAGCTCCGATCGCATTGCTGGTATTGCCAAAGTACCACGTTCTCAGAATAATGCTAGTCATGAATTGGCAAGGTTTGGTAGTTTAAACAGTGGCAAGGTTTGGTAGTTTAAACAGCCATACCGCTGTATGGTTAGGTTCTGGGCCAGAAACTATTCTGGATGCCCTTTAAGGGATTGTAATAACACTATGATTTAATTAATACAATTCCTTTACCCTGCAAAAAAATAGTAGTAGTTCTTTGAGGAAAGACACCAAAGGCATCTTATATCTTAGAGGTCGTTTGGTATCCATCATTTGAGTCTGGAATCCTGGAATTCATTTTGGAATTTCATAAGTGGGCTGTTTGGTTGCCACAGAATTGTGCCATCGTTTCATTTAGGAATTCCAGCAAAATGACTCCATAGATAAACACGATTCCAAGCCGAGACCTGTCATTTGCAATTCTCTATGGAAGCCTCTACAAATTCAATATTGAATTCTGCTGTCATTTGCAATTCCTGTGGCAACCAAACAAGTGTCTATTTCTGAAATTCCAATGTAAATGAAATGAATACATGTATTCATTTTAAAATGCTACAAACGAAATGAAAGCCGGCTTCCAAACGACTTCTTATAGTATTTATCAAGGAAAACAAAAGATGATACAAGCGACCTAAAACGACCAAATACCAAGCAAAACTACAAAGAAAAACATACTGACCCTCTTCTTCCTTTGCTTGCTCGTCGTCCTCCGGAGATTGAGAACTGCACACGCAGTAGGAGATATGCATGGACACATGCAAACATCCTCACCATACAAGCCTGACAGCAATCGCCACTCCCCGAGCAACGAGATTTAGTAGTCACCAATTGGACATCACCCCACACAGCACATGCTTCCAATTCAATCCTTCAACACCGGCATGTGTTCGATGATGGAGAAAAAACCCTAGCTCCAGCGTCTCTCCTGCGAGCGACCAGGAGCTCTCTGGCGGCGCCTCCCCTCGGCCCTCCCCAGCCCCCCTTCTCCTCGCTGCCGCCAGAGGGCGCCGCCGGGCAAAGCCCGTGCGGGGCCAGCGGCGGCGGGGCCTTTTCTTCTCCCACGCGCGGCGGAGGAGGTGCGGGTCTCTGCGGTCGTGGTGGGCGTCCCGCTGACAGAGGGCGCGACGGCGCGGTCATCTCGGCGATGGCGCGGCGGTTCCGCGTTCCAGGCGGCGTCCTCGTGTCGGCAGCATCCCCAGGTGCGGTCGTGGCGGAGCGCGGCGTGGGCTTGTGTCGGCGGGCTGGTGGAGGGTGTTGGGGTCACCGCTGAACCGACACGTCGTGTTGTGCTCGTCCGCCCATGGCGGCCTGGTGCGCCGGCAGCGTTGCCGTTTGCGGGCCTAGATGGGCTTGCACGGGCCCAGATGGGCTCGAGCGGGCGACTCCCCCTCCTTGGCAGCGCTGGCTCAGCTCTGTATCTGCGTCTACGGAGGGTTGTCCCCTTGGTGGCCCTCCGGCGGCGGTGGTGGCCGGAGTGCTCCAGCGGCAGCAGCGACCCAACTACCAGGAGCTGCCGCGGTGGCTTTTGGTGCATTTCGCCCTTCTCCGTCGACCTCTAGTTGCCTCCTGCTACGGTGGTTCAGGCCACCTTTTGGTGCATCTCCATCTCGCCGTTGGGCGGTATTTGGCCCGGGTGAAAATCCTGCTCGGTTCTTCCGTTGCGGACCACGGTGACACATGTGGGTGCCATCTCCCTCCTTGGAGGCGTGGTTTTGGGTCCTGGCCGTTTCTACCCTCGACGCCAGGGGAAACCTTAGGTCTGACTTGCCGGACTGGGCAGCGGCGGCGCAGCAACGTCGTCCCCTTCTTGAAGGCGCTGTTTTGGCTGCGAGGGATGGCTCTCGGTGATGGCAGCCTCTACTGCTCAAGGTGTGAGTCTCTGGAGTGCAATGTACGTCATTGCCAACACGCTTGTCGACCCGTTCCCAAGTTTGGCCACACCCTGCCAATCGGGTGCTTCATCTTCTAGGCGTATGATGTGGTACGTTGGTTTGGGCAGCTTGGGAAGTTGGTCGTGCTGTTGGAGTTGGTTGTAACTCGGTTTGGAGACTCTGTGCCCCGCCGCCTCGTCATTCTTGGGTTGAGGTTGGGCAAGGTGTGCTTGACGTCGGTGTTGTAGGAGTGTGTTGTAAGCCAAAAGCTATGTGTGGTGTTGTAGCCATTCTTGGCGTTTCTTGTCAGCTTAATACAATAACGCGCACACTGTTGCGGGTTCTCAAAAAAATCCTTCAACACCAAAAATCAGAGGGTAGAAGAAACTAAATCTTGCGGTAGAACATAGAAGCAAGATAGAAAGACTTGCGGCATTCTTGCCAAGAAGAGCTACTGGAGTACTGGGTGACCAAGCAACATGTATCCGAAGAAGCAAGGTGCAGATGTATGCTACTTACATGTTCGGGTTGACGCTGCAACCGGGCTAGAACATGTTTGGCAAATGATCGAAAGCACGAAAAAACACTATCGGTATTAATCAACATCTACAGCGTTGGTTCTATGCTGGGGGCATCGCACCACACGGCGGCGGCGCCGACTCGGCTGCCCTTGCACCCCGACACCCAACCATCCCCGCCTGGGCCGCCTCCCAAGCCGTATGACCCTGTTGGGAGGTACAGATTGATGTCGAACACAGCCGCTCCCTTCTTCATGTCCAACGTGAGCTCGTCCAGCACGCGCGCCACGGGCACTGCGGTCACCCTCGCGGCGATGCGCTGCTCAACTGACTTTCTCGGCCCGGCGCAGAGCCACCCCACCTGTGGCTCACTCGCGGCGATCTGGACACCATGATAGGATACGTCCGCGTATGTGCTGGGCCTGATGCAAGCCTTGGACCCGTGGCTCCGTGACGCCACGCCGAGGGTGAGGTTGAATGAAAGGCCCTCGACGGGGCTGAGGTCGGAGACGGAGTCTATGGCGACGTAGTAATGCGCGTCGACCCGGTAGTGATAGTACGCGACCGGGACGAGTATGCCCGCGGTGATCACGGCTGCGCCGGCGAAGGCGACGATCACGGCGATGCACACAATCCACCGATCTGTGGCGGCCTTGGTCTTCTTCTCCAGGATATCTGTATCTCCGTGGGGTGTCTGCCGCTCGACGTCGTCCATCCCGATCGTCGGCTGCCTGCCCATGTATCCAGGGCTTTGATTTTCGGTAAGTTTGTTGAGGGCTTCAGTTTGTCGCTGCCGCACAACAAGGATCAATGATGTAAGCTAGGTTTATGGGGGCAAAGGAGAGGTCGGTTCAAGTACATGTATCTTGAGATTGCCCATGGATAAACGTACTATACACGAGTAGCTTCCGTGTTGAAATCGTAACTGCCCGCCAAATCTTTTCTGTTTTGTAATTGAAAACTACGGGAAGTAGGTAGGAACGACTTTTCTTTTCAACAGATTCGCTAGCTGGAGGTGATGCACAATCATGTTTTTTTTAGATATAGCAGGCTAAAGAGCCTGTTTTTATATTAATAAAGCCCTCAACCAGCTAGAATAAAAAGATGCTTATTACATAAACTTGAAAAAGTTTAAATGAAAAGAGGCAAAACCTAGAGGAACTACAAACACCGGGAGCCTCTAGCAGGGCCGAACAACAACAACTTTGACCTCGATCGCCTTGCGAACCCAATGCAGAATTGGGCAATGGGCAGGAATTAGCGTGCGCCCCTAGGCTGCTCGATCTCTGCTATGCTGGAAGCTATGCAAAGGCACACAAAATCAAAGTCCACCAGCAGCGGCACCAAAGAACCATCTTGACCAAGCGGAAAGTGACACATGCAACCAAAGAAGAGAGGAGGAACATCAGCGCCAAAGAGATGAAGAACCGGCTCAATGAATGCCTCATTGTGCTGCTGCCGGAGGAGGGACCCTTCCCTCCCCGCCCATGCTCGAGGGTGTCGTCCTACCAGCAAACGCAACACAAAGAGGAGATTGAGCACCGAAAAAGGCTTGAGCTTGCTGAATAATGCCTCCGACTTCATTTTCGCCCCACTGCAGACCCGTTTGTGCCTTCATCCCAAAGCGGCCCCTTCAAGGAGGTGAACGGCGTAGGAGCACCATCGTCGCTTAGCCACAGCCTAGGTTTTCACCGGGGTTGAAGGGGAAGAGTGTAGGAAAGGTACCTCACCATCCCTTCAGTAAGAAGGATGGCGATGGACCTCGTCATTGCCAATGTGGCTGCCATGCAGCCAACCAAGGGTTTACCCCCGGAAACCACCTAGTCGCATAGCACAGACGCAGTTCAGGCAGCCCGAGGACTAGCTGAGCCCGATCTAGGGCAGAGCAGCAGAACATTAGAGATTCCAACAAAGCAGATGTAAAGATCGCTGGAGCACTACTACGCCGGGACAAGACTTCCGCCGACTCTTAGTTGTCCTCACAGCCAAGAAGCCCATCCAGCAAAAGCGAGCGCCACTCACCTTCCGATCGATGCTGCCACACCCACCATCTAGGGCCGCCGGCCCATCGTCAAAGCATGCGCGCCGCTGAACGAAAGTAGCACGTGAATCACCACCGCTCGTACCTGGGACCCCGTCAAGCACACGGTGACCAACAACTACCGCACACCACCGTAACGATAGAGGACTCCACCAACAGACTATGGGATCTGCAGCCCCCATGGCTGCCGAAATCGCAAGAACAGAGGCAGAAGTCAATGGCGCTCGACATGGCACGAGGCCCTTGCCTCAGCCCGTGCACGAGACGGCCATATCCGCGGCCGAGCTTACCCGACCGAACCCCATGAGCCCTCCATAAGTTTCGGTGCCGCTGCGCTTGCTGCCGTGGCCGCTCCAGCCCTTGCATCGCGACCCCGTCTGCCACCAGCCCACCGAGCGCAGCCATCAGAAGCTGATACATCTGCATCTCAAATGTATCTACTTTTCCAAGCACTTTGCTCAAAGATTTTCTCTCGAATCTCACCATACTTGGATAAAAATTGTTGAATCTGACACTATTTTAGCAAATTCTTGTTTCTGTGAGTTTTCATAGGAAATAAAATTGGGGAAAAATATCAGGGGATTTTCTCATCAAAATAGAGGGCCTGGAGCATTGGATCACAATAGGGGAGCCACGAGGCCCAAAAGGGACAGGTGGCGCGCCTGGTACCTTAGGGCGCGCCACCTAGGGCCTTTTGGCCCTCGATCGTCGCCTCGCCTCCCCCCTTAGCGTGGTGCTTTATATACCTGAAAACCCTACGCCTCTGGAAGTACGAGACGTTTCACGAAACAGAGCGCAGCCGAGTGATCTTCGTTTCGGGGGTCAGATTGATCCTGCTCTCCACCCAGGAGAGAGGGATTTTGAGGGCTTCTTCAACATCACCGCCACCGACATCATTACCAGCAACCATGGGCTCACTCTTCATCACCATGAATGAGTAGTTCTCTTTAGGCTTAAGAGGCGGATGCGGTCTGGATGAGATTGATCATGTAATCATCCATATGTATCGAGATTTGAGGTGTTTGCCTGGAAGATATTCGTGTATGAGTGTCGGTACACCTTTGCTATATTTAATGCTTGTTACTAGGACCCGAGTGACATAATTTCAGTACTGAACCTATATTTCTTTATCATATATATGAGGTTGGTATCTATTTGCAAGGTGTATTTCTTATTATTATGTTGACCCTGTGAATCCCTAAGGTGACAGATAGGGAAAAACAAGGGGAATATGTGATAGTTTGAGGATAGTGTGTGTTCATGAATCTTAATGCTTTGTTCCGGGCTATTCAGAAGGATAGACCTTAATTTCTTGTAGTTTCAAGTTGGCCCCAGTAAAATGGGCAAGCAGGATAAAAGATGTTATGCAAATTCTATTTGTTAGTATGCATAGCTATATTTGGAGCATACACCTACACACAACTGAATTAGAGATGGATTCTATGTTAGTTGTATTACATTATATGATCAATATAATTCATACAACACCCCATTACAACCTCATGCCTACGCTTTTAGCCACTGAAAGTTACATAAATACTACTTCCGGTGAAATTTGGAAATCAGCTACTACTGTTTACTATTTGATTCAACTGCTACAAAATCACCACTTGCTTTGTAAATTTATTGAAGTACATGTGTGGTTGAGAGTGACATCTCAATTGCTAAAGTCTTATTGGTATTCTTGTGTTCTCCTTGAGTCGAACTATAAATTTTGGGTAATACTTCCCATCGAAGATTTTAGCAATCCCCTATACTTGTGGGCATCAAGATATTTTCTGGCACCGTTGCCGGGGAACCTAGCTTTATTGGTAAGACAACTTGCTATCATTTAATCGCTGCACTTATTTTCTCCTTATCATGGGTAATAATAAGGAACCTACTAAGAAGGACATTAGGCCCTCCGCTACAAGGAAAGGTACAAATTTGCCTTCTAGACCATATTTTTCACGTCAAGCTGCTACTACTCCTGCCATTAAAAAGAAAGCTATTTCTCAAACAAGTTCACCACTATCCATAATGTCTACTACAATTGAAAATGATTTGTTAGATGTCGACAAGGATAAAGAGGGTACACCTGATTTATCTAAGTCTTTGTCTGATGAACATATGGAATCTGAATATGAAGAAGATGAACTTTATAATGAAGATGATAGTTCGCTGATTGATAAAATGCCAAACTCTAAAGAAGATGTTACCTTTACTGAAGATTTTACAAATATTGATTTAGATGATTTGGATGAATTTGAAGCTATAGTCTGAGTTCTTATTTAGAAGATTTATTTCATGTTGCTAGAAAAAGTGAAGCACATGTGATATACATCAAAGGTAAATATTATGAATTTAATGTTGACCCTTAGGAAATAGAGAAACCTGAAGCTATTAAGTTTAATGGTGGATAGGATGAATTTCCTTGGGAACACTTAATAAACCTCACTAAGCTAGCTAATGTGTTTGGTAATACCGAGATCCAACAACGATATTACTTCTTGAAATTGTTTCCTTTCTCTTTAGGAGGAGAAGCAAAAGCTTGGTATAATTTTTTAGCGCCAAAGTTTATTACTAGTAAAGAAGCATGCATTTACTTGTTTTGTAATAAATATATTCCTGCTAGTAAAATACATGCTATGGTTGAAGAAATTATTAACTTTGCTCAAGGTAAAGAAGAAGGCATTCCCCAAGCTTGGGGAGATATAGTGCCCTTGAGAGGAATTGTACAACTCATGGTTTAAAAGACAGCCAATTACTTGATATATTTTATAATAGGCTAACTGAAGGATCTAGATCTTATCTAGACAGTGTTGCATGTAATATTTTTAGGAACATGACTGTAGAAGAAGCTAAGACTTTATTGAACACCATCAAGCAGAACTATGATGATTGGCATATTGAAGAAGATGTTATACATAATAGGAGATGGATTCTTGAATTATCTAATGAAGACATTAAAGAAGCTTCAAGGACTATCAAAAAAAGGGCATAAAAACTTCTGACTTGAAGAAACATTCGGAAAAGGGTATCAAGCTTCCTATTGATAAACCATGTTTTCCTATTCAAGTACATGCTATATGTTCTGGTAAAGGTAATGAAGAGGTATCACTTATGTTGTCGTGGTGAACAACAGATGCCATATGGTGGCTTAAGTTGGGGCCGATGTGTACTGAGGGAACCGGAGGAGGGGAGGATGGAGACAAAACTCACTCAAACACACACACACAAATAGGGTGATGTACCCAGGTTCAGGGCCCTCGTGAGGAGGTAAAGCCCCTACTCATGCATGCTTCTCCTATATGATCTCAACAAGGAGCTACAGGGTGTTGCACTTAGCCTTTTGGCCAAAGGTAGAAGAAGAACTAGAGGTAGAAGAAGAAGCGTACGGCTTAAAACTAGGAATTGAACTCTCCCGTGCAAGGGAAGTGCCCCTCTCCTTATATAGGAGAGAGGAGGCTTACAAGGGAAGAAACCCCCAGGGAATCTATGCCTACCTAAGATAAATTTATAAAGTTTCTTTGGCTCAGGCCATGACGTTCCCTTCTGCGGCCCTTGTCTGGTGACACCTCTTGGTCGGCCTACGGCTGTTTAATTGTCAGCAGCTCGCTTTGGCTTCAGAGCTTCGTATAAAGCTGATCCCGCATACATCATCTTGGTCATGTACCATACGACCAGATCTTTGACCTGCAGTAGACCGTTGGTCTTATGTCGGTTCACCATACTGGCATACTCTTGGTATCCCGGTCTAGGCAGACCCGTATCTCGGATTCTTATGCCGGATTACCTTCCAGGTTCCCTTATGTCGGAAACTCCTATCTCTTATTGTTATTCCGGTTGGACGAACTTTGGGTTACCTGATGACCCACAAGTATAGGGGATCGCAACAGTCTTCGAGGGAAGTAAAACCCAATTTATTGATTCGACACAACGGGAGCCAAATAATATTTGTAAGCCTTAACAGCGGAGTTGTCAATTCAGCTGCACCTGGAAACAAACTTGCTCGCAATAGTTTATCAGAGCAACACATACGTAGCAAAGATATAAGCACGTGTAATAAAGACAGCAGTAGTGATTTTAGTAAACAACAGGATTAAAATACCGTAGGCATAGGGATGGATGAACGGGCGCTGCATGGATAAGATAACTCATGTAATAATCAAGACTAGGCATTTGTAGATAATAATAAAACAGTATCCAAGTACTAAACAACCATAGGCATGTGTTCCGTATATAGTCGTACGTGCTCGCAATGAGAAACTTGCACAACATCTTTTGTCCTACCAGCCGGTGGCAGCCGGGCCTCTAGGGAAACTACCAATTAAGGTACTCCTTTTAATAGAGTACCGAAAGCATTAACACTCCGTGAACACATGTGATCCTCACATCACAGCCTTCCCCTCCGGTTGTCCCAATTCTGTCACTTTGGGGCCTCGGGTTCCGGACAGCAATATGTGTATACAACTTGCGGGTAAGATCATAAAACAATGAATATCATCATGAATCAATAACATGTTCAGATCTGAAATCATGGCACTCGGGCCCTAGTGACAAGCATTAAGCATAACAAGTTGCAACAATATCATAAAAGTACCAACAACAGATACTAGGCACTATGCCCTAACATCTTATGGCTATTACATGACAAATCTCATCTAATCCCTACCACCCCCTTCAGCCTACAACGGGGGAATTACTCACACATGGATGGGGGAATCATGGATGGTCGATGGAGAGGCGTCGGTGGTGATGATGGCGATGATCTCCTCCAATTCCTCGTCCAAGGTGGAACGGAGTTTCGATCCCGAGATGGAGTTTCGCGATGGCGGCGGAGTTCGGATGTCTTCCGGAGTGGTCGAACCCCTCGCGTTTTTAGGTCGAGGCCTTAAGTAGTCCAGAGGAGAGCGTCGGGGGGCGGCCGAGGCGCCCTCACCATAAGGCGGCGCGCCCCCCTCCTTGGCCGCGCCGGCCTATGGTGTGGGGGCCGTGGGCCCCCCTAGCCTGCCCTTCTCTCCGTATGTTTTCTATAAAAATAGGCTCTTTTTATTTCCGAGGATTTTCCTGAAAGTTGGTTTTCTGCACAAAAATAAGACACCAGGGCAATTCTGCTGAAAACAGTGTTAGTCCATGTTAGTTGTATCCAAAATACACAAATTAGAGGCAAAACAATAGCAAAAGTGTTCGGGAAAGTAGATACTTTTTGGACGTATCAACTCCCCCCAAGCTTAGCTTATTGCTTGTCCTCAAGCAATTCAGTTAACAACTGAGTGCGATAAAAGAACTTTCATGAACACATTTGCTCATATGATGTAAATATTCTCATTATATGGACTAGTACTTAGGCAATTCATAATAAGATAAATGCAAATAAAGTCATCTAATAGCTGCGTCAATCATGAAAGAGATACCAACAAACTAATAACAAGCATCATGAAACACTCCTATAAGCAGGATTGCAATGTTCATAGAAAGATATGATAAAGTGGTATCTCGCTTGCCCGTATTGTACAGCAAAACATAAATGCCCATGCACCTCTGAAGTTCATGGGAAGACTAGAAGTAAAAGACTATCAAAGATAAAAGCATCAAAGTTATACCACAGTTAATTATATTCTGGGACAAACATATTACACTAAGAATGACAATTATGCTCTCAAGAAGGTGCTCAAAGAAAGGATGGTGACTCAACATAAAAGTACAAGATTGACCCTTCGCAGAGGGAAGGAGGGATTAACATGTGCTAGAGCTTTTCATTTTTGAAACAAAAGTAAAATTGTTTTGAGAGGTGTTTGTTGTTGTCAACGAATGGTAGTGGGTACTCTAACTACCTTGTCAACCAAACTTTCAAGAGCGGCTCCCATGAAGGACGTTATCTCTACCAGCAAGGTAGATCATCCCTCCTCTTTTTTTTTTACACATGCATTTTAGTTTCATTATGGATGACACTCCCCCCAACCTTTGCTTACACAAGCCGTGGCTAACCGAATCCTCGGGTGCCTTCCAACATTCACATACCATGCATGAGTGTCTATTTGCAAATTAAGTTGCTTACTGATAAATCAGGGCAAAACACGTGATGAGAATTATTAATTAAAGTTGTAATTAATTGGGGCTGTGCACCCCGTTGCCACCTCTTTTTGCAAAATTATTGAATAAGCAGATGTATATGCCACTAGTCCATTGGTGAAAGTCTGACTGACAAGATTGAAAGGTAAAACACCACATACTTCCTCATGAGCTATAAAACATTGACACAAATTGAGAAATAGTTTGAAGGTTTTAAAGGTAGCACATGAAAATTTACTTGGAATGGTTTGAAATGCCATGCATAGGTATTTATGGTGGACACTCTAGAATAACTTGGTTTTCAGGGATTTGGAAGCACGAGCAGCATTCCCGCTTAGTACAAGTGAAGGCTAGCAATAGACTGGGAAGCGACAATCAAGAGAGCAATAACTGTCATAATCATGCTTGCGATAAAATAAAATTAACGGAGGCATAAAAGTGATACAAGAACTCTGAAGAAAAGTAAATCATCGAGGCTTAACTGAATTTTTATTTCAGTCATATGCATGTGTGAGCATGTGCCAAGTCAATCCAAATGAATTATTCAGAGGAGGATACCACAATGTCATACCTATTTATGAATAAAACAATGCAAGCAGATATTCATGGCATGCTACTCATTATTAATAAATTGGAGCTAAACATGAGAGATCATGAACTACTAGACTTCCATTAAATGACATATACCTCACATGAACCAGCTAAGTATGCTCACATGGATGAGTATATGTACAAAAATGAAAACAAATAGAGTTCATACCAGCCTCTCACCACAGTTGTCGTAGATCGTCATTATTGCCTTTCACTTGTGCGGCTTGAATAATATGGAATGAAAACCAAGCTCCAACCACCGGAGACCGCTGAACTCCCTAATAAACTTTACAAAACCAAAGAAGAACAACAAATATTTTTGGCGTTTTCGATATTAGAGTCACCGAATGAAAGTAAAATCTTTTTGGATTTTCTCATAGCAAACCAACGATAGCAAATAAAGCAAAATAGGAACAAGAAACCAAATAAACAAATGATAAAGAGAAACAATAGAAATATTTTTGGTATTTTTGTGTTTTAGGAAAGAAACAAAGCAAAAAACTAAAAGAATCACAGAAAAGCAAATTGGCATAAATCTGCCAAAACTTGACAGCAGTACAGTAATCAATTTTTCGGAAAATCTTCTGCTGCTCAACTCGAAAAGTGCTCAACTAATGAAAGTTAGATAATAACCTGGGAACATGCACAAAAATTGGCAGCTCAAAATAACGTTCTGGCTACGCACAACAATTTTTTTAGTATCAGCCCAGAATCTGTTTTTTAGACAGCGCTTCCCCAAATATCATCTTCCTCATATTAGAGGCACCCATCGGCACACAAATGAAATAAAGAAGTAAAAGTAAAGATTACTACAGTAGTAACAACCTTCAAAAACTAAAAATGAAATCTCACTGAAATAAAAATAACCGAAAGAGAAACAATCAAAAGAAATGAAACAAGTATATACACATGACCGACAATTGTAATATGCAATGAATGAGTGATGCCGGCATACCTCCCCCCAAGCTTAGGCTTTTGGCCTAAGTGGAGGTCAATCCCACGGTGCCCATGAGGTGGCGCCTCCGTAATATTATGAAGGAGGATCATGTCCTTGGTACGAACTGGAGGACGCACCAGGATATGTGACATTGTAGCCATCAGAGGGCTCGGCGTCCTCGGAGTCGTGCTGCTGGTGAAAGCCAAGTATCCTCAGCTGATCATCCACCTCCTCCTTGGAGCGCGACCACGGCCTCCTGCGAACACTGAACAGATCGCCCAGCGGCAAAAGGATTTCTCTCTCATCCCCGTCAATAAACAACATTCTGTAGACAATATTTTCTAAATTAGAGTCAGTTATGACAAATTGGTGACTCTTCATGGCAGCAATATCAAGTTTAACAGGGGTTAATATCTCATCATTTGGATCAATAGAAAGACCTAGATGTGCAACAATACGTGAAGCAATAATTCCTCCATAGATAGGTCCCTTACTAGATAAGCGACGAGCGATGAGAGCACCAAGATGATAAGGTGTACTCCCAGTCAGTGCAGCAACCAGAAAAGCAAGATGATAACTAGAAATGTTGCTAGTGTTCTCCCTACCAAGAATGCTAGTAACAAGATAGTAAGCAAAATATCTAATGGCAGGGAGCTGAATGTTCCTTATCTTGCCGCGCTGAATGGTACGGTCATCATCGTTGGTAACCTCTCGATAGAGTTCCGTCAAAGCCTTGGGGCGGTTCTCGATCTTCTTCGTACCTATAGGAGTAATATACAGTGCAGCACAAAAATCACACAATTTCATAGTAACAGGCCTATCATAAATCTTAAATTTGACTGATGGTGTGAAAGGTGAGTTGCTAAATTTGAAGCTTTCAACAAAGATTTTAGTTAGCCTATAATATTGATCACTCTCATCCTCCATATAGGTAAACAAGCCCACTCGATTAGTAAGAAACAAGAAATCATCAAGTAGCCCTGCATTACGCACAAAGTCAAAACATGGAAAGGATGAAGCATTAGGAACCCCATTATCCTCTTCAGCTTCAAAGCTAGGCGCAATGACATCCTCATCATAGGATCGCCTAATACGAGTAGCTTCCCTTGAAGGCCTTGTCATTCTTGGCTTATCCCTCTCAAACACTTCTCCAAATGTGTGGTTATTCATTTTCCTTTTCTGAAAATTTTCAACAATCATTATAAAACTTGATTTCGAGACATATAATTGAGGGAAACTACTATAGGAGCTTGCTAGAGTACTAAACATGCATCAAAACTCATTTCTACAACTTGAATCAAGCATGCAAACTCACTTAACATGTCACCTACAGCAGCAAATTACTCAAGATATACTCAACCATTCAAAATTATAATTGGACAATCGAAGGAGTCACATACCAGAGAACAAATGCTCCAAATTTCAGCAAGCAAAGATGGGCTGAGCAAGGAGATCGAAAAATCCTGAGCTCTTGGGCGAAAACGCGAGTGAGAACGAACTGTACGAGGGGAGAGAGTGGAATGAGTGGAAGGGATGACGAAGTGGGGCCAGGAGGGGCCCTCACCACGGTGGCGCCCTCCAGCCGCGCCGGCACATGTGTGCCGCCCGGGTGCCCCACTGGTCAGGCACTCCCAGGTTGCATTTTGAAAAATAGGACCAACGGTATAATTTTTGTAAATTTTTGAAAATTTCAAAAAATGCACATTTCTGGGTGTTAAAATAATTATTTCAGGGCAGGAAAAAGATTTCCAAAATTTAAATAACTAAAGCATCTTGCAAAACAAGTAGTACTACAGCAAGTAAAACAAGTGGAGAAAGAAAGAAGTGTTGTTTAGCTCTTCCACGCATTCAAAATATACTTGTTAACAAGGTTGATCAGGTCTTGCCACCAAATAAATTTTTCATGACATAAGAAGAGATAAACCTAAAATCAATCATGTTACCTTATATTGTATTGATATGGATCCAATCACAATAGTTTGATATCCTTCTTTAGGCTCATATATAGGACAATCAATAACTCCCACTTTGATAGTTCTCAAATTAGAAATTGTATTAACTCCATATACTTTATCAATCCTCTTGGGAAAATAAACAGTATGTTTCTTGTCATCAACATTAAAAGTGACTTTTCCTTTATTGCAATCAATAACAGCCCCAGGTTAAGAAAAGGTCTTCCAAGAATAATAGACATATTATCATCTTCGGGCATTTCCAACACAACAAAATCAGTTAATATTAAGCAATTTTGAGTAACTTGAACAGGAACATCTTCACATATACCAAAAGGAACAGCAGTAGATTTATCAGCCATTTGTAAAGATATATCGGTTGGTATCAACTTATCTAAATCAAGTCTCTTGTAAAGGAAAAAAGGCATCACACTAACTCCTGCTCCCAAATCACATAGAGCGGTTCTAACATAATTATTCTTGATGGAACATGGGACGGTTGGTATACCTGGGTCTCCCAGCTTCTTTGGAACCTTGCCATTGAAAGAGTAATTAGCAAGCATAGTGGAAATCTCCTCATTAGGAATTTTCCTTTTGTTAGTGACAATATCTTTCATATACTTTGAATAAGGAGGCAATTTAATAGCATCAGTCAAAGGGATTTGCAAAAACAAAGGTTTCATCCAATCACAAAATTTATTATAGTGTTCCTCCTCCTTTGATTTTAGTTTCTTAACAGGAAAAGGCATTTGCTTTTGAACCCAAGGTTCTCTTTCATTACCATGTTTCTTAGCAATAAAATCTTCTTTTGTGTACTTTTTATTTTTAGCATGCTTTTCCGGTTCATTTTCAATTTGTTCTTTATCAGAAACATCATTCTTATCATTATCTTTATCATGTTCATTCCCACTTTCAGTTTCAGCATCAGAAATAGAAATACTATTAGGATCATTAACAGGTTCGGAAGATTCTACAACAGTTTTATGTTTCTTTTTCTTTTTCTTGGAAGGACCACTACTTTCTTTAGTTTGTTGAGAATCTTGTTCTACTCTTTTGGGATGCCCCTCAGGATATAGAGGATCCTGGGTAGAAGCACCACCTCTAGTTGTTACTTCATAAGCATGTTTATCTTTATGAGTATTTTTTAACAAGTCATTTTGCACTTTAGTAAGTTGATCAATTTGAGTTTGAACCATATGAAAATGTTTAACAAGCATCTTAACATCATTGGAGGTTCTCTCCACAATATCATGCAATTTACTAATAGCTTGAGAGTTTTCCATTAGATGGTTCTCTACTCTCATATTGAAGTTATTTTGCTTAACAACATAATTATCAAATTCATCTAAACATTGATCAGGAGGTTTTAAGTAAGGAATGTCTCCTTTATCAAAGCATTGAAGAGAATGTACCTCAATCGTGGATGAAGGGGGGATTATCTTACATAGATCTTCTATAGGAGGTAAATTCTTCACATCTTTAGATTTAATACCTTTCTCCATAAGAGATTTCTTGGCTTCCCTCATATCTTCATCATTTAATTCAATCATACCCCTCTTCTTCAATATGGTGTTGGGGTTGGTTCAGGTGTAGTCCAATCATCATGATTTTGGCTTATTCTAGCCAATAATTCTTCAGCTTCGTCTGGAGTTCTTTTCCTGAAAACACAACCAGCACAACTATCCAGGTATGCCCTAGACTCAATGGTTAGCCCACTATAAAATATATCAAGTAAGTCATGCTTTTCCAATTCATGTCCAGGCTGAGCTCTAATAAGAGAGCAAAACCTTGCCCAAGCTTCAGGCAATTTCTCCCCATCTTCTTGATCAAAACTATAAATTTTCTGCAAGGCAATATGTTGAGCACTAGCAGGAAAATATTTTCGAAAGAAAACATCAAGCAAACAACTTGGACTATCAATAGAATCAGGAGGCAAACTATTATACCAAATTTTAGCATCATCCTTTAATGAGAAAGGAAAATTTTTAGCAACAAAATAAGTACGCATCTTAATATCATCAGAAAACAAGCTACTTAAAGTAGAAAGCTCATTTATGTGCTCTACCGCACTTTCTTTTTCAGTACCACAGAAAGGTGTTTTCTCAACAATAGATATATGAGATAAATCAAGAGAAAAATCATAATCCTTATCCTTAATGTTTATAGGAGATGTGACAAATTTAGGATCAGGAGACAGTTTATATCTAACAGCATGTTGTGCAAGAAGCTTTTTAAGGTTACTTCTACCAGTAGTAGCATTACATTTATCAATAAAATCATCATCAAGTTCCACATAATCTTCATCAGATCATCACTCAGGTGAATTAACAGGTGTAACAGTATTTTCATTAGGAATTTCAGTATTTTCAATTTGTCTAGACCTAGCAATTGTAGCATCTATAAAAGGACCTAATGAACCATTTTCATCAAGCACAGTAGAAGCATCATCAAAATTATCAGAGGAATTTTCAGATTCAGCAGAAGTACCAACACGTGAAGCTTGTGGTGGTGAAACAAGTTGGCTTATCACAGATGGTGAATCAAGAGCAGCAGAGGTACTCAGAGTTGTACCTTTTCTTGTAGTGGATGGTAATATGGCGACTTTAGCATCGCGAGTTTTACCCATGATGGAGGATTTGCAGCGAACAATATCAATTCAGGTGAACTTGCAAATAAAGCTATGCCAACGGCGCCAGAAAATAGTCTTGATGACCCACAAGTATAGGGGATCGCAACAGTCTTCGAGGGAAGTAAAACCCAATTTATTGATTCGACACAAGGGGAGCCAAAGAATATTTGTAAGCCTTAACATCGGAGTTGTCAATTCAGCTACACCTGGAAACAAACTTGCTCGCAATAGTTTATCAGTAGCAACAGTTTTACAGCAGTAGCAGTAGTGAAATATAAGCAGCGGTGTAATAAAGACAGCAGTAGTGATTTTAGTAAACAGCAGGATTAAAATACTGTAGGCATAGGGATGGATGAACGGGCGCTGCATGGATAAGATAACTCATGTAATAATCAAGACTAGGCATTTGCAGATAATAATAAAACAGTATCCAAGTACTAAACAACCATAGGCATGTGTTCCGTATATAGTCGTACGTGCTCGCAATGAGAAACTTGCACAACATATTTTGTCCTACCAGCCGTTGGCAGCCGAGCCTCAAGGGAAACTACTGGTAATTAAGATACCCCTTTTAATAGAGTACCGGAGCAAAGCATTAACACTCCGTGAACACATGTGATCCTCACATCACAGCCTTCCCCTCCGGTTGTCCCAATTTCTATCACTTTGGGGCCTCGGGTTCCGGACAGCAATATGTGTATACAACTTGGGTAAGATCATAAAACAATGAATATCATCATGAATCAATAACATGTTCAGATCTGAAATCATGGCACTCGGGCCCTAGTGACAAGCATTAACCATAACAAGTTGCAACAATATCATAAAAGTACCAACAACGGATACTAGGCACTATGCCCTAACATCTTATGGCTATTACATGACAAATCTCATCCAATCCCTACCAACCCCTTCAGCCTACAGCGGGGGAATTACTCACACATGGATGGGGGAATCATGGATGGTCGTTGGAGAGGCGTCGGTGGTGATGATGGCGATGATCTCCTCCAATTCCCCGTCCCGGCAGGGTGCCAGAGCGGAGTTTCTGATCCCGAGATGGAGTTTCGCTATGGCGGCGGAGTTCGGATGTCTTCTGGAAAAGTGGTCGAACCCCCTCGCGTTTTTAGGTCAGAGGCCTTGAGTAGTCCAGGAGAGCGTCGGGGGCGGCCGAGGCGCCCTCACCATAAGGCGGCGCGCCCCCTCCTTGGCCGCGCCGGCCTATGGTGGGGGCCGTGGGCCTCCCCCGGCCTGCCCTTCCGGCTCCGCATGTCTTCTATAAAAATAGGCCCTTTGCAATTATTTCGGGGATTTTCCTGAAAGTTGATTTTCTGCACAAAAATAAGACACCAGGGCAATTCTGCTGAAAACAGCGTTAGTCCGTGTTAGTTGTATCCAAAATACACAAATTAGAGGCAAAACAATAGCAAAAGTGTTCGGGAAAGTAGATACGTTTTGGACGTATCATTACCCAACAACCTTGAGACCATCACGCCATACTTCAGCATAACCTAAATTATCCGATATAAACATCTTATGCCGGCTAACTATAGCCCAGGTTATCCTACCGGGGGTTATCCCCCCGACATTAGTCCCCGAAGCTGGTGTGATCCAGCGGCATTAGCTGATGGGCCACGGCAGGTTCTCCATCCGACATTAACTTTCCTACTGGATTAAATATCCCGCCCTCTTTTAGACATGACCATCTCCCTCGCCGGCATAGTTCTCATCCGAATCAACTGAGCGATACTTAGTGAGAAATCTCCAACGGCGTACGGCATCGCCTGCACCGCTGACGGGGAATATATGGGAACTCACCAATTGTCAGTGGCAGCGGTCACTGTTACTGACCGATAGACCCCTGTGAAGTCAAATCGAAACCGCTGCGGTTATCATGATGTTTTTACTGATAAATGTGTGCATTTAATATAGCGCACGACATCCGTGCGGCCTTTGGTGTGGTCGTGTATGCGCTTTTACCGCACATGATCGGTGCGGTTACAACTCCCCCGGCCGCACCGGATCCGCGACCCCGACCTTCCCGGGGACTATAAATACCCCCGTCGATCACTTTCTTTATTTTGAACGCACTTCTTCTTCTTCCTCCTTCGTCTCCCTCGAACGGTTCGTCTCCATCGTCGGTTGGGAGCCTGCGGAGGAGCGCCGCTGCGGGGATCCTCGCCCTCTTTTCCACTGCAGCATCGGTGGAGGCCGCTCCACCGCCATCGATCCCTTCTTCAGCGACCTAGATCAACCACGGTAGGTTCGATCAGGCCTCTTATCCTTTGCGTGTTGGACAGAATCCATCTGCCATTGTTCTAGTTCTATGTTCTTGGTGCTTTGGGTTGCCTTTTTCTTCTAGGTTCTCACATTTTCCTTCCGATTTCTTTCGTTTTGCAGATCTCCTTTTCTAGCAAGTGAAGCATATGCCTGGTTCCTTCTACTCCTCTCCCTGAGTTCATCGACGAGATGTCCTTAGAAGAACAGATCCTCACTGCCATTCCCTTATCTGAGGAGGCCGAGGGGGTTGATGATCCTACGCCAGAGCCCGGCGCACGTGCCAGACACGTGTGCTGGGAGGGCTCCAATGTGCGCCCAGTAGAGATAGATTGGCTCTACAAAACCAAACGTATTACCCCCAAGTGACCTGTAGACTTCCTGAGGGTGAATTAGAGCCAATCCCTAGGGATGGGGAAGTAGTTGTGTTCATCACGCACTTTGCGCGCGACTTTCGGCTTCCCGCGAGCGGCTTCTTCCGCGCGTTCCTTGATAAGTACGGCTTCAGCCCCACCATCTTCCGGCAAATGCTTTCACCGTCCTCTCATCCTTCGTATCCTTCACTGAGGGTTATCTCAGTCTCTGGCCCAATATCGAGCTATGGGCACGGCTTCACAACCTAAGGACTCAATACGTCCAGGATAAGTTTGTTCCTCCTCTGCATAAGCCGATGGTGACCTGGGGTGCGGCTATGTTTATGCCGCGCCAGAACACCAAGTTCATCCGGGTGAACGGCCTGGACTCATGCCGTAAATGGAAAAAGACTTCCTTTTATGTCAAAAACGCCGACAGTGAGGACTTCATCAACCTCCCCTATGTCAAAGGCACACCATAAAATCTCAACTAGGCCTATAATCCGGGTACCTCTCATGCCGAAACCAACCAGATATACACTCTTATCTGAGAGATGAACGAGTCCGGCCTCCCTTCACCGGATGACCTCATGCGCACGTTCATCACCCGGAGGATTTCCCCACTTCAGTGGCGCACCCATAAGATTTGTCAAATGAGCGGCTGACATGGGCATACCCTTCGGGTACCCATTATTAGTATACCTGGTTTGGCTCGGCCCAATATGGAGAAGGCCCAACAAGGCAACCCGAAGGAGTAGTCGACTAGGACTCTTGTAAAACCCTAGGCTGGTTGCATATATAAAGCTAGCCAGGGCACCAAAAATAAAGAGGACAACAGATAGACAACATAGCTCCGCCTATGGCGGCTCCCTGTAAACACATCTATGATCATATAGTAGATTGCTAGCAGCACGTAGGGATCCTCCACCGAGGGGACCCGAAGCTGGGTACGTCGTGTGCCTAATCTCGTCCCCGGAATCTCCATCGTCTCTCTCTCCCGAAACCCTAGTCTACAATACGTAGGTATTGCCGAGGTGATCCCTCGTCAATTGGCGCCGACCGTGGGGATATGCGACGACTGGATTTTGTCATCCGGGCGGGATCCATCGAGTTCATCATCAACAACTTCGAGTTCGTCATCAACTACTACATCTGCCGACCGGCCGGATTTTTTCGCATCTGGCTTTCGGTTCATCATCATCAATCGGCTGGCTTTCGTCGGGTTCGTCTTCAGTTGGCGACAAGCGCGGGCGAGACACTCGACGAAGATCGGATCAGGCTTTCCCGTGTAGCCCATCGCGGATACTCATGGCCACGCGGCAGTACGCTTCGAGTCCAGAAGCAAAACCAAGAAGTACTACTTCACGTGGAGAAGATGCTACACGAAGCAAATCATGTTGGCCCAGGCTAGTAACAGGGCCGTATTGAAACCTTCGTAACGCAACAAGAGAGCTGATGGATCTTTTATGCGCTCAATCTCATCTCCTTTTTTTTTTCTCTTCTCTCGATTAAGTACCACTTCAATTATTATTGTATCACTTCTAATGCTTTGCGTGTTGCCTCTTCCTATGTTCACTACCTGAGGAGTTTGTTCATAAAAGTGGGATTAGAGGTCGTCGGCCACTCACCAGTGCATACCAGCCAGCGCGTCCGGGTCGCGAATTCACAATCCGACACAGGATCACCAGGTGTTATTTTTCAAGTAATTGCTATTTACAACCTTGATTTGGCCAACAAAAAAATTCGGCTGGTATTATTATTTGCGCGCAGGTTTTTTGCGCCATAACATAACTGCAGATCGGAAATAAGTTTCAACTACTTTGCTGTGTCGACTCCGTTCGCCATCATGCGTCTCGTCTTCTGGCCGCGAAATTACTTCGACTACGGTATCTTCATCGACCACGCGCCGCACGACTACAACAACCATGCCGGCCAGACGCTGCACGATATCGACTACTCACAGCCAGACGCCGCGCGCCTACATCGACTGTCGCTACACGACCTACTTCAGTGATGACTCTGTTGTACCCAACAAAAAGCTAAGTGTTCTTCTTCCGAGAGTCAATTATTATTTATTTCCGCCACACCCGAATACCCGGGGGCTGCGCCATTATATTATTACAGTAAATTCACCCAACACTGTGGGCTACGCCATTACTTCGTTACCTCAAATATACTCGGTTACTTGGTGAATTTCTTTTCTTCGGCTCTGGATATATCTTCTCCGGCTCAGTGCAATTATTTTCTCCGGCTCAGTGAAATTATTTTCTTCGACTTAGTGGATTTATCTTCTTCGGCTCAATGGATTTGTCATCTTCAAATTCATCTTATAAGGTTATCATTGGTTTCCTCTAATATAATAGTACCCGACGCACTTCCGGATGAGCTTCCGGGTCAATGGATTCATCTTCTATGGCCATTACTGGACTTATTTTCTTCGGATCAATGGATTCATCTTCTATGGCCATTACTGGATTTATTTTCTTCGGGTCAATGGATTTATCTTCTCTGGTCATTACTGGATTTATTTTCTTCGGGTCAATGGATTCATCTTCTATGATATCAGCTGATTCATCTTCTATGATTATTACTGGATTCTTCGGGCCAATGAATTCATCCTTTATGATATCGACGGATTTATCTTCAATATATGCTCTATATTTAATGGCATCTTCAATATGGATTCATCTAAAATACTTCATCTGGGATTCATCTTCGTATATTATTGTCTATGGCTTCATCTTAAATGGCTTCACCAAATATGACGCCGCGACTCCATCGACTTATTTCGACGTCACGCCTAACGCTCGGGGGCTCGACAACGATTTCTCCTCGGGTCACGACTGCGACACAACAATCATGACATCACCTAAGCATCGCTCGGGGGCTCGGCTATTTCCTCATCAATAATATGGCGGCATTTATTTTCGCTATTTGGTGGTCTCTACTTCGGCTCGACTTCTTCTCCGCACTCGAAGACTTCATCGCCGACTCCGTCGTGCCCAATAAGCTAAGTGATTCCTTTGTTTTACATAAAGTTAATTATCATTTACTTTCGCTGTACCCCACACTCGGGGGCTGCGCCATATTTCTTCACTATACATCTCAGGTTGGCAAAAGAAGAATTGTGCCGACGAAATTGTCTTCAAGGGAGAACCCGACGAAATCTTTTTCAGGGAGGAACCCGACGAAATCTTGAGAGAACCCAACGAAATTGTCTTCAAAAGAGAACCCGACGAAATCTTATTCTGGGAGGACCCGAAAAATTATCTTCAAGGAGGTCCCGAAGAATTATCTTCAAGGAGGTCTCGAAGAATTATCTTCAAAGAGGACCCGAAGAATTGTCCTCAGGGAGTACCCGAAGAATTGTCCTCAAAGAGGACCCGAAGAAATTTTCCTGAAGGAGGAACTCGACGAAATTTTCATCAAGGAGGAACCCAAAAAAAAAAAAAAAAGGTGGACAAATCTTCGGGTTCATTGACTCGTCATATTGTTCCAAGAAAGAGCATCGGTGATGTACCCGACAATATAGAAGAACCAATATATTCGGCTGTCTCATCACACCCGAGAAAAATATAGAAGAGCCCGCAAAATGGGTCATTGTATCAGCCGAACAAGGCACTCGACAATATATTCTCAGAGCGCTAAAATATAATCTCTGAATGCCGCAAAACTTTGCGAAGGTAAGACCCCGGGTCCGTCCTGTGTGGCGTGGCATCGCCAAAGACTGCGCTCTGCTACTTTTTTCCACATCAACAGATGTGAAGAAATATCCCAGCGGACGCGCTGTGGACCGATAAAACATGACTGGGACTCGACAGAATGGTAAGACCTTAAGCGGCACTGTCGAGTAACTTGTAGGGATCATGTCCGGACGTGATCTTGAAGTAGGTATTTGCGGATTGCCACTAGAGCAGTTAACTAGTACCTGATCCGTCAGATGAACTAGCCCCAATTACCATTATCCCTGTACAATATAGATATGGATGTCAAATAAAATTAGCAACGGCCTGGAGTCGATAAAAAGAGGGGCTGCGCCCAGAAAAATAGTCAAGTTCTTTATTGAGTAGTACAACTTGAGTCTATGCCCAGGTGCAAGCACCTGCCCATAGGCTCGGGGGCTACTCTTATCGAGAGTATTGTTCACCCTCCCGATAAGATACAAGAAAGAGGAAAAATTGTGGTGTCGATTAAAAGCAAGTTGAGCCTACACCCAAGTGCAAACACTTGGCTGTAGCCTCGGGGCTACTCCCATCGGGAGCGCTGGTCGCGCACCCGATAGAAAGATAACTTCGACAGCATCTACGGCAATTCAGGTTTGTAGACTCAACTCGATTCTATGACTCGAGTGGAGCTTACTCCCATCGGGAGCACATGGATTTCATCAAGTCTTCCAGAAATATAGTTAAGTTCTTCATCGAGTAGTATAACTTGAGTCTATGCCTAAGTGCAAGCACTTGCCCATAGACTCGGGGGCCATCGGGAGCGCTGCCGCGCACCCGATAATTTCAAGAATCGTCGACATCATCTACGCTACACATGATCTACGACATGGACCTCGCCTTGTATTTCTTCGACTTCGGAGATGGTTATGCTTGGAGTTTCTACGCAAGTCTTCGACTTCCCTATAAACTCGGGGGCTACTGACATGGGCATACCCTTCGGGTACCCATTATTAGTATATCTGGCTCGGCCCAATATGGAGAAGGCCCAACCAGGCAACCCGAAGGAGTAGTCGACTAGGACTCTTGTAAAACCCTAGGCTGGTTGCATATATAAAGCTAGGGCACCAAAAATAAAGAGGACAACAACATAGCTCCGCCTATGGCGGCACCCTGTAAACACATCTATGATCATATAGTAGATTGCTAGCAGCACGTAGGGATCCTCCACCGAGGGGACCCGAAGCTGGGTACGTCGTGTGCCTAATCTCGTCCCCGGAATCTCCATCGTCGCTCTCTCCCGAAACCCTAGTCTACAATACGTAGGCATTGCCGAGGTGATCCCTCGTCAGCGGCTACCTGGATCCCACCCGGATGACCACCTTCGAGCTGGAAAAGCCGAAGGTACTGGCGCAGGTCAAAGCCATCGCGCAAACCAACATGGAACTGGATTGGGACAGGTACCTGGAGCCATACAGCCGCGCTCATCCGGCACCTCAGGTAATGTCACCGACATACTTCAAGTTAATTCGGCGCGTTGCTTCCTTTGGTATTTATATTATGAAGTAACCTGTCTCCCTTGCTGAATCTTTTATCCCCATAGATATTTGACCGACAGTTGGCTGAGAACGCCACTATCGTCTTCCCGGCTGTTCGAACGAACGTTGACAACGAGGATCCTGACACCGCTGCCACTGCACCCAACCTGAATGTCAACAACGCCATCCTTGGCACCGACACTAGTAAGGCTCCTGTCGAGCATCCCTTACGAACTTGGGCTGATGATGACGATGACGATGATTGCATTATCTTGGAGGTATTAACTTCCTTCCCCTCTTATTTGCAAACTGCTTGGACCCCGGTTCAACAGATCCCAATGCTCGGGTACTGGAGAACGCTGCTCCTCTTGCTGTTGGCCACGACAAAGTCAAGAAGACTATGACCCGGAAGCGTGCCAGCGCATCAACTGGTGCAACAATAGCTCCACCGCCAAAGCGCCCCAAGTCTAGCGGCAGCAAACCTCCTCACCGAGATAAGAATACCGCCCCAAGGAACCACCTATGTCCTCCGGGTAACCACACTTGTGGAAATATTTGCTTTTGCCTTCATGCTAACCATTTTCGGTTGTATTTGACATCTTACTTTGTCTCTTCAGTTCGGCGCTGAACACCGCTCGTTCCGCCCCCGGGACGACCGCGAAACTGCACCTGAAGACCCACCAGTGACAACAGTTATCCCTCCGCCCTCTGCGCGGCCGACACAAGACACTCCTTCAAGTTTTTCTCGACCTATTTCACCTCCTTCAGAAAAATTTCCACTTCCGAGTGTAGAGATTCAGATTCCATTGTTCCGGCCGCTTGTTCCGGAAGTTTCTTCCGACACAAGGGAGGAGACCATGACTCCAACACGCCCAGATTCTCATGGAGGAACAAGCGACCCTTCTGCGGAACCCAAAGCCACTAAAGACTCTGGCGCGGGATCTGACAAGCCAACCTCCTCGAAGCCATCAACTCCTCCTCCTGACACTGGCAAGGGACCAGCTCACTCCCCAACACCTTCAAGAGCTGCTGCGGGTAATGCCTCCAATCCCAAGAGCAAAAATTTAACCGTGTGTCCCAAAGCCGGTGTTGAGCCAAGCTCTGGGAGCGGCGAGCAGCATATGACATTGCACGCCAGCCGTGCTACCACCATAGCCGTGCGTCAAATGGCGCCACGTTTCGTTAACGTGTTGGTTCAAACCCATAGTGGGGATAGAGAGCTCTTTGGAGCATTATGCCCAAGATTGGAACAACGCTGATATGAGCGATGTGATGTCTGGCTTGAATGAAGCTCGGGAGCCAATCATAGCTCCTACTGGCCCAATGCCACTAATCAACCACCTCTTGCGGATGAAGAAAGCCGTCAAGTCCATGGACACTGCTTGGTTTGATACCAACAAAGCCATTGTGGTAAGCATCTTGTCAATCTTAAGCTTCATCTTTTGCTTTCAAAAATATGTCCATATCTTTGTATCTATCACTACTAGGAAAAGGCCTAGCCGTAAGACAGCCAGCAGTGGCGCACCATGACTGCCGTGCGCCACTACTACTTAGCAGTGGCGCACCACAAAACGGTGGGCCACTGTTACAAAAGTAGTAGTGGCGCACCAAGATTGTGGTGCGCCATAAGTAAGTGGTGACAGGAGGCCAGCTCCTCCCCCAACCTAGTAGTGGCGCACGTCACCGGGGTGCACTGCTACATTACTTACCTATGGCGCACGTTAAAGTGGTGCGCCACTGCTAGGAGTTGTCCAGAGCCCGTTTAGAGATGATAGGCTTAGCAATGGCGCACATCAGTGGTGCGCCACTGCTACATAGGTTACCTATGGCGCATGTCTTTTGGTGCGCCACTGCTAGGGGTGGCCAGAGCCCCTTTAGAGATAAGAGGCTTAGCAGTGGCGCACCACCTGGCAGTGCGCCATTGCTATGTCACCCTAGCAGTGGCGCACGGCTAGGTGGTGTGCCACTGCTAACCTGGGACCATTTCCTGCTTTTCACCCTCCACTCACATGTGCCACCCACTTTCCCCAAACACTCTTCCACCACCACCTCCCACCAAATCTGGATCTGGTCGTGTTGCCCCTCCTTCCCACCTCATTTTCACCTCTTCATTCACCAAAATTAAGTTGGTAAACTTAATTTTCTTCATAGGTAAGTAATGGTGAAGCTTTCTTAGCTCAATACCCTACTCAATCTCAACTTTTTACCTCATCCAACACTCTAGGTCTCGCCGTATCGGTAACTTTGTTGGTTTTATGCTTTGTGTGTGACCGCGCCGGTTCCAATCGTCTTGCACACACACGTGTGTGTGCACATATGTTATGCGAAGCTCATGTGTGTGTTGTGTGCGCATGCGCGAAAAGCGTCTCACGCGTGCATGTGTGTTGTATGCGAAGCCGTGTTGTATATGCAAAGCCTCCATCCACACATGTGTTGCATGTGTTTGTTTGCAGGGATTTGAAATGCGATGGAGTTGCCAATATTTTGCCGAAACGTTGATTCATTTCCGTTTCGGCGAATAGTGTGGGCATACTACGCATATACATATGTCCTATTTTTAGGGAAGGTCATGCCAAAATTTTCTTTTGGTATGCTAAGATATCCATTTTCTCTATACCCGCAGGCGACCATGGTCCGCATGATGAGCGAAGGCGTTGTGGCTAGGTTTTTGAAAGCCGCGACAGCCGAGATGATTAGAAATAACCAAAAGGAGATAAGATGTCCGTGTCGAAGATGCAAGCTGACGAGCCTTATGGACCCTAAAGACGATATGGTGCGGGACCACCTTCTCATGCGTGGTTTCATGGATGGCTATCGGTGGGAAGGCGACGAAGATGATTATGAATTTGTCCATGGGATTTCAACAAGAAATAAGGAAGGAGGTGATCAGGATGTAGAAGATCTCGGACATGATCAGGATGTAGAAGATCCCGGAGATGATCATGATCATAATGTAGGAGATCCTGGACCTGATGATGGGGAAGATCAAGATGGAGGTCATCATGAAGATGAAGACGATGGACCATCGTCGATGGACTGGGTGCAGGACCCTTATCTTCAAGAGCTGCTTCTCAAGCAGACGAGTAACGCAAGAGCTGCCGCCCGAGAGAAAGCCAAGATGGATCAACTGGAGGTAGACGCGGTTACTCCATTGTATGAAGGATGCAGGCCGGAGGATACCCGCCTGAAAGTAACGCTCATGGCACTGGAGATGAAGGTAAAGCACAAAATGACCGACACATCCTTCAACGACAACATGTCATTCTGGCACGAACGTCTTCCCAAAGGTAACACGTGTCCGACTAGTATCGAGGAGGCCAAGAAAATCGTGTGTCCTCTGGATTTACCGCATGTGAAATATCATGTGTGCTTGAACGATTGCATCATTTATCGGAACGAGCACGCGGAGTGTACCATATGTCCGGTGTGCGGCGTCAGTCGGTACAAGAAGGGGAAGAAAGCTCCTCGGAAGGTGGTGTGGTACTTTCCGATCACTCCTCGTCTGCAGGGTATTTCGCGGATCCTAAGCAAGCAAAGCTAATGCGCTGGCACGCGGAGATGAGGAAGGGAGAAGATGACGCAGATGATCCGAAGAAAAAGAAAAAGGACAGGATGTTGAGACACCCTTCGGATGCTAGCCAGTGGAATGCGTTGAACCTCGAGTACCCAGAATTTGGGGACGATCCTAGGAACATAAGGCTGGGCGCGAGCACCGATGGAGTCAATCCGTTTGGCAGCCAGAGCAGCACGCATAGCACCTGGCCCGTGTTTGTGTGGATGTACAACCTCCCCCTGGTTGTGCATGAAGAGGAAGTACATTCAAATGAGTATGCTAATTGAAGGGCCGAAACAACCAGGGAACGACATCAATCTGTATATGGGGCTTCTGAAAGAGGAGCTAGCCACGCTATGGGACACGCCTGCCAATACGTGGGACGCCGCCGCGGAAGAATATTTCCCTATGAGAGCCGCACTGCTCACGACGGTGCACGACTTTCTCGGTTACGGATATGTCGCGGGGCAGGTGGTCCACGGATTCAATGCATGCGTCAGGTGCATGGACGACACAACGTACCGCCAGCTAGATAGAGATCCCGGGTCCTCGAAAACGGTGTTCATGGGACATCGAAGGTGGCTTCGCGACGAAGACCCATGGAGGAAATGCAAGGATCTGTTCGATGGTGAAGACGAACCCCGAAGACGGCCACGTACGAGAAGCGGCGAGCAAATAGACGAGCTATTGAAAAATTGGAAAGAGTGCCCACCGCCGGGAAAGAAGCGAAAGGCGCCGGAGCCGCTGCTTAAGGTATGGAAGACGAGGTCTGTTTTCTGGGACTTGCCGTACTAGAAGATCCTCCGTGTGCCTCACAGCCTTGATGTCATGCACATCACGAAGAACGTGTGCGAGAGTCTGCTTGGTACCCTCCTCAACATGCCAGAGAAGACCAAAGATGGGCCGAAAGCAAGGTACGACTTGCAATCAATTGGGATCAGGGAGGAGCTTCACGCGGGACGCCCTAATGATGATGATGATGATGATGACGATGACGATGATGAGGCGGAGGACACGCAAAGTCGTCGCAAGGGCAAAAAGGCCAAAAAGATTGAATATTACTGCCCCCCGTGCTTCACTCTAAGTCAGAAGGAGATCGAGCAGTTTTTCGATGTCTCCTAGGAGTAAAACTTCCCTACGGGTACGCGGGGAAGATAAGCAGGTACCTAGACAAAGCGAAGCAGAGGTTCAGCGGGATGAAGTCTCACGACTGTCACGTGCTGATGACGCAGATACTTCCGGTTGCAATCCGTGGGATCATGGACGCGCACGTCCGTGAAACGCTTTTTGGCCTATGCAACTTTTTCGACGTCATCTCTCGGAAGTCTGTTGGCGTGAGGCAACTTAGAAGGCTACAGGAAGAGATCGTGGTGATACTGTGCGAGCTTGAGATGTACTTCCCGCCCGCTTTCTTCGACGTTATGGTGCATCTGCTGGTACATATCGTGGAGGATATCATCCAACTGGGGCCGACGTTCCTGCACAGCATGATGCCGTTCGAAAGGATGAATGGTGTCATCAAAGGGTACGTTTGCAACAGGGCACGTCCAGACGGAAGCATAGCCAAGGGCTTTCTGACCGAAGAGTGCGTCTCCTTCTGCACGAGTTATCTAGAAATCGAGAACCCCGTTGGCCTGCCCGTAAACAGGCATCTCGGGAAGCTCGCTGGATGGGGTCACCGCGACGGTAGCCGCGAAATGCATGTCGACTTCAAGGGTCGAATCGCCGACTTTGAAAGAGCAAACCTAGTCGCGCTACAACACATAGACGTGGTCGATCCTTGGGTGGTAGAGCACAAAACCTTCATCGCAAAGACGTACAGTGATCAGGGCCAACAGAGGACGGACGGAGATATAATCAAAGAGCACAACTCAACCTTCACGCGGTGGTTCAAGGACAAGATGCTGACGTACCCTATAGACGAGGATTCTTCTGCGGAAGAAAAACTCATCTTCGCCTTGTCACAGGGCGCCGAACACAACCTGATGACATTTCAGGCGTACGATATCAACGGCTACACATTCTACACCGAGGAAAAGGACATGAAGAGCGATTATCAGAACTCCGGGGTAACGATGGAGTCCTACACCGGTGACGTCAAGCAGAGATACTACGGAAAGATCGAGGAGATCTGGGAGCTGAGCTACGCCGGAGAGAATGTGCCGATGTTCCGTGTCAGGTGGGCCAAGAACGTCATAAAAGAAGACCGGCATTTCACCACCATGGTTATACCCGAAGCCAAATCCAAGACAGCGGGCGCAAAGGTCACCGCGAAATATGAGCCATGGGTACTAGCTTCCCAAGTGGACCAATGCTTCTTCATTACCGACCCGCAAAAGCCCAGCCGTGTTGTCGTGAGGAGAGGCAAAAGGAGCATCATCGGAATGGATGGAGCAGCCAACGAGCTAGACTTTGACCAGTACGGCGATCCGAAGATGGAAGATGACGACGACGATGATGAAGAACCATACACAACAAGAAGAAGCAGGACCACCCTACCTAAAGGCCGTCCATTCAAGAGAAGAAGTCTAGGAGTTCCGGGGCTAAATTATTCAACCGCGAGAAAGAAGGGCAAGAAGATTGTGAAAAGATAATTATGTATCATTTTCTTGTATGAATAATGGTTGTCATATTGTTAATCTACACATTGTACCGATAAAAATAGACATATAATTTATATTTTTGGATATTTTCTAGATTCTATAGTATTTTAAATATTCTACATAATTATAATTATTTATGCCTTTTATTTTGGTGTATTATGGTATTTATTACTGCTGGGTTAAATCATTTTAAAAAAAGTTAAAAAATTGGGGCCGCCAGGGTTCGAACCTGGCCGGCCAGGGTAAACCAAACAGGGGACAGATAGCTAGCCATTGCGGTACGGTGCGGATCTTGTCAAGGTACCGTCCTTTTTATTTTTGACCCTACCTAAAGTCATAGTGGCGCACCCCTAGTGGTGCGCCATTGCTAAGAGTCACTGTGGCGCACCACGAGCAGTGCGCCATTGCTTAGGAGGGTCAGGGGACTTAGTGGAAATTTCCCCTTTCTTCCCCCGTCCCGACCAGATCCCACCTGTGCTCGTTCTGCCTCGCGACGCCGCCGTCCCTCGCGATCCTCTCCGACGACACCTCCCCGGCGACACCTCCCCGGCGACACGAGCGACCAGACCCCCCGCTACGCCCTCCTCTCCTCGCCACCCCAACGACGCCCTCCTCTCCTCGCCACCGGCGGCGGAGACCACGACATCAAGGTCCGCCATCCCTTCTCCCCCTTCCCCATCTGCTTAAGTCCGTGCCGTCTGCCGCGCCTTTCTCGGTTTGCCTGGAAGATTTTTGAGCCTGTGCTCCCCATCTGCTTAAGTCCGTGCGCTTTACACCTCCGATTTCATCGACCCGCCTTGCAGATCTGGGCGATAGCGTCGGGGGTGGGCGCCTGCGGCACGGACGCCGTCGACGACAAGGAGCTCCACTTCCTGCACCACATCGACGGCCAGCGCAACATTAAGGTCCCTCCTCCATCCCTCAGCTAATCCCCTCCCATTTTGGTGCGAATTGGTCGTTGTGACGCTCTAATTGCAGCGGTTCGGCTTCTAAAATTGATTTTGGGGGAGAGATGCTTGTGCATTATTTTACAAAATTTATGCTAGCATTCTGGATAGCCTTCTGAAATTGTTGACCCAGTAGAGTACATGCTAAAGCAAGGGGGAATTGATGCAAAGAATCCTTTACTTTTGTCCGTTTACAGTGAACATTAAATTGGAATTTGCCAGTTCACACACTACAACATTTTTGCCAAAGAGTATCTTGCTTGCTTTTCTTACGCATTCACCTTGGGTTGTTTTTTAATTGCTCCAAAGCTCATTTTGGGTCTTACGTTGATCTTTGATGTCATTAAGTCGCCCCTAGTAAATTACATGTCCGAGGAGCTGCATCTTCTCCTGGCTGCTGATAATAATCTTCTCGCGGAGAAATAATGTTAAATAAAATATGAATTCGAGTTATGATTCACTTTATTCATGATATCATGGAAATCATTAAGCTTCCGATCTGTATGAAGCTCTGAATGGAAGTTGTGTTTTCAGTTTATTTTGGTCCTAGGACTAGAAGCCCAATAAAATATACAGTTGTTAGACAACACTTAGTGATTGCGATTGACTTGAGAGTGCAATTAAGGAAAATCAAGGAAACTGTACTGTTGAATTATGTTAGTCATCTGAGGAATCCATCTGGTTTTCACTACGATTCATTAGCCATCTTTTAGACCAAAAGGTACACTTTTAGTTCACAGCTTATTTTGGAAGATATGTTGTGCAGGTCTGCTTAGATTTAAGTTTTGTCTTGAACTTATGCTTTCTTGAGAAAACCATACATATGTTGTGGTAGATCTTTGAGAAGAAACTTCGTTAGTTTATGATTCGTGTGTTAGATTGTGCTTAAGTTAGCTCAGATGATTTTATCCCCTATTCTGTATTATAATTTGACATGATGATTTTGCTGCACTAGTACCAACTTCAAGTAAATGGCCATGCCTGATGTTTGCAGCACTTATCTGATGCAAGAACAAGTGGTGAAATCTGATCATAGACATGCAACAATGTTTAACATGTCAAATTACTAGGAGCTACAGAACTACTATGAGCTACTACTGCAAGCACCAATTAGATAAGCCAAAAACAACATTAAACATGGAATATGCCTAGAATTTTCTTTCTAGCTCTGTCAGCATTACTGTCAGCATTTGTAAGACAACTAGTTTTCCTTGCACATAATCTGTTTGGGACTCCAGTACTCTGTCCTAATATTATCCAGTGCTACACCATTTTACCCATATTCATGACTGCAGTACTACTAGAAAGTATATTTGGTATCTGTAAACAAGGTGAATCATGTCATGGTGTCTATCATAGTTTAAATCTTCTGAAAGTCATTTTCTGTTGTTTTGCAGCTGGTCAGGAGAGGTTTAGGACAATCACTAGTTCTTACTACAGAGGTGCTCAAGGAATTATTCTAGGTAATAATAATATTTAAGTTGTTTTGACTTCTTACATATTCTGTTGTCCAATTTCTCACCTGGATATCAGACATTCGAGATATGCAATAGAACTATGTAGATTGATATGAACCTCTCTTCAGTAAAACCAATTGATATTTAAGTTAAACATACATGGATGTTTCTGTTCCTCAAAAAGATAGGCATGATGGTATTTTCATATGACAACAATTTTGATTTTTTAACAATTGTGTCATATGACTAGCCTGACTTTGTGTTGACATTTAAATATACCTTGTAGTAACCTGCATAGCTTCTTTTTTAGGTGCTCCAGTGGCTGCAACCTCGTCAGCATCCTTCATCGACTTGGAGCCGGACCTGCTTGAGCGTCATCGTCTTCTTCCCGGAGCGTCGTCGTTTGTTATTGCTGCTGGTGGTAAGTGCTGTTGTGCTAGCTTGGTGTTGCTAGCTATTGCATGCTTGTTGCTGTGCCAGCTTGGTGCTGCTAGCTGCTGGTATGTTGTTGTGCTAGCATGTTGGCTGATGCTGCTGGCTGATGTTGCTACTGCTGGCTGATGTTGATGCTGCTGCTGGCTGTTGCTGGTGCTGCTAGCTGCTGCTGTGATGTGATTCCCCTGTCATGCACCTATGGTGTATTTTTGTGTCATATTCTTGTGCAGGGATCGACAGAGTTGCCCATTATCGCCGAAATGTTGATTCATTTCCGTTTCGGCGAAAATGGGGCACTCATATGTCCATAAATTAGCATAGGTCATGCCCAATTTTTCCGTGAAATCTTGCGCTAATTTTATGCATTTTTTCCTACTTAGTTCGAACATGGCCAACAACGAAGAGGCCGGCGGCAGCGGCAGCAAGCCGTTCTGGATGCTAACCGATGAAATGGAGGTGATGGAGTCACAACCTCGCCGCGACGACGGCGAGGATGATGGCACCGATCCAGAGTACCGAGCGGACGATGCCGCCGAGGATGACACCACTGATGGTGCCGCCGAGGATGACACCACGGATGGTGCCGCCGAGGATGACACCGGCGCACCGAAGAAGCTACGGAGGGAGCGTCGCCCGAATGTGGTCAGCACCGTGAAGCAGGCATTCACCAAAGTGAACGCCAGTGGGCATCCAACGGCGCCCCCTGATTTAGTCAAAGGTACTCTGCCCAACTCGGGTGCATCCTCCGGAGCACGGTCTCGATCAACACCGAGAACCTCACCTGAGCGAATTTGCGCACCCTCCTCTTCAAGAAGCTGCACGAACGATACGAGTTCCCGGTGGACTGCTCAGAAAAGCGTCTCATGCGGAACAAAGTGCACAATGCCGCCCTCACGAAGATGAGCACCGCCCTCGCTAGTTGGAGGAACCGAGTGAAGAAAATGATTAATAGTGGTGCGAGTTACGACAAGATCAAGGAGTCAAATCCCTCGATCACCGAGCAAGACTACGCTGATTTCAAGATCAAGTGCGAGAGCGAGTCAACGTCGGATTCTAGTCAGTGGGGGAAGGACATGCGAAAACTGAACTTAGGCACCCACAAACTTGGTCCTGGCGGTTTTAGGGCGGCGCAACCAAAATGGGATGCCGCGGATGAGGAGCGTGTGAAGAACGGCCTCGAGCCCCTCTTCCCGCAATACAAAAACAAGCAAACCAGGAACTTTCTCCTGGCCCGGTACCGTATTGACCCGAAAACAAAGGAGCTCACCACCACTCCGGATGTGAAGCAGTTTGAGGCTCTTCTGGTAAGGAATGCACCCGCTTAATTAGCTCCTTTATGGTTGCATTCTTATTGATGAATCCAAATTTCTAAATGGTTCATGCATGTTCCTCCCGTAGGCTAAGGAGATCGCTGCGGAAAGTGAAAAGGAAGCTAGTAGCGGCGCGGGGTCCACGAGCTCCTCGCAGTGTGCCCCTTGGGACAACCCTTTAAATAGGGCGTTGAATGCCCACAAGAAGAGGGATCCATTGAGTAAGCCGACGTCGGCTGGTCGTGTGGCCGGCGAAGGATGCTCTATGAAATGGTCAGACTACTATAAGTCGGGGAAAAAGGAGAGAAAGGCCCCCATCGATGAGAAGGAGGTCGCACAGCTCAAGGCACAAGTTGCGCAGATCCCGACATTGGTCGAGGAGCAAGTGCGGCAACAAGTGCAACAAATCGTGGAGACCCAACAGAGGACGCAACGACAGCAAGTGGAGGACCAAGTGGGCACGACGCTTAGCTCCATCATCCCTACCTTGGTTGCCGGTCTTGACGAGTGGTATAGGGGAGGAAAAAAGGGGCCTCCCCCGGTTCCCAGTTTCACGGGCAGCAACTCCCACAACGTGGAGCCATCGGTGAGTCCGCAGGCGGCAACAATGGTGTCTCCGGCGGCGCCAACATTGGTGGCTCTGGCGGCGCCAACCTTGGTGGCTCCGGCGGCGCCAGTCTCCCGCGGCGCCAACGTTGGTGTCTCCCGCGGCGCCATTACTTCAGCTCAATGCACCCGTCGCTGCGGATAATACGCCGCCCGGCACCGCGCCAACAAGCGGCCACTCCATCAGTTGCACGCCCGCCGCCGGCGGTGCCTCGACCTTAGCCGAGCTGGACGCCATCACGGTAACCAACCCTCGGCCAATGACTTCCATATCCTTGCCTTTGACTAGCTAGCCATCCCTAACGCCCTACATGTTTTCCGCAGAGCTCCGCCGTCGACGTCCCATGCACTCTCCTGCACTTTGTGAACGGCGAGTTGATCGATGTTGCCAAGGCCAAAATCGTTCAACCGAGCAACCGCCAGTTACATGGTAGACCCATGCAACCCGACGTGTATAGGATTCAACTGGTTCGGGTGCTTAGCGGCTACGACGACGTGGTACCTCCCTTTCAACCCCATGGTGCCGACGAAGATGAGGTCCTTACCCTCCAGCATTGCTTCAATTGGTCCATGGTTTGGCCAAAGAGCCAGATTCGTTTGGGGGCGAGGGGCACCACCCCACAGACAACACCCCCAGCCCTGCCGGCGCCAAGCCATGGCAAGACCACCCCAACGGTGCCGCCATCAGCTGATGAGGACATGCAGATGGCACGGGATGAGGACATGCAGATGGCACAGGATCCGAACGATGGTCCGTACGAGGACAGTACGTTTGCCAACCTTGACTGCAACTTCGATTTTGGGGTGGACTACGATCTCAGTAGCCAACCCTCTCAAGCTGCCGCCGAGGGGAAAACCTATTGCAACAAGCGGCGCCTATTCAGTTCTCAGGAGACGCCTCCAGCTGCCGACTTCACCGAGACTCAGCCCAGCCGGGTGAGAAGTGTAAGTCCTAACTCAAGGCTTGCGCAGAGGAGAATGCAGTCCCAGTAAATACGAAGCCGAAGGGACGGAAAAGAAAGAAGAAGGACGACAAGTCTGCCAGCCAGCCGGCACCTATCCGTGCTCAGGACGGGCCACCAGTGCCCAAGAATATCGAGGCGAGGGTGCATGTGTCGGGTGAGCGGATGCTAATTAAAAGATTGTACGATGCTGCACCCGGTCCTATGCGATCTCTGGTTGACGGTATTCAGTTTATGGAGGAGCGGCGTATCAGGGAGAAAGATCATGGATACCCGGTGTATATTGCCAAGGTGCCCTCGGGACATGGCTTTGTCGATAGTGACTTCGCGGCGAAGATCTTCCTGCGGTATGATGACATCTTCGCCATGTTGAACAGTTATCCGCTGCACTACACCTTCATTCGCCTATACTCGCTCAGCAAGGCGATGCGGATCATTAGAGACAACACCCCGGGCATCGCGATAGCCGACCCCTTCTACATGCGTGCCGTCCACTTGGCCACCGCCGGAGACCGGGCAGTCGCGAGTGAATACCTCAAGGGCTTCTTTCTAGCGAACCAGAAGAAGTATAACCTCCTCCTGCCTGTATTTCCCGAGTAAGTCACCCCCTCACCGTACCGGTCTTAACTCGTGATTATTCTAGATTTCAATCGTCCTGTTCTTAAACATTATGTGTTCTACGCAGAGACAATACCTGCACACTCATCTCCGTAACCCCGAGACATTCCATGGCCACATACTTAGATGCGGACGGTAAGTCAAGCACGGACTACACGAATGTCAAGGCCGTACTTGATGATGCTCTCAATGGCTACGTCAAAGCGAAAGGCCACATGGAGAGGCCAAATGTTAGGTACGGGAAGCATGTGTTCAAGCACCAAACAAAGTTCCCCTGCGTCAAGAAGCCGCCTTCTAGTACGAAGGATGCCTACTACGCCCTCTATCACATGAATAAGTTCATACGGGACCAGCAGCAGCTTACGCTACCTGAGCATCTCAGAGACTGGGCCAACAAATTGGCGCGGGTCCCTGACGACGGCATCAATCAAGACTTCTTCCGCATCCAAACAGAGTTTTGTGAAATCATCCATCAAGATGTCATTAGAAGCGCGGGGGAGTTCTACGCCGGCTATCAGCCGTCAAACAGTGATATAGACACGATGCTCCAAATGCAGGGTGACGACTACCGCTCATGGATGTGCTTGAAGAAAGGCGGCGGTTTTATCCACGCTCCGAGTGGAAAGTCTTGATGTGCGAGCCTAGTTATGTAGTTGTGTGAACTAAAGACGTGATTGTGTTGTAATAAACTTTATCCAGCACTTTACTTGCTATTAATTACTAGTTCGGCTATGTTTGTGAACTTATATATATGGCTCTGTCGTTTTCCGCACTTGATTTGGTCGTTAATTTTGTTTGCATATGCCGATGATTAGAATGGTTGGTCATCCGTACACTTGGGGATGGCGTGAGCGAGCCTGGTGTGATGGCACAAATATCCATGTCTTGTGCATCCTACCTGGCCTCACTCCATCCCTAAATGTTAATATTTTTTTTGACCGACAAAGTATGAGGCATTCCATTTAGTTCATACTAGCTACTTATCTTCTTATTTGAGTTGGCACTTCTTAATTGCATTGGCCGATGATTAGAATGGTTGGTCACTTGTACACTCCGGGGTGTCGCTAGTGAGCCTGGTGTGATGGCACAAATATCAATCTCTTGTGCATCCTACCTGGCCTCGCTAACGCCATCCCGGGATGTTCATATTTGTTTCGACCGACAAAGTATGAGGCCCTTGTCATTCTTCCATTTGCTTTCGTATTTTAACATGCCGATGATTAGAATATTCGGTCAACTGTACACTCCGGGGTGTCGCTAGTGAGCCTGGTGTGATGGCACAAATATCAATCTCTTGTGCATCCTACCTGGCCTCACTAACGCCATCCCGGGATGTTCATATTTGTTTCGACCGACAAAGTATGAGGCCCTTGTCATTCTTCCATTTGCTTTGGTATCTCAAAATTCCGATGATTAGAATGTTCGGTCAACTGTACACTCCGTGGTGACGTAAGCGAGCCTGGTGTGATGGCACAAATAACAATCTCTTGTCCATCCTACCTGGCCTCGCTTACGCCATCACGGAATGTTAATATTTGTTCCGACCAGCAAAATATGAGGCATTCCATTTAGTTCATACTAGCTACTTGTCTCTTATTTGAATTGGTACTTCTTAATTGCATTGGCCGATGATTATAATGGTTGGTCAACTCTCTGGGGAGGGGCAAGTGAACCTGGTGCGATGACACAAGTATCAATCTCTTGTGCATCCTACTTGGTTTCACTTACCCCTTCGAATGTTAATATTTGTTCCGACCAACAATGTATGAGGCATATGCTATTTAGTTGATACCACTTGGCTCTTTCTTCCATTTTAGTGCCGATGATTAGAATGTTCGGTCAACTGTACACCGGGGTGTCGCTAGTGAGCCTGGTGTGATGGCACAAATATCAATCTCTTGTGCATCCTACCTGGCCTCACTAACGCCATCCCGGGATGTTCATATTTGTTTCGACCGACAAAGTATGAGGCCCTTGTCATTCTTCCATTTGCTTTGGTATCTCAAAATGCCGATGATTAGAATGTTTGGTCACCTATACACTTGGGGGAGGGGTCAGTGAACCTGGTGCAATGACACAAGTATCAATCTCTTGTGCATCCTACTTGGTTTCACTGACCCTTCCCTAAATGTTGATATTTGTTCCGACCAACAATGTATGAGGCATGCCTTTTAGTTCATACTACTTGGATCGTTTTTGAGTTTGCTCTTATTCGTTGCAAACATCTATGAGCGTGCACTAATGTTTCTTTGGCTTGTTCATATATGTGCAGATATGACGTGGTATGTCGTGTACAAGGGCAAGGTTCCCGGAGTCTACAACGACTGGGAGGAGTGTCGGAGACAGGTTCACCGTTTTAGCGGTAACAGCTACAAAGGGTACACCACTAGAGCGGAGGCCGAAGACAGATACGCACGCTATCTGGCGGGAGAGAGGACGGAGCGGAGGAGGAACCGGATGAAGACCACTTTCATCGGGACGGTGCTAGTAGTGACTCTAGCTCTCTTCTATGTGATGCTAGTTTAGATGATCGACCTTGTGTAACCACTAGCTCATTTGTGACTTGTAACACCGTAACACTTATCTAATATTTGAAATCTTGTGAATCATGGAGGCTAATGTGAAGGACTATGTATTGGTATACTGTGCTAGCTGCTTATATGTGTTATATATATTGTATTTGTGTTGTTATAGTGTGATATACAACCTGTACAAATACCTGCCAGGAATACAAAAAATAAAAACGAAATACTAGCAGTGGCGCACTAGAGGACCATCAGTGGCGCACGACCAGTAAGTAGCAGTGGCGCACTAGTTTGGACCTTGTGGCGCACTACTCTCTGATCCCCTCTCGAAAGTAGCAGTGGCGCACCGCTGCTGCCAGCAATGGCGCACGTCTGAGAGACTGCAGTGGCGCACTTGTACAGGCAGCAATGGCGCACCAGAACGCCATAACAGTGGCGCACCCCAGGAGGTAGCAGTAGCGCACCGACACCATAGAGTTGTGGCGCACTACTGCAGAACAACAGTGGCGCACCCCTTTGGGGTAATAGTGGCGCATCACTGGACTTGTCAATGGCGCACCACGTAGTGCGCCACTGTTACTTAGGTAGTTGTGGCGCACCACTAGTGCGCCACTACTAAAACTTAGCAGTGGCGTGATAGTAGTGGCGCACCAGCAGTGCGCCACTGATGGGGAATAGTGGTGCGCCACTGAATAGCTTTTTCCTAGTAGTGTATCTAGTTGCCGAACTTCGGGTTTAGCGTGTAGCTTTCAAAAATATGTTCATAAAGCTTAGACATGAAGTTGTCCATACTCACTCATAGTTCCTGAGTTTCGGGTTAAGTGCATATTACTTAGCGCGGAACTCTCTTAGAAATCCAAATGTCCATAGTCCCCGAGTTCCGGGTTAAGTGTGCAACACTTGGCGCAGAACTTGCGTCAAAATTACGGCACTCATAGTCCCCGAGTTCCGGGTTAATTGCGCAGCAATTGGCGCGGAACTTGCGTCAAAATTCCGGCACTCATAGTCCTCGAGTTCTTGGTTAAGAGCGCATCACTTGGCGCGGAACTTGCGTCGAAATTCCAGCACTCATAGTCCCCAAGTTCCGGGTTAAGAGCGCAACACTTGGCGCGGAACTTGCGTTGAAATTCCGGCACTCATAATTTAAAGCTGAGCTAATCATCCATGTCACATTGTGCAGAACTACAGCCAAAACCGCAAGAAATTATATCAGAACCTGCTATGGGAGCATCGTGAGCTCAGCAACGCTCATAAGTCGCTGCTAGCTGCCTTTGACAAAGCCAATGGTAATGTTGATGTCTTCTTCTTTTCACTTTGTGCCGACATACATATCTCATATGTTGACACTCTTCTTTGTTCTGCTTCCTTAGCTGACAAGCAAGACCTAGCCCAAGTGACTGAACTGATAGAAAGGATTCAACAACATCCAGTGTAAGCCTTTTCTCTTACGCTCATCAGCTATACTTAATCCTTTTTCGTGTTGTTTTAAGTTTTTACTTGGAAGCAGGGGACAAGGAGAAAATTGAAGTTCAAATGTCGCACCTGAAGGACCAACATGACGCTGGGTTGAAGGGGGTGAAGGATGAAGTTACCCGGCTGAAAGCCGAAGTTGAACACTTGAAGCAGCAACATGAGATATAGATTTCCGGGATGACCAAAAGTTTCAAGGAAGAGATCGCCAAAGCCAAAGACGACATGGAACGCGAGAAGACAGATGAGGTCAATGAGACCATCGTTAAGTTTGAAAAAGAAGTTGCCAGGTTAAACGCGATCAACGACACAGAACGCCGGCTCAACGAGCTCCAGAAGGAACAAGTTGACCTGCTGAACGCCAAGATGAAGCACTGGGGGACTTATGCTGGTAAACTGAACGAGGACATGGCAGGTACGCTTCATATGTGCCAATTGTAATTATCTCACATATTCCTTTTTGATCTTCTTATTATATTTGGCCTGACCTGAATCCTTTGTCTTGTTGTTGCATCAGAGGCTTTCCCGAAATCTGAGAAGCATGCGGTTAAGGCTGTCAAGGCAGTCAGGAAAGGTCTCACCGAGCCGCTTGAGCCGATCATGACCACCATGGAAGATTATATCGTTGACATGGCCGCCCGAGTTTCCCACATGAAGGTCCTTGGTGTGGATGTTCTTGAAGATGCCCTTAAGGCATTTCATACATTGTATCCCACTAAGCCAAGTCCCAAGGAACTTCCAGAACTATGCGAGTGGCTGAATGCCGCTGACATTCAACTTGACAATTGGCGACGTTCAGCCGGTTGGGCTGGAGCGGATCAAGCCTTGAAGTTCGTTCTGTCCTGGTAGGAGGACCTTGATATTGATGCCTTGGAGACACTAAGGATCGGCTCAGCCGCTCTTTTTGATGAAGAGAAGATCCAGAAGCGCCAAGCACGAGCTTACGGGATTTCTCAGTATGCCGCCGTTCACAAGTTCATTCCAGATCTAGCTGACTCTGATGTTCCTGAGGAGGAAGCCTCAGACGTAGAAGCTATGGGTGAAGGTGATGCCGAAAGCAGTGATGAGAACGTCGATGAAGAATTGGAGGCCGATGCCCCCTGCTACGACATCTAATCCGGTTGACCCTTCTTGCTCCACTTCCACTTCAGCGCCGGGTGCTGGTGATGCATAAAACTTATCCCTGGTATGCCGGGTGACGATGTAATATATACACTTAAGTCCTTTTGGCTCGTTGAAATTCTTTAGGTTAAGTGTTTGAGAACTTATATAGTAAGTACTCCGGGTTCAGTCCCCGAGTTCAATCTGATGCTTGCTCAGTTATCTGACTTTGTCTCTTTCTACCTCTTTGGGTGTTTTGACGTATGAGGTCCGAAGCCCTTTTGCCAAGCAAACAAGTTTTTGAACTTAGAGAAAAAACTTCTAGTAGCTCAATTTTTTTTTTGCAAAAAACCGGTATAAGCGGGGTTAGTCAAATTTTATTCTGGATTGCTTAGTTTCGTTTCCTTATTCATTTTTCATGTGTTCAAGTTCCTCCGACTTTTCTTGCTTGCCATGAAGCCAGGTTGCGGACAACAACTAAGTCGAAGACTCACCTTCAGGTTAAACACACTACTAATCCGGAAAAGAAAACATCAATTAAGCCAACCGGCATATAGAAAAAATAAACATAATAACATGCATATTCGATAAAGGCGGTCCGCGAGATCCATTCGGGATGCCGACATTTCATTCATAGCAAATATTGAAAAGGTACATGAACTTCTTACATCACATCCTTAGGAATAGAACGGGCGAAGGAGAGCTACATTCCATGGGCGTTTGGTTTCCTCACCCGACCTATCGTTCACACCTTTCTTGTCTTCATGTGCATCCATAAGGTAATACGCATCATTGTGCAGATCCTTACTCACTATGAATGGTCCCTCCCATGGGGGTGCAAGTTTATGTTGTCCTGCAGTGCGTTGCACTAGACGTAGCACTAGGTCTACTTCTTGGAATACCCTTGGATTTACCTTCCGGCTATGATAGCGTCTGAGGTTTTTCTGGTATATAGCTGACCTGGCGAGTGCCAATTCTCTTTGCTCTTCGAGCTGGTCGACATCATTTTCTCAGGCCTCTTTGACCTCTTCCTTTGTATAGAGTTGAACTCGTGGTGAGTCATGGATAATGTCGGTTGGGATGACCGTTTCTGCTCCATATACCATGAAAAATGGTGTATATCTGGTTGACTGGTTTAGTGTGGTCCTTAGACTCCATAGCAAATATGGTAATTCATCAAGCCAGCACCCTAGAGTTTTTTCCAGCGGCTCAATAAGTCGGGGCCTTATTCCGGACATCACAAGGACATTTGTCCTTTCCACTTTCCCATTGGCTTGAGGATGTGACACCGATGCGATGTCAAGGCGATTTTGTTGTCTTCACAGAACCATGAAAACTCTCCCTTGGCGAAGTTTGTGCCATTGTCAATGATGATACTACGTGGGTAACCATACCGCAGGATGATGTCCTTCAGGAACTTCACAGCTGTGTGTCCATCACATTTCTGGATTGGTTTCACTTCCACCCATTTGGTAAACTTGTCCACCATGACCAAAATGTGAGCCATGTTTCCTCGCGCTGGTCGGAAAGGTCCAACCATATCTAGGCACCATACCGCAAACAGCCAAGTCATCAGAATTGTTTTCAAGCCGAAAGCTGGGGTGTCATTCTTCTTACTGTATCTGTGGCATCCGTTGCACTTCCGGACCATATCTTCTGCATATTCCAGCGCAGTGGGCCAGTAGAATCCGTGTCGGAATACTTTGTCAACCAAAGCTCTTGATGAGGCATGGTTCCCACATTCTCCTTGCTGAATTTCTTGGAGCATCTCCTTGCCTTCTTCTGGTTCCACACAGCGCTGCAGCACTCCTGTGACACTTCTTTTGTACATCTCACCATTGATGATGGTGTAAGCTTTGGCCCTCCTTTGGATCCTCCTTGACTAAACTTCCTCAGCCGGTAAACCGTCATTGACCAGGAATTCCATGATCGGCTTCACCCAAGATAGTGCTTCTCGAACGACAAAAACCGGCATATCGACCTCCATGTCGTCCACCGACATAGCTTCTTCCGACTTCGACTCTGAAGTCCCTGGGTTATACGAGACAGTCCCCGGGTTCACCTTGTCAATGTCCATCGAAACAACATGTGACTCCAGAACAAAGATTGATTCGGATTCCGAGCTTGGTTTGATTGATGGCTTTCTGAGATGGGACAATGCTATTCCGGGAGTGATTTCTTGCCTGGATGAGCCTAACTTGGACAAAGTGTCGGCTGCTTTGTTTTCTACCCGCGACGCATGGTGAAACTCGCATCCTTCAAAGAACCCAGCAATTTGTTGCACATGAAATTGGTATGATGCCATGTTGGCATCCTTTGCATCCTAATCTCCGGAACATGGCTGCACGACTAGATCTGAATTACCGTAACACATTATCCGGCGTACTCCGACTTCCTTCGCCACCTGAAGTCCGTGGACCAGTTCTTCATATTCAGCGACATTGTTTGATGCCCTAAAATGTATCTACATTACATATCTCAGGTTGTCCCCCTTTGGTGAGGTGAGAACTACTCTGGCACCAAGACCTTCTTTGAGTTTCGATCCGTCAAAGTGCATCCTCCAGTATTCAGCTTCTAACTTGGGCGGTTTGTATTGCATCTCGGCCCAATCCACCAGGAAGTCCGCCATTTCTTGTGAATTAATTGTGTCTCTTATTGAGGGACATAAGGTGACAATTGGATTGCACACTTTGCTATCCGGCCACTGGCATTTTTATTGCCGATGATCTCCGAGATAGGAGCCTTGCATACCACCGTCATCGGGTGTTCCTCAAAGTAATGCTTGAGTTTTGTGGCGGCCATGAACACGCCATAAGTAATTTTCTGGTAGTGCGGGTAGTTTTGTTTCGAGAGGGAGAGAACTTCGCTCAAATAGTATACCGACCTCTGCACGGTTTATTTCTGTTGCTTAGTTTTATAGTTGTCTTTATATCTAAAACACACAAATTTAGTTTCTATTACAGTTGTTATTTCTGTTGCTTAGTTTTAATTTTGGTAAAATGAGTATTCCTGAAGTTGAGGTTCGTTCTTTTAAGCAACAAGAGGGGAAAAGTTTGAAAGATGCTCGGCATAGAATAAGTAATGCTCATCATAGATGTACTAAAAATATTCTACCATGATCCTCCTTAGAAATTTTTATGTTGGTTTATCTAGCTGGAATAGATATGTTCTGGATACTCTCACAGGGGGTAATTTTCTGGGTGCTCCCGCTTTGGAAGCCTGCAATTTAATTGAAAGCTTGGTAGGAATTCCACCTACTAATATTGTTAAAACTGAGAACACTTTGGAGGATGTTATAACAAGACTAAGCTCCCTAGAGAAAAGTTTGCCAAATTGTCTTGGTGATGCTAGCCAAATTAATGAATCCATAGAAAGTATCAATAAAAGAGTCACTATTTTAGAAGCTAGCAATACCCATGATAATATAAATCTTAGGATTGGTAAGCTAGAGGAGGCTATGGAAACTTTAAGTTCAACCTTTTCTTCTCTTGGGTTTAATAAGGAGAAAGATTTTGTGGGAAAATAGCAAAATCTTATGTATGTTCCCAAGGCACCTAAACCAAAACCCCATAACATGCTTAAAATTGATAAAACTTTTAGTACAACTAAGAGTGGCTTACATGTTGAATCATCTCCAGGGGTATATAAAGTGCCTATTTTTACAAGTTGTGTTTTAGATGAAGTGATTGATCTTGCTGCTTCTTCACTTGATAATACTTGATGCTCGCATTTTTACTGCGCCTAGCTGAAAGGCGTTAAAGAAAAGCGCTTATGGGAGACGAACCATGTTTTATCTACAGTAATTTTTCTTTTTTGTCAAGTGTTGGAAGTTATTAATAATGTAATGACTGCTCCTTATCATTTTTATTTCGTTTTTGTGCCAAGAATAGCCTCTAATAGGAAGAAAGTAGTGTTTGGGGAAGATGCTGTCCTGAAAACAGATTCTGTACTGTTACCACAAAAATTCTTAAAAATTTCAAGAGCGTAATTTTGAGCTGTCATTTTTTATGCATATGCCCCAGGTTATTATCTAACTTTCGTCAGTTGACCACTTTTTGAGATAAGTAACAGAGGATTTTCAAAATTTTCGATATTTAGCTGTTGTTCTGTTTTGACATATTTCTGCACTATTTGCATTTGCCTCTTAAATCTCTTTCTTTTTGAGTTCTTTTGATCAGAGAGCTTTCTGAAAGGTTGCTACAGTAGCTTATGCTTTAATAGATGTTTGATATATGTTAGTACTGAACAAAAGTGTATTTGTTTGTTTTGATTGTAATAATGCTGCTAATGAAGAATTGTGCGAAGTTTTTGTATGAAGGAAGTTTTCAAGTGTAGGGAAAGAAGAATGATGTGATGAGATGAAGAATGGGAAAAAGCTCAAGCTTGGGGATTCCCCTGCACCCCAAGACATATTCAAGAGGTACGAACGTCAAAACTTGGGGATTCCCAAGGCATCCCCTCTTCATCAACAAAGCAACATGTCATCTCTCTATACGCTATATTTTTATTGCTTCATACGCTATGTGTTGTTCTTGGAGCGTCTTTATTTTTGTTTTTAGTTTAGTTTTGTTTGTTGTAGCATATGTTGGATCTCGGTACATTTTTTTTGGAGAAATGCCCGCTCTTTTTTTAATTGCATAGAACGCTCTAGTTTTCGCTGTTATTGTTCTGCGAGTGTTTTAGTTTTCTGGTACCGCGTTTAGCTCTTGTTCTTTCACTTGAATTTTGTTCAGAGCACGTTAGTATTCATTATTTGTGTATGATTAGCTCTCTGGTCCATATTGTATTTCATCTCTGAGATTTGGTTCAAATAAGTTGATTGGTGTTGGATACGAGTAAAATATTTCATGACTATAGTGATGCAAAAGGAAGCTTGTCTAGACTGCGGCATAGACTTTGGCATGTCATGTTGGATGTTATTCTTGTCATATTCTTAGTATTTATTGTTGTATCATGACTTGTTTCAAATGGTTGAGAGTGCATAATGTGTCATTAAAAGAATCATGTGCTGTTTCTATCATAAAAGCATAGTATTGTGGTATTCTCCTTTGATACTTTATTGGGTTGACTTGGTGCATGCTTATAACATGTTATGACTACAACCGGTCAACTAAAGCCTCCATGATCATTTAATTTTTGATTTGTAATATCACTTTATGCTTTGATTGATAATGTTTTGTCACTATGCATGATTATGGCCATTATTGCTCTCTTAGTTGGTCGCTTCCAATCTTTTTTGCTAGTCTTCACTTGTACTGAGTATGAGCTCTACTCGTGCATCCAACCACCAAAAACCAAAGGTGCCAATTGTGTCCACCATATCTACCTATATGTGGTATTTCAGCGCCACTCCAAAGTAAATTGTTTCTATGCTACCTTTAAACCTTCAAAAATTATCACCTGTTTTGTGTAATTTATAGCTCATGGGAAAGTAGTCTAAAAACTATTGTAGTAAGTATTATGTCCTATGCATTTTTAGTTCTTATAAGTTGCTTGTTGTGTGATAACCATGCTTTCATGGGGAACACCATCAATATGATTTTGTTGAATATCGTGTGAAATACTATGCATGATCATCTTGTTTGAAGTAAGGGAGATTTACCATGAGTTGCAAAGATTGGAGTATGCATATTGTTAGAGAGGAACATTGGGCCGCCAACTAAACCCATGTTTACATGGTGGAATTTTCAGCTGGGAAAAACTCCAAATATATCTTGTCCTTGTTTTCCCGGTATGGATGTCCAAAAAGTTGAGATTCATCAAAATTGAGAAATCAAATGAGATTCATCTCCTAGGACCTCTGTACAGGAGGAAAGGAGGTACCCCTTTGTGACACTTGGTTAAAACATATGTATGTGATGAAAATCCAAGCTAATTAGGACAAGATGTGAGCACTATTAGTATATTATGCATGAGGCAAGAAAACTTATAGGAAATAATTATGCATAAGCTATACTAGTTATTACTACCGTTGACATGAGTAGCACCTCTCAAAATAAATATTTTCAACACTCCTATTGCTTTCAAAATAAAAAGCTTTTAACACATGGTAATCCCTGCTTCCCTCTGCGAAGGGCCTTTATTTTACTTTCATGTTGAGTCTTCATCTTCTACTTTATGCACCGATTAAGAGAGCATAGTTGTCATTCTTAGTGCAATGTGCATAGTCCCAAAATTATTATTGATTGATGCATGACCGTGCTATTGCTTGTTCTTAAATTATTTTTATCTAGTCACCCTTTGAACTTTGAAGGTGTCCTTTCATTTATGTTTTGCTATTCCATAAGGACATGTTGAGTACCACTTTTTTATGTTTACTTTATGCTTATAAACACACAGTTGCTTTCAATGCATTATTAATCATGATCCTTTGTTTGAATTACTCTTCATCTTATAACATAGTTGCTAAGTTCAATTGAATCATATCTATCATGCCTATGTTAGAATATTTATATCCCAGCTCACAATGCTTTACATGCTTGATCAAGATTGTGTTGGCTTCATGTCACCTCAAAAATTATTTTGTTATAACTTACCTACTCGAGGACCAGCAGGAGTTAAGCTTGGGTATGTTGATACGTCTCAAACGTATCTATAATTTTTGATGCTCCATGCTTATTTTACACCAATTCATATGTGTTTTGTTCATACTTCATTGCACTTTTACATGATTTCCGACACTAATCTATTAAAAAGATGCCACAGTGCCAGTTCCCTATTTTATGCTGTTTTTGTATTTCAGAAAAGTTGCACAGGAAATATTCTCGGAATTGGACGAAACAAAAGGTGAAGTCAATATTTTACCGGAACGAAGACGAAGTCCGGAGGGGGGACGAAGAGGCGCAGCAGGTCGGCCAGACCACCCCTAGGCGCGGCCTGGACCTGGCCCGCGCCTAGGGTAGGTCTGGGCCCACCAGGCGCCCAACCGATCTCAATCCTCCGCCTATTTATACATCTTCTCAGAAAACCCTAGATACCCGAGCCTCTATCCACGAAAAGTTCCGTTGTGGACACCATCGCAGAACCCATCTAGGGGGTTCTGAAGCTCTTCCCGGCTCCCTGCCGGAGGGGGAATCATCGCCGGAGGCATCTACATCGCCATGCCCGCCTCCGAAGTGATGCGTGAGTAGCTCATCCCTGGACTATGGGTCCATAGCAGTGGCTAGATGGTTGTCTTCTCCACTTTGTGCTTCATGTATCGATCTTGTGAGCTGCCCTACATGATCAAGATCATCTTTATGTAATCCTATATGTTTGGTTTGCTAGGATGCGATGAATGTTGAAGACTATGTTGAGATTGATTATATATCCATGTCATATGTTATTTGTGATCTTGCATGCTCTCCGCTGCTAGTAGAAACTCTGGCCAACTGGACACTTGTGACTCCAAGAGGGGGTATTTATGCTCGATAGTAGGTTCATGCCTCTAGTTTCCTGGGAGAGTGACGTTATAACTTCTAAGGTTGTAGATGTGTTGTTGCCACTAGGGAGAAAACAACAATGTTTTATCCAAAGGTAATTCTATTGTTTACTTTACACACATTGCTTAATGCGATAGTCTGTTGCTTGCAACTTTATACTGGAAGGGTGCGGACGCTAAACTGAAGGTGGATTATTAGTCATAGACGCAGTTGGATTACGGTCTATGTATTATGTTGTAATGCCCAATACCAAATCTCATAGTAATCATCCTGTCATGTATCGATCGATATTCTGTCAATTGCCCAGCTGTAATTTGTTCACCCAACATGCTATTTCTTTATGGAGAGACACCTCTAGTGAACTGTGGACCCCGGTCCTATTTCCTTTACTGATAAATTCAATTGCAATCCTGTTCTGTTTACTTTCTGCAAACATCTCCTTCCATTCGATACGTCTAATCCTTTGTGTTCAGCAAACCGGTGAGATTGACAACCTCACTGTAAGTTGGGGCAAAGTACTTTGGTTGTGTTGTGTGCAGGTTCCACATTGTTGCGACGCGTAGTGCGCCTGCCACTAGTCAGCCAACAACACCTTCAGAAGTCACACCTTTCTCCTACTGGTTGATTAAACCTTGGTTTCGTACTGAGGGAAAACTTGCTATTGTGCTCATCACACCTTCCTCTTGGGGTTCCCCAACAGCGTGTCCGCGTACGACAAGCACACGTCATCACTGGCCTTCCCAGCAGAGCATGGTAAGGGCTGTCGAGATCAACCACTTCGAACAGAATATTCTCCACCCAACAGTTATCCCGGCCACCAAATAGGACATTAACCCGGACTTTTCCAATTGGGGAGCAGGAAAATCACGGTACTATGCCGTGGAATGTCGCGCGGCTTGGCTCCAGCATGTTTTCAGTGATACCGAGCGTGTGCATGGTATGCCGGTACATGATCACTAGTAGGAAAACCCTTATAGGCTGAGCTTAGTTCTGTGGCGCACCACTGAAAATGCGCCACAGAATTTTATTTTGTGGCGCACCACGCTGGGTGCGCCACAGAAATAGCTTACTTTTGTGGCGCACTGCTGAACGTTGCGCCACAGAAATTGTATGGGGCCCACATCCTGCCACCACCAATTATTAGTGTAGGTATTTCGTGGCGCACATGTCATGCTGCGCCAAAATAACTCTTTCGTGGCGCACGTGCTTCTGTGCGCCACGAAGTATGATGTGGCGCACTTGCTCGGTGCGCCACGAATTAAGGTAACTTATATCATCTCGCCCGTGCCCTCCCCCGCCTGTTCACCTCTATCTCCCCTCTCCCTCTCCCCCTCTCCTCCGCCGCGCGCCACCATGGTCGTCGCCATCACCGTCGCCGCCGCCTTCCTCCGCGAGGGCCGGATGCCGCCATGGTCCTCCCATCCCCGCCACCTGCCGCACAAGCTGCCGCTACGGCGAGGAGGGGCCGCCGCGAGGAGGGGCCGCCGTCGCGTGAAGGTGGAGGAGCCGCCGCATCCTCCTCCTCCTCCACCGCTGCCGTCGTCGTCAACCTCCTCCTCCACCCCTGTCGTCGGTGAACTCTCTCCCCTACCCTCCCTCTTCCTCTCCCTCGCGAGCACAAAGTGCTCGACGAAATGCTCGTGCTTCTAGGTTGTGCTGATGATGCTCTGGATGCATTGCTGTTGCTCTGGATGCATTGATGTTGTTGCTCTGGATGCATTGCTGCTAGTTTCTTTGATTCAGTGATGCTGCTCATGTGCAGTATCTGAATAAATTAGTTTGTTGCCTGCATATGGATATTTTCATTTGGAGTGACATGCTATATTGGCTCTATATATATCTGCTCCAAAGGTTCCATTTGGAGCCTGGATTGCTAGTGGTTAGTATATTGTTATGCTGCTAATAAAAAGGTGCTAGTGGTTAGTATATTGTTGCCTGCATATGGATAGTGTTGTTTGTGGAGGTTTACTGCCACTTGTTATTGATGAACCATGTGATGATAATGATTCAATTTAATTCAATGATGTTAATTTGATTTCCATCCTTTGTTGGAAATAAATCCATGTCTGAACCTGTACAAGGTAATGAAGACTTGCTCACTTGGTATTGCTTGCCAGTTGGACATTTGGTTGGTTTTGATGCTACTGGTTCATTTAAATGCATGAAATGCTACTATGGTATGCTACTGTGGTATCCTTGTGAAGAAAATGATGGATTCTTGTGAGCTTATGGTATGCTACTATGCTACTGTGGTATCCTTGTGAAGATTTACTTGATGGATTCTTGTGAGCTTATGGTATGCTACTATGCTTATAATTCTCTGATTAGTGGGGATGCTTACTGGATCATGTGCATATAGTTCATATAGTTCCCTAAAAAGAAAGAATGCTCCCTGGCCAGATGCTTGATGTCTTGGCTCAGCCAATGATGCAAAGGCTGAGGCAAAAACTTGGATAAGAACAGATACTAAAATGCGTGATTTAAATGGAATGCTTATGATGGTATACTAAAATAGAGATATTCACATTAGGGAATCATGTAAATGAATGCCACTGTGGTATCCTTTTCTTGTTGGCTTTGATGAAAATAGAGATATCCACAGTAGGGGATCATGTAAATGAATGCCACTGTGGTATCCTTTGAAGAAAAAGGACTGTTTCTGATGGTTTTAAAAGGCTAGGTGGTGCTAGGTGATTAAGTTGGCTACCAAGACTTGTCTCATCTGGTTAGCTGGGATATGCTATGTGTTGTTGCTTGTTTAGGCATATCTATCACTTACTGGATTTACTGGTTCTTGATTGGCCTCTCTTTTGCCAGCATCACTTGGTCTATACCAAGTGATGAATAATCCCTTTGGAGCATCTGCTCCATGCATGCTATGTGTGTTTGAGCATCTTGACTTATGTCACCATGGTTGCTGGTTTGGTGGTGTTTTTGTACTTGTCGATGATTAGATGGTTGGTTGATCACTCGTACACTCCGGGGTGTCGCTAGTGAGCCTGGTGTGATGGCACAAATATCAATCTCTTGTGCATCCTACCTGGCCTCACTAACGCCATCCCGGGATGTTCATATTTGTTTCGACCAACAAAGTATGAGGCATTCCATTTAGTTCATACTAGCTACTTCTTAATTGCATTGGCCTTTCTTCCATTCTAGTGCCGATGATTAAATTGTTTGGTCACTTGTACACTCTGGGGTGGGGCCACTGAGCCTGGTGCGATGGCACAAATATCAATCTCTTGTGCATCCTACCTGGCCTCGCTGACCCCATCCCTGAATGTTAATATTTCTTTCGACCAACAAAGTATGAGGCATATGATATCTAGTTGAGATACCACTTGGCTCTTTCTTCCATTTTAGTGCCGATGATTAGAATGTTTGGTCACCTATACGCCGCAATATACTTTGTAGACGGGCCCCCCTTTCCCCGGCCGCCGTTCGTTGAACGAGTCCTTGACGAGACAACAACGCCGACATGTCTCTTCGGCGCAGAACCACGCCAGTCCCAGCCGTCTCCCTTGTGGCCGTGTCTAATGGGCTCTGCGCTTTTCTCCATGGCCGGACCACGATTGGACTCACCGGGGAAATACTGATAATCGCCATCACCACTATCGTCAGAGTCCACAGTGTAGAGTGATACGCGTAGATGCACACGTCCGTTGGGAACCCCAAGTGGAAGGTATGATGCGTATAGAAGCAAGTTTCCCTCAGTATGAAACCAAGGTTTAATCGAACCAGTAGGAGCCAAGAAGCACGTTGAAGGTTGATGGTGGCGAAATGTGATGCGGCGCAACAAGGGATTCCGGCGCCAACGTGGAATCTGCACAACAAAACCAAAGTACTTTGCCCCAACGAAGCAGTGAGGTTGTCAATCTCACCGGCTTGCTGTAACAAAGGATTAAGCGTATCGAGTGGAAGATGATTGTTTGCAAGAAAACAGAAACACAATTGCAGTAGATTGTATGCTATGTAAAGAATAGGACCGGGGTCCACAGTTCACTAGAGGTGTCTCTCCCATAAGATAAAAGCATGTTGGGTGAACAAATTACAGTCGGGCAATTGACAAATAGAGAAAGGCATAACAATGCATGTACATGATATGATAAATATAGTGAGATTTAATTGGGCATTACGACAAAGTACATAGACCGCCATCCAACTGCATCTATGCCTAAAAAGTCCACCTTCAGGTTATCATCCGAACCCCATTCAGTATTAAGTTGCTAAGCAACAGACAATTGCATTAAGTATGGTGCGTAATGTAATCGACAACTACATCCTTAGACATAGAATCAATGTTTTATCCCTAGTGGCAACAGCACATCACAACCTTAGAACTTTCTGTCACTGTCCCGGTGTCAATGAAGGCATGAACCCACTATCGAGCATAAATACTCCCTCTTGGAGTTAAGAGTACAAACTTGGCCGAGCCTCTACTAATAACGGAGAGCATGCAAGATCATAAACAACACATAAACAATAGATTGATAATCACCATAACATAGTATTCTCTATCCATCGGATCCCGACAAACACAACATATAGAATTACATATAGATGATCTTGATCATGTTAGGCAGCTCACAAGACCCAACAATGAAGCACAACAAGGAGAAGACGACCATCTAGCTACTGCTATGGACCCATAGTCCAGGGGTGAACTACTCACTCATCACTCCGGAGCGATCATGGCGATGAAGAGTCCTCCCGGAGATGAATCCCCTCTCCCAAGGTGCGGAGGCGATCTCCTGAATCCCCGAGATGGGATTCGCGGCGGCGGCGTCTGGAAGGTTTTCCGTATCGTGGCTCTCGCTGGGGGTTTCGCGACGGAGGCTTTAAGTAGGCGGAAGGGTAGGTCGGGGGCTGACGAGGCCCACACCATAGGGCGGCGCGGTCCCCTCTGGCCGCGCGGCCCTATGGTGGCGGCGCCTCGTCGCCCCACTTCGTTATCTCTTCGGTCTTGGAAGCTCCGTGCAAAAATAGGACCCTGGGCGGTGATTTCGTCCAATTCCGAGAATATTTCCTTACTAGAATTTCTGAAACCAAAAGCAGAAAACAGCAACTGGCTCTTCGGCATCTTGTTAATAGGTTAGTTCCGGAAAATGCGTAAATACGACATATAATGTGCATAAAACATGTAGGTATCATCAATAAAGTAGCATGGAACATAAGAAATTATCGATACGTTGGAGACGTATCAGCATCCCCAAGCTTAGTTCTGCTCGTCCCGAGCAGGTAAAACGATAACAAAGATAATTTCTGAAGTGACATGCCATCATAATCTTGATCATACTATTTGTAAACATATGTAATGAATGCAGCGATCAAAACAAAGGTAATGACATGAGTAAACAAGTGAATCATATGACAAAGACTTTTCATGAATAGTACTTCAAGACAAGCATCAATAAGTCTTGCATAAGAGTTAACTCATAAAGAAATAAATCAAAGTAAAGGTGTTGAAGCAACACAAAGGAAGATTAAGTTTCAGCGGTTGCTTTCAACTTATAACATGTATATCTCATGGATATTGTCAACATAAAGTAATATAACAAGTGCAATATGCAAGTATGTAGGAATCAATGCACAGTTCACACAAGTGTTTGCTTCTTAAGGTGGAGGGAGATAGGTAAACTGACTCAACAATAAAAGTAAAAGAAAGGTCCTTTAAAGAGGAAAGCATCGATTGCTGTATTTGTGCTAGAGCTTTTATTTTGAAAACATGAAACAATTTTGTCAACGGTAGTAATAAAGCATATGAGTTATGTAAATTATATCTTACAAGTTGCAAGCCTCATGCATAGTATACTAATAGTGCCCGCACTCGTCCTACTTAGCTTGGACTACCGGATCTTTGCATGCCATGTTTCAACCAAGTGTCACAAAGGGGTACCTCCATGCCGCCTGTACAAAGGTCTAAGGAGAATGCTCGCATTTTGGATTTCGCTTTTGATTATTCTCAACTTAGACATCCATACCGGGACAACATGGACAACAGATAATGGACTCCTCTTAAATGCATAAGCATGTAGCAACAATTATTATTCTCATATGAGATTGAGGATATATGTCCAAAACTGAAACTTCAACCATGATTCATGGCTTTAGTTAGCGGCCCAATGTTCTTCTCTAACAATTTTGCATGCTCCAACCACTAAAGTGATAGATCCTTCAGAAAAGACGGACATGCATAGCAACTCACATGATATTCAACAATAGTTGATGGCGTTCCCCAGAAGCATGGTTATCGCACAACAAGCAACTTAATAAAAGATAAAGTGCATAAATACATATTCAATACTACGATAGTTTTTAAGGCTATTTTGTCCCATGAGCTATATATTGCAAAGGTGAATGATGGAATTTTAAAGGTAGCACTCAAGCAATTTACTTTGGAATGGCGGAGAAATACCATGTAGTAGGTAGGTATGGTGGACACGAATGGCATAGTAGTTGGCTCAAGGATTTTGGATGCATGAGAAGTATTCCCTCTCGATACAAGGTTTAGGCTAGCAAGGTTATTTGAAGCAAACTCAAGGATGAACCGGTGCAGCAAAACTCACATAAAAGACATATTGTAAACATTATAAGACTCTACACCGTCTTCCTTGTTGTTCAAAACTCAATACTAGATATTATCTAGACCTTAGAGAGACCAAATATGCAAATCAAATTTTAGCAAGCTCTATGTATTTCTTCATTAATGGGTGCAAAGCATATGATGCAAGAGCTTAAACATGAGCACAACAATTGCCAAGTATCACATTATCCAAGACATTTTAGAATTACTACATGTAGCATTTTCCAATTCCAATCATATAACAATTTAACGAAGAAGAAACTTCGCCTTGAACATTATGAGTAAAGCCTAAGGACATATTTGTCCATATGCAACAGCGGAGCGTGTCTCTCCCACAAAGTGAATGCTAGGATCCATTTTATTCAAACAAAAACAAAAACAAAAACAAACCGACGCTCCAAGTAAAGAACACAAGATGTGATTGAATAAAAATATAGTTTCGGGGAGGAACCTGATGATGTTGTCGATGAAGAAGGGGATGCCTTGGGCATCCCCAAGCTTAGACGCTTGAGTCTTCTTAAAATATGCAGGGATGAACCACGGGGCATCCCCAAGCTTAGAGCTTTCACTCCTCTTGATCATAGTATATCATACTCCTCTCTTGACTCTTGAAAACTTCCTTCACACCAAACTTCAAGCAAACTCATTAGAGGGTTAGTGCACAATTAATAATTCACACATTCAGAGGTGACACAAACATTCTTTACACTTCTGGACATAAAGCTACTGGACATTAATGGATCAAAGAAATGAATCCAACATAGCAAAAGAGGCAATGCGAAATAAAAGGCAGAATCTGTCAAAAACAGAACAGTCCGTAAAGACGAATTTAAAGATGGCACCAGACTTGCTCAAATGGAAAAACTCAAAACTAATGAAAGTTGCGTACATATCTGAGGATCACGCTCGTAAATTGGCAGATTTTTTCGAATTTTCTACAGAGGCCTGTGCCCAGATTCGTGACAGACAGCAATGCTGTTTCTGCGCAGCGATCCCAAATATAACATCAACTTTGACATAGAAACTTTACTTGACACAAAAATATGATAAGGAGAGGTTGCTACAGTAGTAAACAACTTCCCAGACTCAAATATAAAATAAAGTACTGTAGTAAAAACATGGGTTGTCTCCCATAAGCGCTTTTCTTTAACGCCTAGGCGCAGAAAGTGCAAATCAAGTAACATCGAGAGTAGAAGCATCAACATTATTATTTTTCATGCAAACACAAATTGTTGCAGAGGGTACTTTAGGTGCTCCATTATCTAAATTCTCTATGGTGGTGCTAGGGGTTTTATAAATTTTAGGCCTATAATAATTCTTTTGTTTAGGCACTTTAGAGGCGTACATGAATTTTTGCTCTTTACCCACATAAGCTTTCTCATTATACTTGAGAGAAGAAAAGGTTGATCCCAAGGTTCCCATAGCTTTTTCAAGTTCATCAATCCTATTGGTTTGATTATCATGGATAACACAAGTTCCTAGGACATTAATTCTTTCATTAACTCCTCCTAGGGATTTATCAAGTTCATCAGTTTTATCCAATAACATTTCCAATTTGGTTTCAATACTTGGAAAATTTTTCTCTATGGTTTCCAATTTATTCATAACATCTTCAAGAGAGATTTCAATTTTAACTTCATTAACATGTGGTATTCCAACTAGACTCTCAATGATGCAGCTAGCTTCTAAAGCGGGAGTACCTAGGAAATTGCCTCCCGAAAGAGTATCAAGAACATACATATTCCAACTAGATAAACCAACATAAAAGTTCCTAAGAAGGATAGTGGTGGAGTGTTTCTTAATGCACCTATGATGAGCATTACTAATTCTATACCAAGCATCTTTAAAACTTTCTCCACCTTGTTGCTTAAAAGAACGAACTTCAACTTCAGGATTACTCATTTTAGTAGCAATAAAGTAAACTAGGCAAATAAAGTAAAGACAAGTAACTAATTTTTTTGTGTTTTTGATATAGAGAGCAAGACAAGTAAATAAAGTAAAACTAGCAACTAATTTTTTTGTGTTTTGTTTAAGTGCAGCAAACAAAGTAGTAAATAAAATAAAGCAAGACAAAAACAAAGTAAAGAGATTGAGAAGTGGAGACTCCCCTTGCAGCGTGTCTTGATCTCCCCGGCAACGGCGCCAGAAATTTAGCTTGATACGCGTAGATGCACACGTCCGTTGGGAACCCCAAGTGGAAGGTATGATGCGTATAGAAGCAAGTTTCCCTCGATGAAACCAAGGTTTAATCGAACCAGTAGGAGCCAAGAAGCACGTTGAAGGTTGATGGTGGCGAAATGTGATGCGGCGCAACAACAGGGATTCCGGCGCCAACGTGGAATCTGCACAACAAAACCAAAGTACTTTGCCCCAACGAAACAGTGAGGTTGTCAATCTCACCGGCTTGCTGTAACAAAGGATTAAGCGTATCGAGTGGAAGATGATTGTTTGCAAGAAAACAAAACACAATTGTAGATTGTATGCTATGTAAAGAATAGGACCGGGGTCCACAGTTCACTAGAGGTGTCTCTCCCATAAGATAAAAGCATGTTGGGTGAACAAATTACAGTCGGGCAATTGACAAATAGAGAAAGGCATAACAATACATGTACATGATATGATAAATATAGTGAGATTTAATTGGGCATTACGACAAAGTACATAGACCGCCATCCAACTGCATCTATGCCTAAAAAGTCCACCTTCAGGTTATCATCCGAACCCCATTCAGTATTAAGTTGCTAAGCAACAGACAATTGCATTAAGTATGGTGCGTAATGTAATCGACAACTACATCCTTAGACATAGAATCAATGTTTTATCCCTAGTGGCAACAGCACATCACAACCTTAGAACTTTCTGTCACTGTCCCAGGTGTCAATGAAGGCATGAACCCACTATCGAGCATAAATACTCCCTCTTGGAGTTAAGAGTACAAACTTGGCCAGAGCCTCTACTAATAACGGAGAGCATGCAAGATCATAAACAACACATAAACAATAGATTGATAATCACCATAACATAGTATTCTCTATCCATCGGATCCCGACAAACACAACATATAGAATTACATATAGATGATCTTGATCATGTTAGGCAGCTCACAAGATCCAACAATGAAGCACAACAAGGAGAAGACGACCATCTAGCTACTGCTATGGACCCATAGTCCAGGGGTGAACTACTCACTCATCACTCCGGAGGCGATCATGGCGATGAAGAGTCCTCCGGAGATGAATCCCCTCTCCGCAGGTGCCGGAGGCGATCTCCTGAATCCCCGAGATGGGACGGCGGCGGCGTCTCCGGAAGGTTTTCCGTATCGTGGCTCTCGTACTGGGGTTTCGCGACAGAGGCTTTAAGTAGGCGGAAGGGTAGGTCGGGGGCGACGAGGGCCCACACCATAGGGCGGCGCGGGCCCCCTCCGCGCGGCCCTATGGTGGCGGCGCCTCGTCGCCCACTTCGTTATCTCTTCGGTCTTGGAAGCTCCGTGCAAAAATAGGACCCCGGGCGGTGATTTCGTCCAATTCCGAGAATATTTCCTTACTAGGATTTCGAAACCAAAAACAGCAGAAAACAACAACTGGCTCTTCGGCATCTTGTTAATAGGTTAGTTCCAGAAAATGCGTAAATACGACATATAATGTGCATAAAACATGTAGGTATCATCAATAAAGTAGCATGGAACATAAGAAATTATCGATACGTTGGAGACGTATCAGATACCCCAGAGCTTTTTCTTCTCTCGCCGTCCGTGAACGAGTTCTTGATGCAAAGACCATGCCGGCCTCTGGGCAGGCCGGCACGGTCTTTGCATCAAAGACTCGTTCACTGCACGGCGAGGGAAGAAAAGTGGCATCTGCTGCAAACTGCTATGCTCCTGTGGAGTCTGGCGATAGTGTTGATGGCGATTATCATTATTCCCCCGGTGAGTCCAATCGTGGTCCGGCCATGCAGAAGAGCGCAGGAGACGCGGCCACGGGAGGCGGCTGGGACTGCCGTGGTTCTGCGCCGGAGAGGCAGATCAGCGTTGTTGTGTCGTTAAGGACCCGTTCACAGAACGGCGGCCGGGGAAAGGGGCCCTTCTGCAAAGTATACTGCGGTGTATACTGCAACTATGGTTTCTGACCATAGTATTTGTGTTGACCAATAATGTATGAGGCACTTATTCCATTTTGTCATTCCATTTGCTTTGAGATTTTCAAAATGCCGATGATTAAAATGTTTGGTCCCCGTACACTTGGGGGTGGCGTAAGTGAGCCTGGTAAGATAGCACAAATATCAATCTCTTGTGCATCGGACTTGGTCTCACTTACGCCATCCCTAAATGTTAATATTTGTGTTGACCAACAATGTATGAGGCATTTATTCAATTTCTCTTGTGCATCGGACTTGTTGGTCTCATTTTCTTCCATTTTCATCATAGTACGAACTGGATATGAAGACCCCGATGCAAGCGAGCCTGGTGGGTAGAGATGAGGGAGCAAAGGAGGAACCGGATGAAGACTACTTTGTATCTCCAAATTGTGAAATTTGTATGAATTAAGAGTTGTATGCAAAACATTTGACACTTAATTGCCACTATATATGTATCTCGATCGGGCTCTAAGTAATGTGATGATGATGTCTATGTTATATCTGTGCAATGTACATGATATTTATATTATATCTGAATGTTGCTATATATAACTTGTATCTCTGTATATTGCTGTGTATAAACTGCATGTGTATAGCAGGCAGCACAAAATCGAGTATAATACAAGCAAGTTCTGTGGCGCACTGAAAACCAATTCTATGGCGCACGTGGCGCACCTAGGAAAACGTGCGCCACAGAAACCTTAATTCTGTGGCGCATGTGAAGGTGCGCCACAGAAACCTTATTTTTGTGGCGACGTTTCTGTGGCGCACCTCCCGTGTGCCACAGAATCCATTTTTGGTGCGCCACTGATGAGGCTTTTCCTACTAGTGGATGTTGATGCTGCTGCCGTTGTCCACTAGCACTTTGCTGAACCGGACGCGCGCTGATGGCCCATGCATTATGGGATTCACTGCCAGAGCATATCCACCCGGGTTAGGCATCACCTTCGGATGATCTTTTAGGGACCAAGTGATCTCTTGTTCTGACCACTGCATGTATCTCGGGACTGCCGGTATGACGGCGTTCACCTCCATGGAACGCCGATGCACACTTTGCCGGTCCATCGGTTCAGTCACGAAGACCACACATCAAATGTCTGGGTCATGATACACATTGTTGTTGTTCCCCTCAGCCACCTGATGAACTCCTTCCTGCTGCTGCGGCCGGTTAGGCTGAGCTTGAACCAGTTGCGCATTTGCTCCAGTGAGCGGAGGTGGTGACGACAGTGCCTCCGAGCCCTCCTTCATCAACCACCGGGTCCAGGAACAGTCCCTTGTAGTGTGATTTTGCCAGCTTGCCCGGGTTCGGCGTATGCCACCGGCATGGTTGATCCATTGTCGATTCCATGGTGTACTTGGGCTGATCATGCCAGGGCTTCTTCTCTCCCAGTGCATAACTGTCTGCCACCTTGATCATCTCGGCCAAAGTGGTTGGCATGTTTCTCTGTAGCCTTTGCCACAGTGGCCAGCCCTCCGGCATCCATTGCAGCCAACTGATGGCTTGAGCCTCTATCACACCCTCAGGCGAGTTTCTTGTTGCACTCCACCGGGTTAGATATTCCTTGTCGGTTTCATTCTCGCGCTGCTGGCACATGGCGAGCTACTGCGGATGATTTGGCCTTCTGTATGTGCTGCTGAAGTTACTGACAAAGGCTTCTTCAAAGTCAATCCACCCGTTTATGCTTCCTGTGGGAAGATTGTTCAGCCAAATGCGTGTCGGTCCCACCAGTACAGACGGTATGAATCTTACCGCCCAACGGCGGTTTCCTCCTCCAGCGACATACACCGTCGTGATGTATTCAGCGAGGCAATCTTCCGGCTTAGTGCTATCGTCATAGGTCTTCGTATCCCGGTGCAACTGGAAGTTATGCACCGAAGGTTCTTCCTTCATGATCCCGGGTCCAAAACATGGCGGACCGGGAGGACCTTCAGCTTCGATAATCTCGGACAGATAGACTCTATCCAATCTGTGTCGTGCATCTTGTTTCGGCAGGAATATTTCTCCCACACGGTCTCCCAGAGGGTTTCTATATATGATAACCGGCTCTTTCCAGCTCAGAGTCATCATCATCATACTGGCTTGGTGCCGCACCACCGGCTCTTGGATATCTCGGAGGCGGCATTTTCGCACCGGCGTTCGCCGCTCTTGCCGGGCGATAGGTTTGCCCAGTTTCGCCGTTTTCGGCATGTGCATTTCTGGCATAACCATTTCCGGCATAGGCGTGGCATGCCCCTTGGCTTCTTCTACCGGTGTTGTTCAGCCCAACTTTTTGTTTTCCGGCTAAAACCGGATCATACACCGTCATCTGTTGGGTGTTAACAACTTTTTCTCTCCTTCTATCGAGATGGGGGGTGATGCCTGCCCATGCGACGTTTCTCCGGCATTTCAAGACGAATGAACGACTTGAGATGAGCCGACACCTTGTTTGCTCCGGGCAACCTCTGCAGTTTGTTTAGTAGCCATAGCAAGTAATTCTTTAACCCGGGCTTGCTGCTTTACCAGAGCAGAGCATCACCCGACAGAGATTCTAGTGCCTCTACCGCGGCTTGAGCAGCCCTAAGAGTTTTATCCGGAGTGCTATACTTCGGCTTCTCTGCCGATGAGAGTGACACCGACATATTTATTTACCGGAATGAACTTCCCGGCGCAAGTCCTTATCTAGGTTACGACCTCTAAGCCCGGTAGTAGCTACTCTAGCAGGATCTGTGCTAACTGAAGCAAAGCCATGTGCTGCATTGTACTCACGTAGGGTTATGTTGAGCTCCTGCTGGGCGCAGGCAACGTTGGCTGCTCCGTGAAGAAGCGCCTGGCGGTGTGCCTCCAGATCAGCCTGAGTCACCGCCGCATCGACATTGGGCGCAATTGGCATTGACAAAACGTTCATGGCGGCTTGCAGCGGAGTCGCAACCGGCGGCACGTTGGAGGTGCCGGCGATGTTCTCGTCCTGCTCAAGCGCGGGTTTTTTCCTGGCGCGTAGACCTGGTGGGGGCGTTGTTCTCGTCAGCTGCTCCTTTGCCGGCATCCGCTGCGCCGACCATCATCACCTCGACGTTGCCAGCGGTGCGATCGGTACGCAAGCCGCGGGCTGCTGCAGACCTTGGTGGATCTGGTGCCACCAGCACCACTTATGGGTACCGGGGCTCTGGCACAGTGCCGAGGTAGACACGGTGCGAGCCGAAGAGCATGACGCCGCCGTTCCTAGGGAACTTGGTGCCGTTGGCAAAGCTGCCGGCATTGTCGCTGACGAAGTCCAGCGAGCCGAGCCTCTGGATGAGGCCAGAGACCACACGCTCGCCGGAGGCGGTGATGAACCCCGTCCGGATACGAACCCCTGCCGGCACAACTGCCGGCCCCATGTTGGGTGGCAACTGTCGTCGTAGTGAATCAACAGATGCCATAGGGTGGCTTAAGTTGGGGCTGATGTGTACCGAGGGAACCGGAGGAGGGGAGGATGCAGACGAAACTCACTCAAACACACACACACAAACAGGGCGATGTACCCAGGTTCAGGGCCCTCGTGAGGAGGTAAAGCCCCTACTCATGCATGCTTCTCCTATATGATCTCAACAAGGAGCTACAGGGTGTTGCACTTAGCCAATTGGCCAGAGGTAGAAGAAGAACTAGAGGTAGAAGAAGAAGCGTACGACTTAAAACTAGGAATTGAGCTCTCCCGTGCAAGGGAAGTGCCCCTCTCCTTATATATGGGAGAGGAGGCTTACAAAGGAAGGAACCCTAGGGAATCTATGCCTACCTAAGCTAACTTTATAAAGCTTCTTTGGCTCAGGCCATGATGTTCCCTTCTGCGGCCCTTGTCTGGTGACACCTCTTGGTTGGCCTACGTCTATTTAATTGTCAGCAGCTCGCTTTGGCTTCAGAGCTTCGTACAAAGCTGATTCCGCATACATCATCTTGGTCCTGTACCAGACGACTCGATCTTTGACCTGCAGTAGACCGTTGGTCTTATGTCGGATCACCATACCGGCATACTCTTGGTATCCCGGTCTAGGCACACCCGTATCCCGGATTATTATGCCGGATTACTTTCCAGGTTCCCTTATGTCGGAAACTCCTATCTCTTATTGTTATTCCGGTTGGACGAACTTTGGGTTACCCAACAACCTTGAGACCATCGCGCCGTACTCCGGCATAACCTAAATTATCCGATATAAACATCTTATGCCGGCTAACTATAGCCCAGGTTAGCCTACCAGGGGTTATCCCCCCGACAACTTCCTACTGAAATATATTATGTTGATAATTTAATTCTACTTATGATCAGAGATGCCTTGAACATGATATTAAGTTATCGTAATATAGAAATTATTCATAATTAATTGAGTTAACATTTAGATTCTCTTAAAATGACAGTCACACATTACCATATGATGAATAATCAAGTGGAGCAAATGATTTCTCTTTAAAATAAATTATATGAGAAGCTTCTTGCTGAGAAAAGAGAGGTATGTGGAGGTAGTACTAGAGGAGGCTCAAGTACACATGACCCTGATTATCCTGAAGGGCATCCAAAGAGAAAAGAGCAAGAATCTCGTCAGAATAAATCTTTTGCAAGAGAATCCGCCAATGAAAGTGAAGAAAATGAGAACTCTGAAGATCAAGATAATGACATATCTATTTCTGATGCTGAAACTGAAGATGATAATATTGAAGAAAATGTAAATGAAGATCCTAAATCCTCCAAGGAGAAAAGTAAGAATAAGAAGGCTTCACCTCAACCAAAAGCTAAAGAAAGGGATCCAATGGTTCATAGAACCATACCATATCCCCAAGAGGTAATGCCAACTCTAGATAATGAAAAATTTGAGAAGTTTAGTGAATTGATAAATAGTTTGTATTTGCAAATTCATCTTGTTGATGCTATTTAAATTCCTCCAAATTCAATATGAAAGAAATTGTTAATAACAACAGGAAAAATACCTAATGAAGCTATTACTGCTATGCTTGCTGATTATTCTTTTAAGGGAAAATTACCAGAAAAGCGTGGAGATACATGTATTCCTACTATTCCCTGTACTATTAAGAATACCTGTGTGAATTATTCTTTATGTGATTAAGGAGCAGGGGTAAGTGTCATGCCATTCTCTCTTTATAAGAAGCTCAACTTAAATAAGTTAGTTCCTACTGAGGTTTCTCTTCAAATGACTGATAAATCCACTACTATTTCTATTGGTATATGTGAAGATGTTCCTATTATGATTGCTAATGTGCAAATTACTATGGACTTTGTAATATTAGAAATGCCTGAAGACCTTTTCTAAATACTGTAGGGGCTGTTATAAATTGCACTGAGGTCACCTTCCATGTAAAAGGAAAAGAGCACAGTAGATGTTTCTCGAAGAAGAATTCTATTGAGCTACCAAAGAAGAGTGTCAATGCTATTGAACCAATGGTTCTGAAAATTGGAAGATTTGAAATACCAATTCCTCCCCCAAAACCAAAGTACCAAATATTAATGGTTGGAACAATTACAATCCATTATGAGGTACCCTGAAATTTATTTATTTAATTTTATTTGAATCATTGTTTCTATGTTTATGATAGTAACAATGAGACTTCATCAACCTCATTATTAACATGATAATGACAAGATTATGATTCCTCTTACATTATTGTCGCATTAGTATTAAAGTTTCTTGCAATTTTCCCCACTTAGCATTTAATTCCCTTAATTATTTTCTTCCAGTTTTATCAGTTTTTGGGTTTTGAAAAAAATTACACATAAAATATTCTCCAAAAATCACCAAAAAATATGCAGGTCATTTTTCTGCACAGATGATCCACTTGGCAAAAGGACAACGCAAAATAACAAACAGTGGAGAAAAGAGCCTGGGTGGCGCGCCCACCCTACTAGGGCACGCCACCTGGCTTTGTGGGCCCCATAGAGGGAGTTATGTGAGGGAAAGTGCCCAAGTCCTTCCCCTCGACTTAAAACCCGACCAGGTATCCTCGAAAATTTTCATATGCCCTATTCACTAGTAGGAAAAGCCTCATCAGTGGCGCACCAAAAATGGATTCTGTGGCGCACGGGAGGTGCGCCACAGAAACGTCGCCACAAAAATAAGGTTTCTGTGGCGCACCTTCACATGCGCCACAGGTTTCTGTGGCGCACGTTTTCCTAGGTGCGCCATAGAAAGCGTGCGCCACAGAATTGGTTTTCAGTGCGCCAGAACTTGCTTGTATTATACTCGATTTTTGTGCTGCTATACACATGCAGTTTATACACAGCAATATACAGAGATATAGGTTATATACAGCAACATTCAGATATAATATAAATATCATGTACATTGCACAGATATAACATAAACATCATCATCACATTACTTAGAGCCCGATCGAGATACATATATAGTGGCAATTAAGTGTCAAATGTTTTGCATACAACTCTTAATTCATACAAATTTCACAATTTGGAGATACAAAGTAGTCTTCATCCGGTTCCTCCTTTGCTCCCTCATCTCTACCCACCAGGCTCGCTTGCATCGGGGTCTTCATATCCAGTTCGTACTATGATGAAAATGGAAGAAAGTGAGACCAACAAGTCCGATGCACAAGAGAAATGGAATAAATGCCTCATACATTGTTGGTCAACACAAATATTAACATTTAGGGATGGCGTAAGTGAGACCAAGTCCGATGCACAAGAGATTGATATTTGTGCTATCTTACCAGGCTCACTTACGCCACCCCCAAGTGTACGGGGACCAAACATTTTAATCATCGGCATTTTGAAAATCTCAAAGCAAATGGAATGACAAAATGGAATAAGTTCCTCATACATTATTGGTCAACACAAATACTATGGTCAGAAACCATAGTTGCAGTATACAGATACTTTGCAGAGGGCCCCTTTCCCCGGCCCGTTCGTGAACGGGTCCAACGACACAACAACGCTGATCTGCTCTCCGGCGCAGACCACGGCAGTCCCAGCCGCCCTTGTGGCCGCGTCTCTGCGCTCATGGCCGGACCACGATTGGACTCACCGGGGAATAATGATAATCGCCATCAACACTATCGCAGACTCCACGGAGCATAGTTTGTGCAGATGCCACTTTTCTTCCTCGCCGTGCGTGAACGAGTCTTTGATGCAAAGACCGTGCCGCCTGCCCGAGGCCGGCATGGTCTTTGCATCAAGAACTCGTTCACTGGACGGCGAGAGAAGAAAAGCGGCATCTGCTGCAAAGTACTCTACACCTGTGGACTCGACGATAGTGGTGATGGCGATTATCGTATTTCCGGTGAGTCCAATCGTGGTCCGCCATGGAGAAAAGCGCGAGCCCATTAGACACGGCCACAAGGGAGACGGTTGGGACTGGCGTGGTTCTGCGCCGAAGAGACATGTCGGCGTTGTTGTCTCGTCAAGGACTCGTTCAACGAACGGCGGCCGGGAAAGGGGGCCGTCTACAAAGTATATTGCGGCGTATAGGTGACCAAACATTCTAATCATCGGCACTAAAATGGAAGAAAGAGCCAAGTGGTATCTCAACTAGATATCATATGCCTCATACTTTGTTGGTCGAAAGAAATATTAACATTCGGGATGGGGTCAGCGAGGCCAGGTAGGATGCACAAGAGATTGATATTTGTGCCATCGCACCAGGCTCAGTGGCCCCACCCCAGAGTGTACAAGTGACCAAACAATTTAATCATCGGCACTAGAATGGAAGAAAGGCCAATGCAATTAAGAAGTAGCTAGTATGAACTAAATGGAATGCCTCATACTTTGTTGGTCGAAACAAATATGAACATCCCGGGATGGCGTTAGTGAGGCCAGGTAGGATGCACAAGAGATTGATATTTGTGCCATCACACCAGGCTCACTAGCGACACCCCGGAGTGTACGAGTGATCAACCAACCATCTAATCATCGACAAGTACAAAAACACCACCAAACCAGCAACCATGGTGACATAAGTCAAGATGCTCAAACACACATAGCATGCATGGAGCAGATGCTCCAAAGGGATTATTCATCACTTGGTATAGACCAAGTGATGCTGGCAAAAGAGAGGCCAATCAAGAACCAGTAAATCCAGTAAGTGATAGATATGCCTAAACAAGCAACAACACATAGCATATCCCAGCTAACCAGATGAGACAAGTCTTGGTAGCCAACTTAATCACCTAGCACCACCTAGCCTTTTAAAACCATCGGAAACAGTCCTTTTTCTTCAAAGGATACCACAGTGGCATTCATTTACATGATCCCCTACTGTGGATATCTCTATTTTCATCAAAGCCAACAAGAAAAGGATACCACAGTGGCATTCATTTACATGATTCCCTAATGTGAATATCTCTATTTTAGTATACCATCATAAGCATTCCATTTAAATCACACATTTTAGTATCTGTTCTTATCCAAGTTTTTGCCTCAGCCTTTGCATCATTGGCTGAGCCAAGACATCAAGCATCTGGCCAGGGAGCATTCTTTCTTTTTAGGGAACTATATGAACTATATGCACATGATCCAGTAAGCATCCCCACTAATCAGAGCATTATAAGCATAGTAGCATACCATAAGCTCACAAGAATCCATCAAGTAAATCTTCACAAGGATACCACAGTAGCATAGTAGCATACCATAAGCTCACAAGAATCCATCATTTTCTTCACAAGGATACCACAGTAGCATACCATAGTAGCATTTCATGCATTTAAATGAACCAGTAGCATCAAAACCAACCAAATGTCCAACTGGCAAGCAATACCAAGTGAGCAAGTCTTCATTACCTTGTACAGGTTCAGACATGGATTTATTTCCAACAAAGGATGGAAATCAAATTAACATCATTTTATTAAATTGAATCATTACCATCACATGGTTCATCAATAACAAGTGGCAGTAAACCTCCACAAACAACACTATCCATATGCATGCAACAATATACTAACCACTAGCACCTTTTTATTAGCAGCATAACAATATACTAACCACTAGCAATCCAGGCTCCAAATGGAACCTTTGGAGCAGATATATATAGAGCCAATATAGCATGTCACTCCAAATGAAAATATCCATATGCAGGCAACAAAGTAATTTATTCAGATACTGCACATGAGCAGCATCACTGAATCAAAGAAACTAGCAGCAATGCATCCAGAGCAACAACATCAATGCATCCAGAGCAACAGCAATGCATCCAGAGCATCAGCACAACCTAGAAGCACGAGCATTTCGTCGAGCACTTTGTGCTCGCGGGAGAGGAAGAGGGAGGGAGGGAGAGAGTTCACCGACGACAGGGGTGGAGGAGGAGGAGGTTGACGACGGAGCGGTGGAGGAGGAGGAGGATGCGGCGGCTCCTCCACCTTCACGCGACGGTGGCCCCTCCTCGCGGCGGCCTCCTCCTCGTGGCGGCAGCTTGTGCTGCAGGTGGCGGGGATGGGAGGACCGTGGCGGCATCCGGCCCTCGCGGAGGAAGGCGGCGGCGACGGTGATGGCGACGACCATGGTGGCGCGCGGAGATCGGAGGAGAGGGAGAGGGAGAGGGAGATAGAGGTGAACAGGCGGGGGAGGGCACGGGCGAGATGATATAAGTTAATGGCGCACCGAGCAAGTGCGCCACGAATCCCTCGTGGCGCACAAGCACGTGCGCCACGAAGAGATTCGTGGCGCAGCATGACATGTGCGCCACGAAATACCTACACTAATAATTGGTGGTGGCAGGATGGGCCCCATACAATTTCTGTGGCGCAACGTTCAGCAGTGCGCCACAAAAGTAAGCTATTTCTGTGGCGCACCCAGCATGGTGCGCCACAAAATAAAATTCTGTGGCGCATTTTCAGTGGTGCGCCACAGAACTAAGCTCTGCCTATAAGGGTTTTCCTACTAGTGATTGCTGCTCCATTTTCGATCAATCAGTTTGAGCAGCCATTTGCAAATTCTTTGGAGGAATTACTCTTAGGTATGTGAATCCTCCGCCCATCCAATTTATTTTTTATATGATGCTTTATATTTTGAGGAGGATGATGTTTTTGGTGTCACGCATTATGCATGAGAAATCCCTAGATTTGCAAATTTTAGGGTGAAATAGTTGGTAATTTTGCTTGGTAGAGCCTCTATGAGTATTCTTGAGCATATATAACTTGCTACATCTAATTATTTAGTTTTTTATTAGAGTGCTGCAAGGTATAACTCTCATGGAGAAAGAAAAAGGGCTATTTAGTGGCCTAAGATCAAGGAGGAATGCTAAAGTGGCCATCAACTTGGATGATGAGCAACAAATAGAAGATGATATTATCAGGCAGAAGCTTTTGGTGTGCACATCACAAGGTGGCAAGATCCAAGAATGCTTAAGGAGCTGCACATAGAGGAATAGTTTTCCTTCTTCTTGGAGAGGACCATGCTGGATGGATTCACAAGCCGCCCCTATAAGACATATGCGGAGATAACTTGCGAGTTTCTCGCTACATTCATGTTTGCACACACCAAGGAAAGGGTAGGTAAGAAAGGTAAGGTCATCCCTATCACATTTGATGTTAAATTTTTTATGAAACATCATAGATTTGTCATGTCCATTGATGAATTTTGCAAGGCTATTAATGTCCCAAATGCTGGGAGCTGGGAAGAAATTCCTAGTGACTGTGATGAACACCTCCGGGATTGGCTTTTTTGCTCAATCTCTTGTGCGGAAAGCGGTCGAACTTCTGCCTCGGCTTCGAGGTCATCTATGATAGATGAAAGCCGTTGTTTTTCCTTCTTAAGAATCTCAGTTGTATGTCGTGCCCATCCACAGAGGTGTTTGCGTACAACATGTATCTTGTTATTCCACCTCCGTATCGGAGACATCCCCACAACCGGTCGTTCCCAAATCTTTTTAACCATGGTCTGAAAACCTTCCCGATTCAACCAACTGAGTTCAAATTTTAATCGGCGTTTAGATGGAGGACTAGATACACCAGTGGATAATAAAATGGGAGCATGATCAGAAAACCCAACAATGCGTTCTAGTGCACGCACCGTTGGAAATTTCAATTCCCTGTCGGTATCCATTAGTACGCGATCTAGTTTTTCATATGTTGGCTCCGGGAGATTGTTAGCCCAGGTGAATTGTCTGTCAATCATTGACACTTCCCTCAAGTCCAAGCTGTCGATGACCGCATTGAACAAGAAAGGCCAATGATTGTCAAAACCGCCCCTACTCTTATCACATGGAAATCTCAGCAAATTAAAATTTCCTCCTATGAGAATAGGATGAGGATTACCCTTTGCCAGATTCACCAATTCACGAATAAAGGCAGCTTTAGAATCCTCCTGAGCAGCACCATACACGGCGACTAGACTTCAGATGAAATTGTCAGCTCTATTACGGATGTGGAATTTGATGTGAAATTCCCCTACCGAATGTGCTAACATTTTCGTTGAGTCCGTTCTTGCACCGAGTAAAATACCACCAGATCTCCCACGGGGTGGACAGGATATCCAAGTAAAGTCTATACCACCGGATATATGGTTTAGAAGACTTTGCGAGAAATCCCGTCACCCCGTCTCAGAAATAGCCAAGAAAATCCAAATTATGATACCTAATGCAATCAGCAAAATGTAAGTGTTTAGCCAAGTCACCAAGACCTCTGCTATTCGCAAACATGCCATTCATTGGGAAACAATTATTTGTAGTTTATAGAGAGATTCTTTCAAAGATTCTGCAAGTACAAATTCCTTTATTTGCTACGTTTCCTATTGGCACTAGCAATGCATGGATCAGTATTAACTATGCAATTGATTCGTTTGCTTATGACAACCAGAAAGCCTCAGCATGTACGGAGATTAAAGTAATCGGCCGGCCGCCTCCTTACAGATCAAGAGAAGAAGAAAAAAAATCAAGAAATGTCAACCTGATTGCCACGTTTCGCCGTGCCATCGGCACGTACTACATGGCTACTGGCTAATCATCATTTTTTTTAGATAAAGGAGCATAAGCTCCAGCCTCTGCATCAATTGATGCACACGGCCTTTTATTAAGAATCACGAAGTATCGAGTATGAGATGTGGCTAATCATCATTTCTTAGCGCGTTAACCTATATCTATCGATTCTGGGCATTGAGATGTGGTTAATTTATAGTGCTATGTGGGTCTTGTCACATGGTTAGTGGCGTAATTCAGGGAAAGGTAACCGATTTTTTGGCTAAAGTAGAGTGCCTCAAAAGGGTAAAGATTCAAAACGGTGCGTGAAAATCTATGCTCCGTGCAAGATAATCCAACGTAACAAATCATCTTCGTACAAGACTGACCTTCTGATCTGGGCCTCGATTGTATGGTCGTCGGAACTCGGATATGCACATCATGCATGGAACTTCCAGAAGAAAAGGAAGAGTACAGTTGGGAATGGTAAAACTACCATCTATCTGTGCGCTAATCAAAATTTCATTTTTGTAAAGATTTGACCTTGCATTGGGCCTTGATTATATCAGCATTTAAGACCATATATAGCTGCAGGGTTTGTTTAGATCCAAGACCATATATAGTTGGACGTTGGGAAGCAGGAGCGTGCCTTGTCCGGGCGTAAGGGCGCCTCCATTTGTTTAGCCATGCACCTTATTAAGTCAGTGCAATAAGTGTATTATAATTAGGGCAAGTGGAGTTGATGGAGCATGTGAGGGGAATCGAGCACATGATCTTGAGAATTCGGGTTTATCTCCTAACCAGCCTGTGTTTGCTGCCGCTGCGCGCGCGCGCGCTCTCTCTCTCTCTCTCCATTGAACAACTGTCCTTTAAGTGGATAGTATAGTACATCGATAATGCTTCACACACGACAATTCGTGTCCGATGTGTATACGATAATTCTTTCTCCTAGCTACTAATTACTTCTCTTCCCGATGCACAAGTTCAACTCAGGCCCAAACCGCAGTACCGCCGAGCCTAGTAAAAATACTCTTGGCTCCGAACCATACGCGTATACTAAGAGCATCTCCATAGGCGGCCCGGATAGTGTTTTGGGGGCCGACAGCGAAAATGGGCTCACACTGGCGCATCCTTAATAGCGTTGGCGCTTTTTCGAGCCCAATAGAAGCGCCGGCAACCCCGTGTCGGGCCCTTGACGACGGGCGCGAATCGGGCGCGCTGGCGCCTTGCGGCAGAACTTTTTTCGCGGGTGGGGCGTCTTGTCAGCGAGAGGACGCGACGGTTTGCATCGGAAACGACGTGGGAAGGTTGGTCGTCGGCATTAATGGCCTCCCGCGCGTTAACCCAAACGGCGACGACGGCGGCGACTGGCCACGCGGCGTCCACCTACCTTACCCACGCGCCTTCAATGCGCGTCCGCCGCCTCCCTTAAAACCCCACCGGCGTGCATTTCTCTTCTTCCCCGCCTTCCAACCCTGGCCGCCGCCATCCAACCATCGCGCAAACCTCCCACGCACCCACCGACGATGGCGCACAACGACGAGGCCGACGGCAGCGGAGACGGCGTGCTCCGCTCGTTGCAGGTCATCCTCGACAAGGCCGATGTACTGTACTGGCACCGCGTCCCCTGTACTGGCAGGACCGCGGACGCGAGCCCTCGCGAGGGAACGGCGGAGCTTGATGACGCCGACGGAGAGGAACTTGCTGGACAACGCGGTCGACAGCCCGACCTGGCAGCGGCGTTTCGAAGATGAGCGCGCCATTGAGCTCACGCGGGCGACCGACCGATCCCTGGGCCGCTTCAACACCGTCGGCCGCCATGCCTGGTGGTACGGTCGCGACGTTGACACCACGCTGCGCCAGTACAGCTTCCGCCATCGCGCCCGCAGCCGACAGGCCACGCGACCCGCTGTACTTCCCGCAGGTGGCGTGCATGGCGCCGGCGGCGCTGACTCTGTAGAGGGCGCCGGAAATGACCGCAGAGTCTGGAAGCTCGCGCACCGGATCGTCGTCAGCCGTCGCCCGCACGCGCTCGGGCGCGCCTCCTTCCGGAGGCATCGTCATCCGTGACGGCGATGACGTCGACGACCTGGATTTCAGCGGCTTCGACTCACAGCGCCGCTAGATGTTTGTTTTAGATTTTAAGTTTAAATTCGTGTTACTTTTGTATAAATTTCGTTCGAATTTCTGGAAAGCCTACAGCTATTTGAGATATGTTTACACGCGTGTCAGTCAGTGGATCAGGTCGTTCCTTCCGGATCCCAAGTCACAGACCAAAGCCAAACCGTTGCCCGCGTGTGGTAAGTTTGATCGTACGGAAATCGGATGGAATTTGTCGTGTGTATAGCAGCACTCATAGTACATTGCAATCTTATATTTGAACAAACCAGCCTAGATGTGTGTGTAAAGAATCATGCTTAAACAAGTTTACCACACCTAAGCTCAGCTAGCGACTGCTATTAACAAAGTAAGTCTCCTTAAATCCAAGCGGATTAATCAAACAGAACCATTTTCTAGTGACTAATTTGCTCTTACTCATAGATTTTGTTATCAAGTGAAATACCACGGTTACTAAGCGGATAACCGGAATTCCCAGCCCTCCTTGTGTAAAAAAGTCTAGCCCATTTGAATTTGGAATGCTTGTGCTCAGTCAACCCTAAACCACACATGTGCTCCCCATGTGCTATAACCCCATGCCCCATACCACATGTTTATAAATTATTGAGTTTATATTCAAATTTTGTTTGAGAATATCTTCCGGTATTTGACCAATTATCTCAGAGATTGTGTTCTTACTGTACCCAAAGCCTTGCTCACCCCTCTCCCCTAAGGAAAGCTCTGATTCAGCACCCCGCTCCTCCCTCTCACCCCTGCGTGGAGACGGGGGCAAACCCTACAAAACTTCAGCGCCGCCAGCCGTCCCCTCCTTCCTGCTCCTACTGCTGGTAGAAGGAGCAACTGAGAAAAGCTTGGCCGTTGAAGGTGGCGGGGTTTGCTCGTCCCCTCATATGGAGGACCGACACGTGAAGGCTCCTCCATGGCATGGGCGTGGTGAGGTAGCCTTGCACCATGGCGTGGTGGCTCTCCGGCGTGCGGTGGTGTGGAGACACGGCAGACGATGTTGGAGGCGGTATGCATCTCCAGATCGACGGCTTGGCCCCCAATTTATGGTTGGCAAGGGGGCGGACGGTGCGGGCTGCGGAACAACATGTCGCTGTGATGGCGATGATGCTCGACAGTTTCATCCAGATCCAACAAGTGTCAGGTATGGATTTGCATGGATCACGGTGAATACCGAGGCGGATGATGGCGGCACCACTTGGCGTCGTTTCCATTGTCGAAGGCATCGGTTTTGCAGCTTCCTTTTTCCATGACTCGGGTGCTCTGGGGGAAACCCTAGATATGGGTTCCCAGGTTGGCGACGCTTTCAGTGTAGCAGAACTTGACTTGAGTTGTTTGGAAGTGGAGCTATCTTGCACTTCTGCGCATCATCGACGATGAGTCTTGGTAGCATAGTGTATCAGAACCTATTCGCATGACGGCGGGTGCGTGCAGGGTGGAGGCACTCTCTGGCTCCATGGTGGCACGATAGTAGGCCTCGCAGGAGCTAGTAAGATCTAGGCCTTGAAAAGGGACCATCAGTTGTTGGCGGATATGGCTTATGTAGCGTGTGCACGGGTGCTCGCTAAGAGTCTACTACACCGGATGAGATATCCTGTTTCTCTTAGTGGGTGTCTCAAAGTATGAGACATTCCCCATTCTAGTTGGAGGGGGTCTTGCATTGTTTTCTAGGGAATAAGGCCATCCTGACATGATCTTCACTCGTTGTCGGTTTTGTAGGTGTTGCGTGGTGGCTTCAGATTTCTTTTATGTATGATCTTTGTCAAACTTTTGTTGAATAAATCAATAAAAGAAGAAGTATGCATGTTTTCGATAGGAAAAAAAATCTGTTCTATAAACTATAACATTTTCTTGGACTTTCTCGTTAAAAACCCTCATAAAAATGCACCCACAACAAATGACCCAGCTAAGCTCGGTTAGTGACTTCTATTGCAAAGTAAGTCTCCTTAACCCATGGATTAATCAAATCGATCCATTTTCTAGTGACTAATCTGCTCCTGCTCATGGATTTGGTTACCGAGTGAAATACCACTGTTACTAGCCGATAACAGGAATTCTCGGCCCCCTCCATAATGAGTTTATCTGGTAAAAACTGTAGCCCATTTGAATTTGGACCGGTTGTGGTCAGTCCAACCTAAACCATATGTGTTCTCAATCCGCTATAACGTCATGGCCCAACTCATTTATCCTGAAATTTTTGATTGATCCTCCTCTAAACATTATATTCAAAATATATAGACATTGTTGAGGTTAAAATTTATATTTTGTTTGAGAATCTCTTCCTATATTTTATCTCTGATAACCACGGTTATCGGAAACCCTGCCCCTAGTTGCCTACTGCATAAGATGTGCAGGGACGAATTACCCTATGTATAATTCGTTCTATAAACTATAACATTTTCCATGTACATTCTCGTTAAAAACCCTGATAAAAAAACATATTTACCCAGAACGAATTACCCAGACACTTACTTCTCCAGAAGTGGAGCTTGAGTTATCATGCTTTTCATCGATCTTGACCAGATACAGATCCATGTCCATCTTCTAACCCTAACCAAATCCCATGTCCATCTTCAATCTAGACGCGTGCGCGCGCTGTTGACAGCGCACAAGGATAACAGGGATCCGATAAGTCTACGTGTTGATACTCTCAGGTAACAGCCCCATGCGGGCGTGGGGCACCTTGCCAAGAACATCCATGGCGGCTAACATCTTTCCCGCAGCTTTGCGGCCCTGAGATTCCAAACGGGGATGCGTAGATAAGCCTTGCCGAGAAGGCGCACGGCACAGGTCAACACGGGCAGCGGCGGCATGAAAACCTTCCGATTCCAGGTAGATGAGGTGTGTGGTTGGTTGGGTGTGGGGGGCTGGTGTTCAAAGTTTGGAAGCAAAAGCAGGTGCAGGTGCAGGGCATGGAGAATGGTCGATCATCCTGGGTGTCGCATGTGCATGCATGAGGGTGTCGTGATTGGGTTTGGGTTCGAGCAAATCCATATCCGAGAACACACCTCGAGCAAGCTTTACAGTTGAGATAAAAAGAATGCTGCACCGTCAGTGACTAGACATAGCTGATAGCTCACCGAGTAAGTAACGGAATGCTGAGTAGATAAGCGACTAGTCAGCTACACTGTTCGTACGAGCTCTTTGCATCTTTCCAAGATCAATACTGGCAAAATACTCAGCAAGTTGCGAGAAGAGATGACGATTCCTAAATAATCAAAGAGGTGATGAGACGATCGAGGGAGAGAGAGGGAGGGAGCAGTGGTGCGTTTGGAATCCCGGAGCGACGACGCAGCGTTTGGGATCGGCCGCGCGGGCGACGACACGTCCAGGGCCGCGGGGGGCCGGTCTGGGGAGGGCGGAGCCAGCCGGGGGTCGACGCGTGGAGGCGATCCCTATTCCTATTCTGTCTGGGGCAGTGGTGCAGGCCATGTGCCTACGCCCCTTGTCTCCCGGGCTAGCTACTCCCTTCACCTGCGCCGCTCGCTACATGCCTTTGATTTGGTCTCTTCTTCCTCGATCGTCGCTAGAGCCTCAGCCTTGAGCTGACCATCTCACTGTTTTCGTCTCCTCTCACCTCCTAATCTGTCCATGTCCTTCATGCTTGTTCAAATTATCTCATTGCGATGAGGGAGAAACAAATCAGCGCAGATATTGCTGCAGAGAAAGGCCATTGAACGCGCGTGTCCGTGCCGATCGACCGGTCACATTTTCTTGCCATTCATGTCTATGGCGTGACCAGATAGATATCCCTTATCCAGTTATCCGCATTGATCGGATGGATCATGCACAGGGCGCTGTGAGTCTGCATTGCATGTGTTCTCTCACCCAAAGATAGACATGATCGAGTTCGCGTTCGACACGTTTCCTTCTCGATCGAACCCACGTCCTAAATTAACCTTGAGCTTTCTTACATTGCATGCGGATAGCATGCCCAAGTCCATGGCTAATTAACCGCGATTGAGATAAAAGTAGTGCAGTAGATCAAACACAAGGAAAGGTCGTCGCATTGGGCAGCTCAATTCTCTATTTGATCTGCTGTTTACTTTTGTCCTTAAGGCCAGGTCGCTACAATTTTGAAATCGCTAGCCTCTAGCGCAAATCTCTAATTGCAGATAGAGCGTGCTTTATAAAGCTCGATTGTAAACAGTCGGCTAACAGTGGTACCATCGATCAAAAACAAGATGCATGCTGCTAGCAACCCTATTAAGACATAAATTAGAGAGTGCTGGCCGGGAGAATCTCCTTCCCAATCTTTTCGACGAAAGCGAGACCCCTTTCCAGGAGCTAGCAATTGTCACCTGTCGTCCAGCCGCGCTCTTGTCTTAGCTTAGCCTGGGAGGCCGCGCGCGCAGCGCATACGCTAACCCCCAAATTATGCCACTGTCAAATGCCATGATCCGGCCCCTACTCCAACAAAGCAAGAGAGAGAGGGAGAGGGAGCATTGGGAGCGGGTTACAAAATTAGTTAGCTTTTGGTAGTCGCGTGATAACGACGATCGAAACCGGATAACGTCATGGATAACCACTACTTCGGTTTTGCTATAAGTAAGTTGATGCCGGACTGTGCTGAAAAAAATGAACTACTAGTTCATCACATACATGTTTGACACCTTAATTAAAACTTTTGGTCATCACATGATAAAGACGATCAAACCACATAAAGTCACAGACAATCGGTATAGCTTTTCTGTAAGTGAGTTGATCCATGGCAATCCTCTGTGTTACAGCCAAACTGAAGTTACTGAAACTGGTAACCAGGCACTGCAATTTGACCTAAGAGTAGTATCAGTAACTTCCTATAGCTCAAATTGCAGAGTAACTAATCTCCCAATATACTTGGTGCGGGTGTACGTCAGCAATGGCCGGTGAATCATGGTCATGGTTTATGGCGAGCCAGCGAGAGAGTGAGTGAAATGCCAAGTACGTCGTCGTAGTACTCCTGCTGGCAGTATCATACGTTGCCCCTCTCACATCCACATACCCAGCCGGTCCTGCTCAGAAAGAACCTATAGCTGGCCGGCCGGACTGGCCACCACACCGGCGCCCCACCGGCGCTTGCCGCTGCTACCTATATATTACTCCTAGGTCTCTCCCTCGAGACACGCACCCCCTTCCCCTCGCCTTACTTAACATCAACTAGTGCCTTGCGGTGGTGGTCCTCCCTCCTCCTCTCCATCCAGTTCCTCATCACGCCGTCTCCCTCCCCTTTCACCTCACATCCCTTCTCTCCCCTCCTCACGAGCTCCAAAACAAAGGAGCGCGCGCCACCAAGCATGGACAAGCAGCAGCACCAGCAGCTCTTTGATTCCTCCTACGTGGACACGTCCTTCTTCGTCGCCAGTGGTAAGTACACGACGCTTGTTTCTACGCATGCAATGACACAGCTGTAAAAATCTCACTTTCATCTGTGATGTGCAGGCACGGCGCAGGGGGAGAGCCGGCCGAGGGCGCGGCGCAGGCGGCGGAGGGCGGCGAGGTGCGGCGACGTCAACGGCGGCGATCTGGACGGAGGAGGTGACCCCAAGAAGCGCCGGCTCAGCGACGAGCAGGTGGAGATGCTCGAGCTCAGCTTCCGGGAGGAGCGCAAGCTGGAGACCGGCCGGAAGGTGCACCTGGCAGCCGAGCTCGGCCTCGACCCCAAGCAGGTGGCCGTCTGGTTCCAGAACCGCCGCGCGCGTCACAAGAGCAAGCTGCTCGAGGAGGAGTTTGCCAAGCTCAAGCACGCCCACGACGCCGCCATCCTCAACAAATGCCACCTCGAGAACGAGGTACATAATTTCCCCCATGCTTTGCCTTGCCGCCGCATCAATTCATCCTCTGTTCTAGGCTTCTAGCACATGTAAGCGTGTCAAGTCAGTAACTACATGATCCATTAATTCCTTTCCTCCTTCATGGCAGGTGCTGAGGCTGAAGGAGAGGCTGGGGGCCACAGAGGAGGAGGTGAGGCGTCTCAGATCCGCGGCTGGGAGCCACGCGCCTTCCGGTGACGGCGGAGACGCCGCCGGCGCCGTTGTCGCGTGCGGCGGCAGCCCGAGCTCGTCCTTCTCGGCGGGCACCTGCCACCAGCAGCACCCAGGTTTCAGCGGGCAGGACGTGATGGGGCCGGACGATGACCTGATGATGTGCGTCCCGGAGTACGGTGGATACGCCGATAGCAGCGTGGTCGAGTGGTTTAGCCTGTACGGGCTCATGTGAGATTAAGATGGGCATCAGCTGAAAGCAGATTATTCTAGCTACTAGGTAGTCATCATAGTGTTAATTAATTAAGTTGGGATCAATGGTCTGAAGGTGTGCGTGTTCAATTATGTACATAAGGTTTATTAATTAATGGCAAAAGCTTGCCAGCTAGCAAGTGCTACAAGATATGCATGAGTTTTATCAGTATTTTGCTTCATTGGCAAATATGTCATCTTGGGGAAGTACTTGTGTATGCAAGCTACCAATCATCTTAACGAGGAGTGGTACATTTCCAAATGAAGCTCCAATTCATGACGATAATGACGAGGAGACAATCGGATATACAATTCCGATCGGTTTGGTGTTGGGTTTAGATGAAAGGAATGTTCAACAGACAAACTAATTTTTTTTTAAAAAAAATCTTGCATTGGCCCTTGTAGTGCAAATTTGTAAACAAATGCTTATCAGACAACATACAAAAAATGCAGATTAATTAAATAGACTTTACAAATCAATTCCCATATATGAATAATACATCAGACAATATAAAGATTGAAAATGAGTGGTTTTGAGTTGAGAATGCATCCAAGACACATGGTACCAAAATAGAACCATCATCAACATGTATATTTGCTGACTTGAAATATCCATGCATCAACGAAGAATTAAAATATATGAGGTGAATTCTTTAAGGAATCTTCTAAGAGCACTAAGCTCCCAGGGTTCTGGTGGCCTGTGGTTGCTCGAGCGAGGCGGTTCGATTTTAGCATACCTGTCGTCTGTCGACGCTTCGCGTGATGTGCGGCGCTGAGTCGGTTCTGTGTTTGACCGAGGAAGTATCCCGTCGTGGACTGCTGCTCTCCATCCCCAATTGTATCACTCCTGCTCTCTATCCCCAACCTCCGTGCCGCTCTCTATCCTCTTCCTCGCCGCCGTCCTCTGATACTCGCCAACCATCATGAATCCATCAGCGTCCTACGCCGTCGGCATGCCCCCTCCTCCAACTCGCGGGATTTCCGTCGATCATGCCGGCCGTCTTCCCGCTTGGAGTGCCACCCTCACCTCCGCTTGCTGGAGGTGCTCAGTTTGCCCGTTGCTCATCCTATGGCGGTGGCCGGAAGGAACCGGAGGCGCACATGTAGTTACCTTTGATCACCGGACTATCCCCTTCTTGCTCACATGTATTGATTCCCCGCCTGCCGATGTCTTGACCTTCCGCCGCCACAACACGCGCCCCCGCGTAAAAACTAAATCGCCACTCGATTTGTCGGCGTTGCCGGTCCAAACTGTGCAGTCGCCTCCCGCAGCTCCTCCGACCTGCGCAAAGCCCCTCCGCGCGGCCTCCTTGCCTCGTGCTCCTGTACCGATGCCCCGTTCTCCTCTCTCTCTCTCTCCTTCACGCACCATACTTGATGTTCCTAAATTCGTCTCTGGACACTGCAGCTCCAGATGTGCAAGTACCACAAGGCCATCCTCTACCTGGTCAAACGGCATGCCTCATCGTTGTCGGCGAGACCGGTAGCGGCAGAGCGGCAGATCCAAGCATATTCCTCAGGTACGTGCTTCAGAGCCTCCCTTTTCTTTCTCCAACTTTCGGTGGGTCACTACATAATTTGAGAATTTGCTGCCCTCAGTCGGGGAGGGGGCATTTGGCCGAACAATGGTTGTGCCTGTGCATCTGTAGTGCCTCAGTCGACTGTATCAATCACAGATGTTGTATTGCTGATTCTTTTCCATTTGAATTACAACCAAAACATCGCCTCTACTATTCCCTGAATTCTTGACTGGCTGGGACCCCGGTCTTCGGATTATATTTGTAGCTATGATCCTCCTTTCTGCATTTGATTGATGCCCCTATGTAGTATGAAAGACTATCTCAGAGTTTGATAGTACAATGAACAATTGCCAACAAATCACGTACAGACATTATGACATAAGGGCGAGGAAAATGGAAGTTGCATAATAAAAATAACAGGAGGCCAAAATCTGTTTAAAAAATCACTAATTGGGTTTTTTTCCCTTTTTAGCATCAGTAAGTTACTGGTTTACCTATCACTCTTTCAGCATTCTGTCTCCTGCATGAAGTTCACAGTTTACACTGATTTACACTTTGCTAGCCTGGGTACTTCAGCCGGATACTCTCCGGCTACTACTACGGCTTGTGCCTCCGTCCAATGGTGTTGGCTTGGCCACGCAAAAACCACGGTGTTGGTGACCGCGCCTCTTTTACTCTGCTCTACGTAGGTACTTTGTTGTACTTACTTTCTTCTTCATGCTCTATGTGGTGGCTAGCCATTTGGCTTATGCCATCTATGATCCTGACCATCGACACCGAATTCAGGCAATTACCCACTGACGGGTTGGTATAGTGTCATCTGTCTGATTTTCAGAGCTGGAGTATAATATTTTGTGTGCTTCATGTACAATTAGTATGTCTGCATCACTTTGGCATCAAGTGAAGGTGGTGCAAATATTGAGGTTGTGATCTTTATTTGATTTATTCGTGTTAGCTTGGTTTCAGCAATTTCGATGATATCCTCTGCCTCTTAATATTAGTGGACAAAGAATTATGGTGATTCGGTAAAGAAGACTTCTATTTTGCCGATGGAAGTTCGGCATTCATGGGTTCCTTTGCACAAACGCTAATCTTAGCTATTGACAAAGTGTTTACTTGCTGCCTTGCTGGGACATACTTGTTCAACCTTAAGAAAGAATGATTGCTTCTGCTTTATTTGTTACTGACCAAAGGCATAGGTTTCAGAGTAACTAAGCTTGCAGTATAAAACAATGCTACACTCAAGTTTAAAATAGGGCTATTGAGTCTACTTAGCTACCTAAGGTTAGTCTTATATTCACAGCTGCAGAAAATGATAATATTTGCAGAACAATGTGCCAGTATGTAACAAAGAAAACATATGTTGTGTTGGCAATTCAAAAGATCATTTATCATGGTTCCTTTAGTTAAAACAATATGTCTTATCTGTTTACAACATCTATTAATCAATCTAAGGAGTAGCAGCTATATCAAGACTCATGAACTTTGACATTAAGAATGGTGTTAAGTTTATCTTTGCAAGCTCTTCACTGCATTACAAATGATTAAAATCATTACAGCTATGCATTTAGGTTATAGACAAACTCAAATGTAGCTCCTGCCCTTTATTTCCATCAGACTAACTGAACTAAAGCTAAATTTATTTGTTGGCACTTATTAGTTTTAGGCTTAAGTCTAGGATATCATGGTCTCTCATGTATTCAAGGTGAACATGCATAAACGACTTAGGCGATTTTCTACCATGAGCAAGCAACAAATTCAAAAGATGGCTCAAATAATTTAACCCACCTATTACTCCAAATTTGCTCTCAACGAACCTTGAAAGCGAGTAGCCAAGTACACAAAAATTTGCATTTTTGAAGACTGACTACCCTTGTTGGGTGTCTGTTATATTATTACTATCTGATCAGGCACTATGCATTATGACGTTGATTTGTTTCACTTCTCTCTCCCTCACATCTCCTCTGCTGGTTTCAACTCCCAAACGCCAAACCAACAATCAGTGGCCGCCAGCCGCTGACCATCCCCCCAGAGCTGTTTTGATCATGGTGTGGATTCTGCAGCGTGCGTGGGAGCCGTTTGCCGTGATGAGTCTGGTGGTGCTCGCCCACACCCTCCCACCTTTTGTTGCGGTTTCTGAGGGAGTTTCAGCTACTTCTGAGTAATTACTGTATGAAGATGTACTTATGGCAATAAATTTATTTGTAATTGTTTTCATTAAACAACATATGGTGGATTCCTATGGTAATAGATTCTTTTTAGACCGTTTCTGGGATGCAGCTAGGTTGGTTCATAGATTTATGCGCCACATATAATAGTCGTACTGCATACTGAAATAGTGAAATATGTAATTATCAATACTCCTTTTCATATCTTTATCATATAACTGAACTCTTCTGCTTGTTTTTTCCTGCAATGAGAACATAGTGTAGGCGTGCTTTGTTTCTTCACATGGCCTGATCCTGAAACTTCTTAATTGGTAAAAAGATTTTCATATTCTCCGAGTTCAAATGTATTCTTCTGGCTGGCCAAAACAATGCATATGTATTGCAAACTTATCAGGCCGTTGGAGGAGATCTCCATGCATGGTTGGCTTACCCATGACAGATGGAACGCCTCAGGTAAGCTTCTTCTCTTCTTAATTAGTCCATCTCCAGGTGTGAATTATTGCTCCTTACCAAGATTCATTTTGTGTGCGTCCATTTGGTTCTTGCCCTATTCCTTCGTCTTCTGTGAAATATATGCTTCCAACTGGGACAATTCATATCTAATGTTTTCCACTCTCCACCTGGTGATTTACCCACTCTCTTCAAGTATGGTTCTGCAGGAAAATCTTACAGGCCCGTTATTTAATTTTATGCTCAAGCGTTAACCATGGTTCAGGTAACACTAGATTTATTTGTTTGCTGCCATTTGTTTCTCGGATTTTTTCACAGTTTGCCAAGTATATAATTAGGTGTCTTCAATTCTGCGATAGAGTAGCAGAAATGTGATGTGAGTAGAAATAAAAGTATTCTAGATGGAGCTTGGAGCCCATTATGTAAACCCGCCAGAAATTGTCTCGTGGGGTGGAAATTAGGAATCTTATATGCTTTTGCATGAGTGTTGGACAAGTTTCTTGAATGTTGATCAGTGAAATGAGAGAAGAACTTGTCCACATTATAGTAGCAAAAGATATACCGCGCATGAGTGAATATGTTCAGCCAAAATCGGTTTTGAAGTTGCTATGTAGATCGACTCAGCTCGCCTTTTCCTATTGCAATAAGGTTCATGTTCTTGAGATAACAATACTCTCAGACCAAAGTGTTGCATATGCCTGTTTGAAATGGCGGATATAATTCCATCATGTGTGAAACTTTTAGCAAAAATCGATATTGAAGTTGCTATGTACGTCGACTCAGCTTGCATTTTCCTATTGCAACAACGTTCATGTTCTTGAGTAATAGTAGTAATACTTTCATACCAAACTGTTGCATGCCTCTTTGAAATGGCAAGACGACAGAACCAACCACCTCCTTGCATCGTTTGGCAAAAGAAAAGTCCCTACAGTGCCACTTAGCAAAAGTATGCATGTCATTAAAAATTAAGAAACACCGATAATCTTTGCTGCGCACTGTCCTTCTAGTGATTATCCATTCGGGGTGCGAAAGAAATGGTCACGTGATGCATAACACCACTTAGTACATGGATTATTTGGATATGTGATGATCTTGAGGTGCGAAGTTTTACTGAAGTTGGAGATTGCTTGCTGGGAGTTTTACTAACGAGCATGTGTGCTTAACTTTTTTATATGGGCAGGAGTATAGGTGTTTTCCTGTCAAGAAAAATATTATGCGCTAGAATAGCATTAGAAGGATAAAAAAACATACCCACAAATATGGCATATTTTCTTATGTATAAATAATGTTGTATATCCATAGTAAAAAGGAGTGGTTGCCTCCTCATTTTTGTGGAGTTATAATTTATTGTCGTGACTGTAGCTATTCATAGTTTTACCTTTTGTGAATGAACCTTTGTATTTTGCATCTATATGTGCATTGCAGTGTTCAGTTACTCAATGGGCATCATTTTATAGTTACAAAATCTGTGATGTTTCCCAATATTTCACATTCTCTGAAAGAAGTAGTCAATATTTTCCAAGTCCTGAGCTTATGATCTCCCATTAGGTAGTGACAAATACTATATGGATTCTCATGTCATATGCACTTTGCCTGAAAAAATATCCATTATTTTTCAAATGAATGAAGGTTTAATTGTAGGATAAAATGCCCAATACGAGCATTTCCATCAGCTTGAACACTGTTACTCCCTCAAGAAAGAGTATAGATCAATCCGCGTGGCAATGCCCAAAATCGAGCCTATTATGTGTGCATCAGGGAAATGAATACGCAAGGGCGAGAACAGCGCAGAAAATCCCACTGATGTACACGCTGATAAACCTAATCAAATAGAACCATATGTAAGTGCCAACAAAACAAGATCCACGCCACAAAAATTATACGCTGGTACCAGAGGACAGCGCGGCAGAGCGCGCCCGGTCCATCTAGTTTATGATGATATGGGACATGTGATACACATTCAGTGACAAATCCAGTCAATTTGCCAAGCCCTTCAATGGTAACCTACATTTACACAATGGATTTGACATTAATCCCCACCCACGCCAGATGCCATTGTGTTGGCTCCGTCCCTGCTAATGCCTGAAAAATCATTTGCATTAATGAACATCAATTTTTTGTAAGCTACATAGATATGTGAGAAAATAGTGAGACTCGATGCATTTCTCCCTGCATTAATAAAAAATAGTGAGATTCGGGCATTTTTTCACCATGAAATAATAAAAATGCTAGAAACTGTGTCATGAAAGAAAAGGATAACAATTTCATCTGTATTAATGTGGCGGCATGGATTCATCAGAAAATTAATTGAGTTTCCTATAAATTTATTTATAATTTATTTAACCAACAAAGCTATAAATTCTAACACCGTTAATTTTGGAGAGGCCAGGTTATGGTGATTTAGATTAATCCTATATAGTTAATTAATTAATAATAATAATGAATGCAACTGCATTATAACTGTCATTGTACGTGATGCATTGGTCCTTTTGCTAATAACATTTTGAAGCTAACAACAAGCTATAGTTCTTCATGCAGAGAAACACCAATGATAAAATCACAAGATGAAAGGTTTGACATCTCTATATAAGACGAACCAGTAAAACCTCCAAAAACAAAAATGCAATAAACTTTTTCATACGAAATCAGTTCTTGATGATCTTGAGCTTGTATTGAAGATAATCACAAGATCTAAAACCTTGAATAGAGAAAAACCAATTAACAACCAAGAAAGTTGATGCCAAGAAAGCAAAGGTTTCAGCTTTCTATGAACAATGTGATCAAGCTACTCGCTCGAGAGCCCCCTTGATAGTACGGCTTTCAAGTAGCAACATTGGATAGGATTTGGAAATGAACACGCAAAGAAATTCAAAAGGAGAGAGAACGCGAGAACCTTGGCTAAGGACACAAACACATGGTCTTAAAAAAAGAAGATCAATAAGAACCAACTCCTGACAAAAGGAGGTCGGTGGCTGAGGCCACCATGTATGAATAGATTAGTTATGCAGTGTGAAGATATATCTTGGGTACCTACCAAAAACTCATCATTGAGGCTTAATAATCAAATAGAGACATTACAAAATGATTGTTCATTTTTGGCATAATGTGGGGAGACCGGGAGAGATAGCCCAATTGTTAGGACCACACTCCCCCAATATACATGCCTACACCTAAACGAAATACGAGTCAAAGAGAAGGTAGGTAAGCATGTGTGATCAAGCCATATTCTTCAAATCTATGATAATTATCTCATGCCGCAACTCCTAGAATATTCTTTCATGGAGTGGCTTCGTGAAAATGTCTACAAGTCGGTCTTTGGTACATGCATAATATTAGCCAATACCTCCACGGGAAACATGCTCTCGGATGAAGTGGCGGTGGATCTCGATATGCTTCATTTGTTGATGTTACGTCGAGTTGTAGGCAATCTTGATGGAATTTTCATTGTTACGTAGAAAATGTACTTTGTCGCAAGTGATAGTAATCCTTTAAATTTTGACTCATTCATAGAAATTTAGTGCATCAACTTGCGGTGGAAACATATTTCGTTTCGTCGGTTGAGAGAGAGGTACAACTTTGCTTCTCGGAATACCAACATACCGAGGACCTACAAATAAATTGGCATGCCCTAGAAATTGACTTCCTATGATCGTTATCTCTTGCCCAATCGGAGTCCATGTAGCAAACCATTTAAAATCTTGAGCCCTTGGCGTACCACGGAACGAAGTTAGGGGTATGAGCTAAATATCCGAAGCAAAGAACTGATCAAGAGGGTATAAATTTTGATCCACGACTTCACCATTGGGGTCTAGCTCAAGATGACAATTAATTACCATTGGGGTCATGCACCATAAACATACTTCATCTTGAACTTCTTGAGCATATCTTGGATATAGTTGGCTTGACTGATAAAAGTTCCTTTCTTTCAACTGCTTGACTTCCAACCCAAGAGATAACTTTAACTCTCCCATCATAGACATCTCGAACCTATCAGTCTTTAGATTTGCAAATTTCTCATTGAAATATTTAAAATTCGATCCAAGTATAATATCATCATCATATAATTGTCAAATGAAAATCTCCCCATTTACCTTTTCTTTAGTAAAAAGAGTGGGGTCCGATTATCCCAACCTCATATCCACGATATTCTAACAATTCTCTAAGGTGCTCATATCACACACGTGAAACTTGTTTAAGGCCATAGAGCTCCTTACCTAGTTTGTAGACATGGTTAGGAAAGTTGGGGGTCCTCAAACCCCGGGGGTTACTTCACATATAACAACTCATTCAAACTTTCATTCAGAAATGCACTTTTAACATCTATTTTTGCAACTTGAAATTATGATGTGTAGCATATGCAATAAGGATACAAATGGATTCAATGCGAACCACTGAAAGGGTATTTTACCCTTATCTGTTATTTTTGTGAATGATGACACTCTAGCTATGTGTGAATTAATGTTACATCTAAGTAATCATATAGGTTTTATTTCACAAGTGATGATGGAAGATGGTTAGAGCCCCCCAAATCGCTAGTCAAGAGAAGTGTCGGTGTTTTGCGTGTATTCCTTTTTGTTTTATGTTTGAGTCATAGGAAACACCGCACTATTAAAAGAGGCGGTCTCGATGAGTTTATTGGGCATGTTGCCTCTAGCCTATACACATACTACCACTAACTTGCCATCACAAAAAAGTGAGGAGGATTTAGTTCGGGAGGCTAAAACATCATTTTCGGAGTCCTCAACAAAACCTGTGAGCAAATGGTTGATGTCGGCATCCCTGCCGAACCACCCTATGGGCTGTCGGTATGTACGCCATTCCATGCTGGAGTGGGAATCATCAAGACATTTTGGCTCTGGCTTGGCACCCAAGATCCGTTTGGCGCAGGCTCCAGCGCTAGCCTAGCCTGCCGAACGGTTTGGCACGGGCTCTGATGCCATCCCGGTTGCCGATCCATTGGGCCCTAGATTTGTGCGCTGGTGTGCCATTCGGTGGTGTTCCAGCCTGCTGACATGGCCTTCATTTGGTGCAACAGGATATCCAACATTGCCGACTTTCCGATGAACTAATTTGTAGAGATATTCTAAAACATCTAGTTTTCTCCCTTGAGCTAGAAATACCCCTTATTCCTCCTTGAGGAGGTTAGGTCAACCATTCATTCATATCATTGAGCTCTCTCTCGAAACACCAATTTTTGAGCATCTCTGATTCTGCCCAACCAAAACCAAATCCCTTTGGTAGAAAGCGAGAGGAGGCCCCGGTCTACGATCCCACCAAGCCAAACATGATTCCTCTGTGATTTCGTCAAGCAAGCTTGTTAATCTTGGGTTTGTGGAAAACCCTAGGTAGCTAGGGTAACCCATAAAGCATCCAGATTGTGGATTCTCTCCATGTAATTTCTCGACGTCCCGAGGTTGGTCATGTATCTCTCTATCTTCTCCACATACGTTGGAAGGATGCACCACTCTTGCTGCTAGAGCCTAGCCCTGGAGGGCAAAGCCCTCAAGTATCGTACATCCATACGTGTTGATTACGGCGGAGGAATCGTCTGTTTCGATTCTTGGAAGAAAGGTGGAGATATCCTCACGGCTGGGAGGATTTCCTAGCTATAAGGATTTCTCTCACCATCACCGTCATCGAGATTTTCCTCACTACTCGGTGAGTGATGCTGATCAAATCCCTTTCTCATCTTGGGTGTCTGTGTGAGAGTGGATTTTGTATACCCACGCATGGGTGTGGGTGTTTCCGTCACTGTTCATTGTGCTTTGAGATTTGGATAAAAATAGGAGAGAGAAATGAATTTTTCCATCTACCGTAGTGGGAACGAATCTCGAGGAATAAATGGACTGTGAAGGAAACACCCACACACATGCATGTAAGTACAAAATTTATTCCAGTGTTTGTTTAGAACAAAAAAGTTTTGTTTCACACGCATGTTCCTCTTGAGAGACACACACACACACACTAGCTAGTAGGGAAAAGCTCAATTGTAGTGTAGGAGTATATGCTACTGGTAGTGGGCCCCCACCCTCTACCAGTATCATGCTAGTGGTAACGGCTTACTCTGCACGCTACCGTTGCTGATTTCTAGTGGCGAGCACCTCTAATCACACACTACTATTATAATGATAGGAATTAAAAAAAACAAAAAATTGTGTATACATAAAATGCAAGTTTTCATACATACCTATAGTCCATACTTTTTTTACGTACAACAAACATATTCCTAATTAAGTTCCAAATACTAGTACATCCATTAGAAAAAAACACATCCATTGTTAATTAGCACCCCGCATAACCTTGTGTCTATATCGACACCACCACCGTCTCTACAACCAGTGTCCATGTCTTCATCATTGCCGCCATAGCCACGCGGATAAGTGGGTGGACAAAGACGTAAACCCTCATATAAAGACGCGTAGAGACGTTGCAACGAAACAAGAGCAAAATGAACATGCCTCATGCTTACACTGGACAAGTAAACCCTAGGGATGGTGCAAGTGAGCCAAGTAGTATGCACAAGATTTGTATTTGTGCATATCACGTGGCTCACTTGCACCATTCTGCGATCATATCCGAAATTGAGAAACTTGTAGTTCCACAATAATTTAATCATCCGCCAATCCAATGAAAGAGACAAGTGATCATCAGGCAGGGCCAATTAAAGAACCTGGCTCATACTTATACATTGGACATGGAAACCCCACGGATGGTGCAAGTGAGCCAAGTAGGATGCACAATATTTCTATTTCTGCATATCGATCACAAGGCTCACTTGCACCATCCTGGGATCACATCCGAAATTGAGGAACTTGTAGTTTCACAACAATTTAATCGTAGTTCATGGCAATGAAACAAAAGCAAAATGAACATCAAGTAGGGCATACTCAATAGAACATGCCTCATACTTACATTAGAGACACGAATCCTAGGGACGATGCGATTGAACCAAGTAGACTGCACATGATTTGTATTTGTGCATATCACATGGTTCACTTGCACCATCTCGGGATCAAATAGTTTCACAACATTATTGTCAACACCCGGATTTTTAAGTCCAGATGCCTATTATGCCATACATCGCAATCCCAGGAAGATTGTTTTTGCGAGACATAACAGTTGAATATCATAGAGTCATTATTTATTACAACACATAATCGTCTTACAACAATAGATCACATGATCCAATATTACACAAATAGTTGATCTAATGATCCATAAACATAAATAGTGGAAGCGAAGTAGTAGTGGACTATCTATTTCCACAGGCAACTCTTGACGTTAAAAGATGCTCCTAGTTATCATAGACGTCTTGTTGTCCGTCGTCTTGATACTGTTGCTCCTCTTCATAGTCTAGCATTTGAATAGCCAGGGACACAACCATGAGTACTTTAAGTACTCGCAAACTAATACTAATGTAAGTACTTATCAATTTTAGTAAGGGGTGCTAAGCTCTAGGTTTATTTGCATAAAGCCAAGTTTAGTTCATAAACATTTAGTAAAGACTCCTCATTTGCTAACTAACTCAAGTGAGAACATTAGTGTCATTCCCACCATTCAGTTGTGATTCACGTCAAGTCACCGTTCAATTCATCATTCCTTTTTAAGACAAAAGATCTGACAACAGAACAGTATGGCCTTTACAATCGTCCGTAACCGCGGACACGGCTATTCGAATAGGTTTAACACTCTGCAGAGGTTGTACTCTTGTGCCATAACTTTTGATTACATCCGTCAGGGATAGCCCTGAATCATCGTAACTCAGTACGCGGATCATCAACCCTAACCTTTCACTTATATACCCTAGTATAGGCACCTCTCCCCATGAGCTTGGCCTCCCGGTGAAGACAAACCGTCAACCCGGGAACTGCACAGGGCTTGGGTCTGACATTCACCTCATATTCACATCATTTCAGTTTCAACGGAGGCAGCCTCGGCATAACCCCTATGACATTTGTTTAGAGGGAACCCATACTAAACTACATAAGCTTCTAGATAAGCCCTACCCATAATCAGGTATTGTGGGGGTACTTGTATAATTGGAAGGGTATCACATCCGAACCCAATCATCAGTTTTCACTAAAATTCACCAAGTCATTCATGTCACATTCACCTTCAAAATCTTTCAAAGTCATTTCATTTCACATGTTCCCATCTAGAGTAGTCAATTTTATTTATTTAGCACTAGCAACTAGTCATGATGGGTGGTATCTGATGGGGTTCGTAGCATAGAAAACAAAAATTTTCCTACCGCGAGACGAATAAATCCAAGATCTAATCTATGGAACACCCAAGATCTAATCTACAAGATCGGAGCAACGAGATTGATAAGGTACTAACCCTTGAAGATTTCCAAAGCCTACGAGATCAGATCTCGTTGTTGGTGTAGACGATCATCCCTGCTGCAATCCGGCACACTTCCGTACTCGGTCGCGCGTACGGTGTCGATGAAGCCCTTCCTCCCCGCCCAGCGGGCAGCGGAGGTGTGGTAGATCTCCACGGAATCCCAGCACGACGGCGTGGTGGTGGTGGAGAAGAATTGCTGCAGGGCTTCGCCTAAGCTGCAAGATATGGAGGAGAAAGAGAGGGGCGGCCAGGGTTTCGGATGGGGTGCCTTGGCCGGCCACCCTCCCTCTTTATATAGGTGGGGGTCGGCCTAGGGTTTCCCCTAGGGCCCACCCACCCCCTTTGGCCGGCCACATGGGGGGCAAACTCCTCCCCAAGTTTTCTCCCTTATCTCCTAATTTAAACCATTTATTTTAGGAGATAGATCTTATCTCTAGATTTAAACCATTTAAACTAGAGATAGATCTTATCTCTAAGGGGGGCCTAGGCCCACATGTCATGGTGGGTAGGACCCACTATGCCATGTGGCGCCTATGTGGCCTCTCCCGGGGTGGTGGGCCCACTGGTGGCCCTCTAGAACCTTCTAGAAGCTCGGACAAAACACCGGACTTTTCCGAACCCCGGAATTTGACTTCCATATATGAATCTTATTCTCCGGACCATTCCGGACCTCCTCGTGATGTCCCGGATCCCATCCGAGACTCCGAACAAAAACTTCGGACTCCAACTCATATTCCGAATCTACTTATGCGACATCGAACCTTAAGCGCGTCACCCTACGGTTCGTGAACTATGCGACATGGTCGAGACTCCTCTCCGAGCAATAACCAATAGCGGGATCTGGAGATCCATAATGGCTCCCACATATTCAACGATGACTTAGTGATCGATTGAACCATTTACATACGATGCCGATTCCCTTTGTCTCGCGATATTTTACTTGTCCGAGGTTCGATCATCGGTATCTCCATACCTTGTTCAACCTCGTTACCGACAAGTACTCTTTACTCGTACCGTGGTATGTGATCTCTTATGAACCATTCATATGCTTGCAAGCTAATCGATGACATTCCACCGAGAGGGCCCAGAGTATATCTATCCGTCATCGGGATGGACAAATCCCACTATTGATCCATATGCCTCAACTCACACTTTCCAAATACTTAATCCCACCTTTATTGCCACCCATTTACGCAATGGCGTTTGATGTAATCAAAGTACCCTTCCGGTGTAAGTGATTTACATGATCTCATGGTCGAAGGATTAGGGCAACTATGTATCGAAAGCTTATAGCAAATTTAACTTAATGACTTGATCTTATGCTACGCTCATTTGGGTGTGTGTCCATTATATCATTCACTTAATGACATAACCTTGTTATTAATAACATCCAATGTTCATGATCACGAAACCATGATCATCCATTAATCAACAAGCTAGCTATACAAGAGGCTTACTAGGGACTCCTTGTTGTTTACATAACACACATGTATCAATGTTTCGGTTAATACAATTATAGCATGGTATGCAAACATTATCATAAACACAAAGATATATTATAATAACCATTTTATTATTGCCTCTTGGGCATATCTCCAACAGTCTCCCACTTGCACTAGAGTCAATAATCTAGTTTACATATGTAAAGATATAACACCTTGGCCTTCTGGTGCTTATCATGTTTTGCTCACGGGAGAGGTTTTAGTCAACGGATCTGACACGCTCAGAAACGTATGTATTTTGCAATTCATTTGCGTCTCAACGCATCACTCATTTTCCAAATGAGTCGGCATTAATGTATATGCTTAGTCCTCTGGTGGAACCTTAATTCCGCGGTCTGAAATAAGTCACTAATATTGTCACACACAATATAGCTTCAAAGTTCTGACACTGTCGGAACTACACCAAGTTCTCAAAGAACTCCTCGACTTAACATCCTCAGTCATTGTCAAAACAATGACATACTCTGCCTTCATTTGTAGAATCCGTCACAATATTTAGAACTGATTTAAATCTAGCATAGACTTCTTCTAGCTCATTGTGCTACCTTATAAACAACACTTAGCCTAATTGAGATCGAAATTTTATTTTTATATGTGACCAAACTAATATCGGTGCAACACCTTACAGCGATTTGTTTGTCACTTCCCCATATAAAAACTATATATATAATATATCCTTGGTTCTTCTAAAGTACTCAGGGATATTCTTACTGTTGTCCAATGATCATTACATGAATCATTCTGGTATATGCTCGTAACACTTTAGAGCACATGACTTCTGACTTTGTACATATTATTCGTGATCTAAAATCACTCATGTGTATTTACTCATCGAGTGTCAAATACACTCAAGTCTTGTTAAACCTTCACATGAAAAGAACACCTTCTTAATTGAACTACTTCAATATCTATTCTATGCACTTAAACTTAAACTTATTATGTGTTTCTATCTATCTTCATAGATCTTGACACTAAATATGTTTCAATCCATATCCTTTCATTGATGTTAATTCTCAATGAAACCTTTTAAATCAATTATATAATTACACTATTTATAATCAACGATATGTCATCTACATAAAGTATTATAAATATGTCTCAGCGCTCCCACTTAATTTCTTGCAAATGCAAGCATCTTCATCATTTCTGATGAAATCAAAACTCCTTGATTATTTCATCTGGTGAAGATTCCAACTCCGCGATACTCAGTTCATCCAATTGAAGTTTGTATACCTATCTAGTATTCCACGGACCAGCAAAACTCTTGGTTGTATCTAGTATACATCCTTCATACACACTTCTGGTAAGGAATGTATTTCTGCCATCCAACTATCATATCTCATAAAAGAAATATGTAGCGATTACTAGAATAATCCACATAGACTATAAGCATTGCCACGGAAGATCTAATCTTATCGTAGTCAACTCTTTGAACTTTTTAAACTGCTTTTCGATAAGTCAAGCTTCTTTAAGGATATTCCATCCAAGTCCATCTACTTTATAGATCCATTTACTTTCAAAAAGTATTCACCTATCTTGGATTTCATGGCGCATAGCCATTTTAACGGAGTCAGGGCCCATCATAACTTCTTTGTATGTAGTTGGTTTATCATTGTTCAAAAACAATCCTTTGTCCACAAATCATTTATTTGATTACAAAATAAACCACATCTACAAGGTTCAATAAGTACTTTGATCTCCATGACTATAACACTTTGTAGACATGGGAGCCATGATCTTCGTAGGTGCTTCCGGAACCATTTCCGATGCTGTGCTACTCTGATCATCATGCTCAGGTTCATGAACCATATCAAGTTTCATTGTCCTCCCACTCAAATAGTTCGCTAGAAACAATTTCTTTGAAATGAGTAAGAAACATCGACAAACTCTTTTATCTTTGTCTCCATAGTGGAAAGAATTCCCAATCAATTCTCTGGGATAACCAACAAAGACATTCATCCGATTTTGGTTGTAAACTTATTTACTTATGCTATGCATACCAAAATTTAAGAAAGGACTATTAGGGTTTATACCCATGCCATAACTCGTATGGTGTCATTTCAACGGATTATGATGATGCTCTATTTAGTGTAAAAGCGGTAGTCTCTAAAGCATAATCCACAAAAATATAATGGCATCATTTTATCTCATCATTAATCCAACAAGGTTTGGATACGTCTCTCGGATACTCCGTCATCATTATGACACTCCAAGAAACGTGAGGTTGTAGAACAATTTCATAACTCTCTTAGATGTTCGCTAAAACTCGTAATTCAAATATTTCCACCATGATCCAATCACAGATATTTGACTTTTCTATTACGATGATTTCCACTTCATGCTGAAATTTATTTGAATCCATTCAAATGTTTCAAACTTCTTCCTTATCGAATATATCCACATATATATACTCAATTCATTGTTAGAAGTTTTCATGAAGTAGAAGAATCTTCCGCACACAACTATGCCCAGTGAACCATATACATCATTATGTATGTTTTCACTAAGTTAGTTGCCCGTTCAACTCTTGGCCTATGAACGGTATTTAAGTCATTCTCTTTAGAAGAGATTTGCAAGCGCCAAATGATTCAAAAATCATATGACTCCAAAAATCCATTCAAATGGAGTTCCTTCATGCGTTTCTTTCTAACATGACCTAAATGGCGGTTCCACTAATGAGTGGAATTCATATCATTTGCCTTATGGCATTTTAACGTCAGTGTTATGCATGTGTGCTTCACCATAAAGATTTATAATAACTTATCCATCGTACATGGAATATGTCATAATTTGAACAACTCATTGTTTTTATTTGACTAGAACATAACAACCATTGTAAAGTTCTTTATTATAAAATCCGAAGGGCTAGGTAAAATGCCAACGACGAACACAATAACTTTATTTTGTTCCAGACGTGCATTCTACCATATTCCTTGTCAGTCACTTAGGCCATTGTATTCTTGTATTGCGTTGTCTTGTATGACACCTCATACCAACCAATATGGTACAATTACCCAAGAATTTCATTGTGTGACCAAACAAGGAATACATCCATAACATGTATATCATCTATATACACCGAGCTAGACTTTCTAGTCTTTTCTTTCTTTCTGCCAAAATATCTTTTGTAGTTTCTCTTTTAGCTTTCCTCATTCTCAGAGAACACTTCACCTTCAATAACTTCTAGGTCCATTGGTCAAATACCAATAACCTTGAGGTTCTTACCTTGAAGTTGACCATCACATGACAAGTGTTCTAGATTTCACTATTAGTAACCTTTTAATGTAATGAACAATTTCACTCATAATTTTATCCATCAAATCATGACGACTTTCCGAGACCATGTCCGTACATGCTAGGCTCGTAAAGTTTAACCTTAGTATTCGCATGTGCAAATCTGGCTTGCACCCGTTGTATGCACACGTAGAATCTATAACACCCGATCAACACGAGATGCTTCGAAGCGACGAGTCTTAGCAACGGTGCATACTAAGGACGATCACTTCATGGATATGCGAATATCGTTAGTGCCCAACTAGTTGGAGGATTGGGATGCCTGACATCTTCAACCTTCGTACATTCCCATAAAACTTATGAGTTTATGTAGTCTCACTAGATTATATTCTATCATCTTGCAATAAGGTCTTAGATATCACATATATCTCATACCTTGCTCATTTCTGAAAACAAAATTTTCAGCTCCTTATTTTTCAAACGGATTTGAACTTCAAGTTTCACGGAGACAAGATGATTTAAGGTACTAATTGAAACCATTGCTCTTTGAATCATCAATGTGAGGTTTACTAAAAGTTTGCATTAGGACTTAATCATATCTTGATTCTTTAACAATACGGTACCAGTCCGTAAAGTTACTTGTCAGACTTAACAGTATTTCTATCTCAATTACAAGACTAGCGCATGGTAGAAAACGGATGCCAATTCTACAAATTTAATTCAAAATACTATTCAGACTATGTTCATGATAATTTGAGTTCATTTTTAATTCTTCAATTAACTAGGTGAACTCCCACTCAAAACAACATCCCTCGCATTGTCTTAGTGATTACACGAACCAAATCCACTACACCAAGTCCGATCATCACGAGAAAAGATGTAGATTCAAAGGCGAACACTCAAAGTGTTCATCATATCATTCATATGACTCATGCTCTACCTTTCGGTATCCCGTGTTCCGAGACCATGTCTGTACATGCTAGGCTCGTCAAGGCAACCTTAGTATCCGCGTGTGCAAATCTGGCTTGCACCCGTTGTATGCACATGTAGAGTCTATCACACCCGATCATCACGAGATGCTTCGAAACGACAAGTCTTAGCAACGGTGCATACTAAGGATGAACACTTTATTATCTTGATATTTAGTGAGAGGGATCATCTTATAATGCTACCGTCGCGATCTAAGCAAGATAAGATGCATAAAGGATTAACATCACATGCAATTCATAATATGTGATATGATATGGCATTTCTTCTTGTGCTTTTGATCTCCATCTCCAAAGCACATGATCATGATCTCCATCATCACCAGCATTGCACCAAGGTCCATGGCGCCGCTTCATGGGTGTCCATCACTTATAGCTACTATGACAACTACTTGAAACAAAGCTATTACAAGATGAATAGACACGCAGGTCTTAACAAATTTAAAGACAACCATTAGGCTCCTGCCGGTTGCCATAATACAATAATGAACATCTCATACATCAAATATAATCATCATCACATCATGGCCATATCACATCACCAAACCCTGCAAAAACAAGTTAGACGCCTCTAATTTGGTTTGCATATTTTACGTGGTTTAGGGTTTTCGAGTAAGATCCAATCTACCTACGAACATGAACCACAACGGTGATACTAGTGTTGTCAATAGAAAGAGTAAATTGGATCTTCACTATGGTGGGAGAGACAGACACCCGCAAAGCCACTTATGCAATACAAGTTGCATGTCAAGCGTGGAGCAAGTCTCATGAGACGCGGTCATGTAAAGTTAGCCCGGGCCGCTTCATCCCACCATCCCGCAAGATGCAAAGTACACTAACCAAAAACAACAAGAGCATCAACGCCCACAAACCATTGTGTTCTACTCGTGCAACAGATCTATGCATAGACATGGCTCTGATACCACTGATGGGGTTCGTAGCATAGAAAACAAAATTTTCCTACCGCGAGACGAATAAATCCAAGATCTAATCTATGGAACACCCAAGATCTAATCTACAAGATCGGAGCAACGAGATTGATAAGGTACTAACCCTTGAAGATTTCAAAGCCTACGAGATCAGATCTCGTTGTTGGTGTAGACGATCATCCCCTGCTGCAATCCGGCACTTCCGTCTCGGTCGCGCGTACGGTGTCGATGAAGCCCTTCCTCCTCCCGTTCCAGCGGGCAGCGGAGGTGTGGTAGATCTCCACGGAATCCCAGCAGCACGACGGCGTGGTGGTGGTGGTGGAGAAGAATTGCTGCAGGCTTCGCCTAAGCTGCGCAAAGATGGAGGAGAAAGAGAGGGGGCGGGGGATGGATGGGGTGCCTTGGCCGGCCACCCCTCCCCTCTTTATATAGGTGGGGGTCGGCCTAGGGTTTCCCCTAGGGCCCACCCACCCCTTTGGCCGGCCACATGGGGGGCAAACTCCCTCCCCAAGTTTTCTCCCTTATCTCCTAATTTAAACCATTTATTTTAGGAGATAGATCTTATCTCTAGATTTAAACCATTTAAACTAGAGATAGATCTTATCTCTAAGGGGGCCGGCCTAGGCCCACATGTCATGGTGGGTAGGACCCACTATGCCATGTGGCGCCTATGTGGCCTCTCCCGGGGTGGTGGGCCCACTGGTGGCCCTCTAGAACCTTCTAGAAGCTCCGGACAAAACACCGGACTTTTCCGAACCCCGGAATTTGACTTCCCATATATGAATCTTATTCTCCGGACCATTCCGGACCTCCTCGTGATGTCCCGGATCCCATCCGAGACTCCGAACAAAAACTTCGGACTCCAACTCATATTCCGAATCTACTTATGCGACATCAAACCTTAAGCGCGTCACCCTACGGTGAACGTGGACATGGTCGAGACTCCTCTCCGAGCAATAACCAATAGCGGGATCGGAGATCCATAATGGCTCCCACATATTCAACGATGACTTAGTGATCGATTGAACCATTTACATACGATGCCGATTCCCTTTGTCTCGCGATATTTTACTTGTCCGAGGTTCGATCATCGGTATCTCCATACCTTGTTCAACCTCGTTACCGACAAGTACTCTTTACTCGTACCGTGGTATGTGATCTCTTATGAACCATTCATATGCTTGCAAGCTAATCAGATGACATTCCACCGAGAGGGCCCAGTATATCTATCCGTCATCGGGATGGACAAATCCCACTATTGATCCATATGCCTCAACTCACACTTTCCAAATACTTAATCCCACCTTTATTGCCACCCATTTACGCAATGGCGTTTGATGTAATCAAAGTACCCTTCCGGTGTAAGTGATTTACATGATCTCATGGTCGAAGGATTAGGGCAACTATGTATCGAAAGCTTATAGCAAATTTAACTTAATGACTTGATCTTATGCTACGCTCATTTGGGTGTGTGTCCATTATATCATTCACTTAATGACATAACCTTGTTATTAATAACATCCAATGTTCATGATCACGAAACCATGATCATCCATTAATCAACAAGCTAGCTATACAAGAGGCTTACTAGGGACTCCTTGTTGTTTACATAACACACATGTATCAATGTTTCGGTTAATACAATTATAGCATGGTATGCAAACATTATCATAAACACAAAGATATATTATAATAACCATTTTATTATTGCCTCTTGGGCATATCTCCAACAGTATCTAGCTTTGATTGCTCTAGGCTAATTTTGATGCTCTTGTTCTATTCTAGACCAAGTGAATCATGAATCAAAAAGTAAACTTTGAAATACAATAAGCAAAATAATTGCAAGGTAAAAGCATGGGATAGGATCATTAAACATAAAGTAACATGTAATGGTGCCTTGCTCTTATGAAGCTTTGAATTAGGGTGGCTTGCAAGAATATTAGCTTGCCTTGAGTGGGGTAGTGATCAAAGTTCTCTTCCTCCTCCTGAGAGTAGCCCTCGTCCTCCTGGTACTCCTCGGTACTAGCGTCTATACACGAATACGAGGTATACAATCACCACACAAAACTTAAGTGCTACACTTAACACACCAAAGATTCACACAAGCCTATTCTAGCATCACATCCTTATTAGCATGGTGATTTACTTTGTTTTTGTTTTAAGAAAAAATAATTTCCTCTCATTACAAATATTGATTAGGTTTGTTATTTATTTCTTTGGACAAATAATTTCCTCTCATTGAACCCTATTAAGATTTAATCTCCTCAAATAATAATAAGGTATGAATATATGTTGACCAAGGTCCACACTTCATAGTTATTATTTGGAAGTATTGTTTAAATGAGGTGCTACACCTCATGCATTTTAATAATAGCATGGTAATGATTTAATATCACTAAGTAATAAAATATGAGGTTCATTAGACCAAGGTCATTACCTCTTATTGAATTAATTAGGATCAAGATTTAAATGAGAGAGTAACTCTCATACTATTTAAATAAATTAAATTTGAGATAATTTAAATGGGCTAGAAATGGCCACATAGCCATTATTTTGCTCTAGTCCATGATCATATGAAGTAACCATGTCATATTTTTACATAATCATGTAGAGTATTTGAATTATGATTTATGAGAGTTGGAATCAACTCAAAATTATTTATAGTTAATTTTTAATAAATATTTGAAGTTTGAAAAGGCCCTGCCTTGTTAGTTTTGCTATTTGAATTCTACAACGAATCTAAAGATGAGACCAGTGTGGTTGTATAGATAATTTCATAAGCTTTCCAAATATATAAAATTTGTCAAATTTGGTTCAGTAGATTTTATTCTATTTAAATTTGAAAAAGGGTCCAGTATTGAAATTGGCTAAATTGAATTTATTCCAATTCGAATGAATGGGCTTAGGCGGGAAACAACCTGGGCCAGAGGAAAAAGAAAAACGGGCCGGCCCACTCTGCGTCTCGCACGAGCAGGCCGTCTGACGATGGGCTCCACCCGTCAGTGGCACATAACACGCGAAGGGGTATGAGTGAACGAGAGACGTAGGATTAGAACACGATCGTGCGGCCGTGGATCATCGTCATCTCCGATGAGATCCCGCGCTACTGGCGGCGAGGCTAGGGGGTGGGAGAGCCTACCGGTGCTCCGGCGGTCGACGGCGAGGTGCGCGGCGACGTTGGCGTGGACGACGAGGCTCCTGGTACCGGCGACGTCGCTCGAGGAGGCTCCAATCGATGGCGCCGATCTGCGGGTACTGGCAGACTCCGGCGACAAATTGGGGTGGCTCCAGCGATGATTTGACTCGGGGTTGGTTCGAGGAGAGGCAGAGATGGGAGGAGAAGCGATGGGTGTGAAGAAATGGGGCGCGGGAGTGCTCTATTTATAGAGGGGAGGAGGTGCTGCGGGTGGCCGTGAAGGTCAAGCATGGCGCGGCGTCTCCGGTGCACGAAAGGCCAAGGCGAGGACGGCGTGGTGTAGGCGGCATCATGGCGATGCTCAACGGCTAGCTGGCGCAGGAAAAGGGTGAGGTGATCGCTCGGGATGATGAAGAACCTGCCACGGTACTGGCGGCGGAAAGTCGACGAGGACGACGGCGACGGTGCAGGCGCAGGGGCGTGAGCATGTCTACGGGCTAGAGGCTGTAGTGGTGAAACTTGATGCAGAAGGAGAGGTGTAGGGGAGGACGGAGGAGACGGGTCGAGCTGCCGCTCTGGCGCGTCCAGAACGCGGTGAGCGCACACGCTGGCGTGCATGGGCGGCTCTGGGCGTGTACTGGCTTGGCACATGCCAGCCTCTCGCGAGCCCGGGCCGTGCATAGGCGTGCTCAATGATGCACAAGGAATCTACTGGACATGGTTACGATGCAATGAGAGGAGCAGAGAGGAAGAGAGCATGATGGCCGGCATGGTGCACGACATGGTGTGCTTCTGAGCTTCTCCACGCTTTAATCATCAAGAGAAAGTACTGGCATTGATGCAGGAGACACAGAGGAGCAATGATCATCAAGAATTGAAAATGGTTTAGCCCAAGATCCTCTGGATAAAAGAGTGTGTGTGTAAAGCAAATTGATGCCTGCCATGTGCTCGACGAAATGGCCGCATGAAGAAACATTTGGAAATTTTCAAATCTTCTTGGTGGAGTTGATTTGAATAATAAATGGAGTAGAATGGTGGTGGTGGTTTGAAAAATGGTGTTGGTTTGCAAAGTTTCAAAATGGGGATGATCTTCTCTTTGTTTCAAGGTTGCCACTTGTCACATTTATTTTGGTCAATGTAGGCAGAGTCAACCATGGTGGTCAACACAAGAAATGTTCATCTTGGTATGGTCTGGCATGAGGTGGAAAGAAGTGAGAGGTTTTAGTTTAAGAATCTTCTAATCCAGGGGCTCAAAGTGGGCATGATGATATAAAAGCTCAATTTGACCATTATCATATGTGATTGAATTTTTATATTTCCTTTGCTTTGATTTGTGTTTATTTGATGCAAAAGTGTTTGTTATTGATATATTGGTGTTTCATAAGCATTGGTACAAGCCATGGTGGCCTTGGTTGATGATTTGCAAAAATGGCCATATGTGTATGTGAGTGAAATTGGTATTTTTCTATTTTCTTTATTTTTCTCTTTTTGGGGTTCTATGATCATGTACTAGGGTTTAAACACATTTGATCATCACACAAACACTCATCATGGTAATGGCACACAAGAATGCATGAACATTATGTATAGCACTATATGCAAATAAAAGTTTTTGTTAGTTCCAAATTTTGAGTAATTGAAATTCCTTTTCTTTATTAAGTTGAAACTTGGGATGTTACAATTATAATCATCGGCATATAGGTAAACCATATATATAAAGCCTCATATAAAGACACATGATTAAAAAGAAAGTGCCTACAAGACCAAATCATTAGATGGTGCTAGACTATAATCATGGGCAGAATCACCGGCCTCATACTTAGTGCAAAGAGATAATTCTACAATATCAAGAAAATTGCAAAATTTGAAGAGCTTGTACAATGCACAAGATATTAAAGAATCATATATTGCACAATTTAATCATCGGCCATTCAGATTTTCCTACTAGTGGTTGCACAAGATTTAGACGCACAAATCACATGGTAGCGTCATACTTATATTGGACACACAAATCCCATAGATGGAGCAAGCAAACCAAGTAGAATGCACGAGATTTTTATTTGTGCACATCACATGGTTTGCCTACACCATCCCGAGATCACATCCTAAATTTAATCGTTGTCACACAAAACCAAAGTATAAGATTTAAAAACAAAAAACAAAAAAAAACAAGATGCTCATCTTCTTTCAAGTCTTCTATCATTAACAGTCAAGCGCATATGACATACATACAATAAACATTTTCCCAAGTACATGGTATAAACTTGAACCATTTTTACGAGATCGTGGAAAAACATGGTATAAACAATGTTGATACATTCAAGGAATGGCTTCAATCTCAAGTTTAGATAGCTTTGCTCTTCTTTCCTTGAAGAGTTTCTCTCTCTTATTTGTAATTATGTGAATACTTTGCTCGTTTTTTAATTATATATAAAAATTGTAGTGGGATTTTCGCATTGTTTACCCTAAAAAACAATATTGAGATCCAACAAATTTTGCTGAATTGTGGCTGGCAGGTCGTGCGGATGCCGGAGCAGCAGCTCCCCCGCCATGGTGATGGCAAGTACCTCGTTGCCGTACCCAGAACCGGCGGCCTCGTGGGCGACGTTTGGGAAATGAATGCGAGGAGGAGGGGCACGAGGGCGTGAGGAAGCCTCCCTTGCTATCGGATGTCCACCACCACGAGCGCAAGGTGGAGGGGCACCAGGGGAAGGGCCGGTGGTCAACGCGCAGCACGGCAGGGGCGCCAATCGATGTGGAGCAAGGGGCGCAACAGAAAGTCAACGGCGCATCGGTTGGCGCAGAGCATCGGCGGCAGATCGACGCAGAGCAGCAGCAGCGCAATGACGAACGAGATATGTGAGAAAGGGGGGTGTCGATCTGCGTTTAAGTCAAAGAACCACATAAATTACCACATAAATTAGCAATGTTCCCTCTGTTATCTATGCTACCGATAAGTGAGTACTGCTAGCGTGGCCGCACAAAAGCACGGTGCGGGTAAGTGATGCCCCATTGCACGGTTGGGCCCCACTTTCTAGTAGCTTGCGTGACATGCCCCTACGATACTAGTAAGCCCACACCAGCAATGAATGCATTTCCGCACACTCCTATCAATAGCATAAATGTGGCCCAATTTCGACCCGCTACCAGAAGGGATGCGCCTATAGCCATTTTCCTACTAGTGATGGTTTACCCAGGTTTAGGATCCACGGTGATGGCAGATATTTACTCGTGCTATAATTTACCATAAGGCAACAAATGCGTAGGATTACAATGATGAGATCAGTTCTTCCTTTAGGCTAGCCGGTACCCAACTTATATAGTACACAGGGCCTATGGTTTACATGGTAGGTCCCAACTGACTAAGATATAGAGTCCTGAGCTGATAGACATTCTCGTTCATACACTCCCAAGTATTTCACATTTTGGGCTTCTATCTGGATCCTTATTGGGCCTATCCTAGCCAGTTAGCCCTCCGTCTTGATCCATGGCAGATGGACATGCTGATGGCCTAGCATCACCTCCTGTGGACCACCCTGGTCCACCAGTATATGGCCACGTCATGTCTATACCCATAAATTATATCCACAAAACTTTGCCTTGCGTATTATGCTAGATGATGGTTGTCATGCTCACCTCAAGATGGAATACCTTTCTTGATTGAGTTTGCTTGGTGAAGACTCGCAAACCGCTCCCCCATACATCACTATGGGAAAGCCTCACTTGCGTATATATTCACATGTCTATTAGAACCAAATGGACAACAATATTTAAGCATATGATCTCTTCAAGATGGCTTATCTTGAAGAGACTTCAAAACTTTACTGATGATCACATCTTTACGCCATCCATTCACATGATATATGAGATATTCATTTCGAAGAATGCCCTTGGAGAGATACCTAACCGCACCTTGAAACACCATGCATATATATCATGGGTAATAAGTTCACAAAGCACATTTGACCATTGCTTACCATACAACGAGATAACTTGATCCCAAAGGGTACATCATCTATGCTTTTTGTGTAGATCAACTTGAATCCAATCTTTGCACTTTGTCCTTATAAACCTTGTATCATTTCTTATTTATTCATGAAGACAATCACTCAATCTTTTTCTTCAAAACATAATGTGGATACTCAACTTTCTCATGGCCAATCTTCGGACTGTTGTTTGAATAACACTTTGGTCACCACTTGATCTTCCTCTTTCAATCTAGAATCCAACGTGTGCTTCGGGAAGTGCTTAGTACATACCCTTCAAGTATAACTCAATTTAAACATTAATCCATAGTGATTGTCATTGATTACAAAAATAGACACATGGGGACTCTACGCGTTTTCAATCTCCTCTATTTTGGTAATTGATGACAACCTCTTAGAGACATTTTTTTTTATAAGGAATCTTAAAAACCAAACCGGCTGAATATACAGAGTATACCCCCCATAATATATACACAGTGAATGAAGTTGAGTTCCATTGCATATATTAGCAAACATAACCAACTAGGGTTTCCTCTGTATACTTAACCAGGCAAAGCATGCAAGGAAAATTCTGAATCACAAAACGAAATGCATAAGGCCCAATTCCCCAAATCCTTGAAAATTCTCTCACATTGGCATCCATTGGGTAAATTGGTGGAAAAAACTTAGAAGAAATCCTCCAAAGTGCGTGCATTTCTCGTAATATGAACAAGAGATCAATTGCATATATCAAACTATATTGGGGATCAAAAGATTGCAAAGGAATGGTACGGTGAAACTCATCAACGAATGTTGCAAATAATGAAGACGAGAAGAGGAAGGTCCCATTTGAAGATAGAAGGATTCGGCTTGATGAGGAAAAAGAGGAGAACCGTGCGATGATGATATATCCAACTAATTTGATGATCTCACCAAAGAATGGTGGGAGATAATGATGGCCAAGATTTTGGAAGAAAATAAGGCAAGAAGAGAGTATGCTACTGCTACAGCTCATGTTGCTATTTCCGCCACTGCTGCTACCTCGTTCGGTGATGACGACGGAGTTGCTACGATGATCAATGGTTGTGCCCGTGGAGACGATGGTGGTGGCGGGAATGGTCCTCCTTCTTCAGTTTGATCCACCTTGTTTCAATAATCTATTGTCTATCCTATGCTACTTCGATGGGACTCTGCTTCTGTGTCAAACATTGTTGCTATTTCGAACTATGTGTGTTTTAATTTCTATTTATGTGATGCACATGGCTTAACCATGATCGCGATCAAAACCCTGATTTGCGGTATACCCTGTGTCGCGGTGGAACATATTCCATATAACTGTACCGCATGTACAGTTATGCGGGATCTGTTCTGCCACGACACTTTTCACGCACAAAATTCCCGATGCGGTTAACCCCATCCGTGATATGCGGTTCGGAACCCTGCATGAGGTATCTGCTAGAGATGCTCTAACGCTTTGGTCATGACATAACCTTCTTCTTTCAACCTTGAAGCCACCATATGCTTCAAGCATTGCCTATGGATAGGCCCTTCAAGTATAATCAATTCGATTGTCATTAATTATCGAAACTACATATGGGGCTCCATTCATTTTCAGTCTCCTCCATTTTAATAATTGCTCTTAGAGAAAAAAAATTATAAGAAATTTAAAAAAATGTTGACTATACAGAGTAAACTCCCCCATAACATATACACAAGTGAACGAAGTTGAGTTTCATTGCATATATTGGCAAAATAACCTAGTGGAGTTTCCTCTATATACTCAACCATGCAGTACAGCGAAAGAGGATGCAAAGCATGCAAGGAAAATTCTTAAGCACAAAACGAAATGCATAAGACCGAATTCCCTAAACCCTCGAAACTTCTCACCCATATATTGTCATCCATTGCCAAAATTGGCGGAAAAAACTTGGAAGAGTTTCTCCAAAGAGCGTGCATTTCTCGTAATATGAATGAGATCAAATGCACGTATCCAATTAATAACAAGTACTTTGAGGAAATCAAACTATATTAAGGATCTAAAGATTGCCAAAAAAAAATGATGGCTTATGCTTTCATAGACCCCCAAATCTTAAAACAGTGTAAACACCTAAAGAGATATCATGATTTCGTTTAATCTCAGTCATCCTACCTCTAATCTTGAACATGTATCGTTTAATCTCAGATGTCCTTGTATTTCACTTAGGAAACTCATAAACGAATGCTGCAAATAATCAGTAGATCCAATGAAATCTAATGAGCGCAACATGGAACCCTCGCATACTCAATTTTATTTAAATGGACTGGCTATGTCTTAGTTGACTTAGGATTTCTTGATTCTGAACATCGTGGCTGAAAAATGTAAGGATCGAGAGCCGGTGGTTCAGTTTCAACGCACGTATCATGAAGAAACTAACGAACCAAAGGCGGCGGCGGCGGCAAAGATACGGTTGAGAGGCCAAGGACCCAACCACGAACTGCCCCGGCGCCACCCAAGCTTTCCGGGAGGTGACGTGCTTGCGTCGATACGATGGACCGTGGTGGGAGCGAGCTGCGGTGCGGAAGCAACAGCTACTAGACACATATCTTCATCGCCCACTAGTAGCGCCACCGGCCGTCTCGTCGATCAATCGCCCATGCATGTATTGCTGTCGTCGTTGGATAATCCGGTGGTGCGCGCTGGTTCGCGCCTCGCTCATTCAGGGTTACATCGGGAGCGCGCGCTTGATCGAAAGATCGGTAAGCCGGGATAGACATTAGACAGACAGAGCATGCATGCATGGTACTTCGCCTACTCCTCCGCCATTGGCAAACCCACTTCCGATGAGACCGCCACCTCAGTCAGTGTACTGGGGCTACGCCCGAGCCCTGGCCGGAGTCTAGAGAGCGGCCATCATGGCATCATGAGCCGGAGCCGCGACGAGACACAAAGCCGTCGGGCGAAAGCCTGCGTCTGCGCGCCTGCCTTTGCGAGCACCCATCCACCGTCGTATCCTAGCTAGGAACCTAGCCGTGCACTGGGCTAAGCTAGCTCAGTCTGGGGTGGCAGACGCAGTCACGCAGAGGGGGGCCAAGGCGCCAAGTGTCGAGCAGCGGCGCCCTCTTCGCGGCTGATTCTCCCGGCATCTCCCGCGGCACCTTGAATCTCCTCAGTCCCGGGCCAGCCAGCCAGCCAGCTCGCTCCATCACATCGCCATCGGCATCGGCACGAGCGCGACAGGTGATCGGTCGAGCGCGGGGCCGGACGTGTGCGCGCTCGCGCGCGGCGAGCCCAGCCCCGCCCCGCCCCGGCGCGCAGCAGCTTGGCTGTCCATGTGGAGTGCGAGAAAAGCAGCTAGGCTCGGCCCCTCCTGCATGCCCCGCTCAGCATGTGACGCCACCAGAGCTTCCGTTCAGGTGACGAGATGATCCAAACCGGACCTTTTCCTCGCCGAAGCCCTATCCGAACAGTGCGCGCTGTCGACGGCCTGCCGGCTGCGAGCCCCACCATGAACAGGAGATCCCCGACCCACCGCTCCGCCCGGCCGTGACCTGTCAACCATGCAAGCCACTTCCAAACTGATCGTCAGACACACTGTGCACTTGCGCAGGCGGGCTGATCAACTGTCCATCTCTGACCCCGACGAGGCTTCTTCCTTGCTGCGGTTGATCAGTGGACACTAGCTCGCCAAATGCTCGACACTTTTTCTATGATGCCGATTAATTGCTCTACACTTGGGTACTAGCTGGCTAGAGTACAAGAAAGCTTCCAAACTGATCGGACACTGCGCACTTACGCAGACGAGGTGATCAACTGTCGAGGATTCTTCTTCTTCCTAATCGCATCTTTACTGCGGTTCAGTGAACACAGACACACGCACGCCAAATGCTCGACACCTTTCCTCTGAATGACGATAAAATTGGTCCGCCCTCGAACTTACGTGCGAGAAAACTGCTATTCCAGGTGTACATACGTGCGTACTAGAGTGAGTCAGCATACCCGAAACATATGAGGTCAGGCTTGCGAGACCCATGCTACTGTAGATAAATATCTGCTACTACGACACAACAGCATCAGTGCAAGTTACCGCTGGACGAAACTGCACATGGAATGCCAGCCTCATAGCCAGTTAGCCACAGACTGTACATTTTTTTTAGATAAAAGGCAACTTTATTGCCCGGTTTTAACTTAATAAAGCCAAGGTATCACAGGGTTTTAGGATTACAACTATGTTGGGGCATACAGCTTCGTCAAAGGAGGGAGATAAACAAAACAGGGGCAGTAGAACATAAGAGCATGGCACCCTTCGCCAAAACACGCGCGGCGGGAAAGGACTCGGCAACAGAGCGGTCAACCCTGCAGGGCCTTCAGTCTCTTGGCTTCATGGACGCGTACAGCTCCCTTAGCTCTCGCTCCATCCAACTTAGCCCTTCCCTTTCCCTGTCCTTGAACTTGGGCCTCCAAAGCTGCAAAAAGATGATAGTTTTATAGATAATGTCAGCAGGGTGGGAAATCACTTTTCTTCCGATGGTTAGTTTGTCACGAGTCGTCCAAAGGGCCCAGGATTGAGCAAGAAAGAGGGCTCAGAGGATACGGCGAGTAAAACCCGTGAAACTAGAGAGAATGGCATGGAACTGTGGGAAGTTGGCTGGTTTCCAGTTACACCCCAGTAACTGGCGCAACACTGCCCAGATAAATTGAGCTGTGGAGCAGGAGAAGAAGATATGTGCAGCATCCTCCGGCTCACCGCACAGAGCACATCCTCCCAGAGATGGGCCATGGTGGGTTGCGATTTGTAGGTTAGAGGGGAGATTATCCAGGGCCAGTTGCCAGGAGAAGATTTTAATCTTAAGCGGTACCCTGGCCTCCCACATGTCTTTGAAGTGCGCCACCGTCATCCCTTGTGAGAGTTTGAAGTACATGGACTTAACCGAGAATTTTCCGGAGTTCTCCAGGTGCCAGCTCACCTGGTCCTTACCCTGGCTCAGATGTACTTCGTCGACCAAGCCACACAACTCCCTCCATTGTCTGGTTCCTTCTTGATCCAATGATCGGCGGAAGCGGATACCTAGCCCTTCCCCTTGAAGGGCCGAGGCAACCGAGATCGCCTCATTGTCACAGATAGCAAAGAGGAGGGGAAATTTGTCCTTCAGAGGCATCGTGCAAATCCACCAATCTTGCCAGAAGCTCGTGCGAGCGCCGTCTATAACTAAGTGTTTAGCCCCAACCTTGAACAGATGCTTCACTTTGTGCAAACTCTTCCAGAACTGCATGCCTCCTTGACCAGATCCACTGAAGATGTCGTCAGCGTCTTCGCATTTGGCTCTGATCATTTTGGCCCAAAAGCTATCTTCCTCCTGATAAATCCTCCACACCCATTTGAGAAGGAGGGCTAGGTTCATTTTCTTGGTATTGAGGAGGCCTATCCCCCCAACTTCTTTTGGACGACAAACGGTAGGCCAATTGACCATGTGATACTTGCGTTTCGGGCCCGCTCCTTCCCAGTAGAACTTGGAGCGGTGGGAATCAAACATTGCATGAATCCCATCATGCAGGAGGAACAACCCCATCGCATACATAGGGAGATCGTCTAGGCAGGCGTTGGTGAGAATGAGCCATCCACCCGAGGATAGCAGTTTCCCAAGCCAAGGTTCAACTTTGACCGCTAACTTCCTCACTAAGAAGAACCACTGTTCTAGCGTCAGCTTCCGGTCCGAAATAGGCATCCCTAGGTAGACGAATGGGAAGGCCCCTAGTTTGCAGTTCAGTTTGTTGGCGATTATGGTATGTTCATGCCTCTGCTGACCCATGACGATTACTTCGCTCTTCTGGTAGTTGATCTTTAGTCCAGACATGTCCTCAAAGCACATGAGGAGGAATTTTAGGTTCGCAATGTCTTCGTCCGTGTTTTGGATAAGGATAAGGATGTCATCGGCGTATTGAAGATGGGAAATTCCCCCTGGAATTAGTTGTGGGATGACCCCATGAATGTGTCCGGCCCTCCCGGCAGCCGAGAGTATTGCGGAGAGGGCTTCGCCAATGAAATTGAACAGCAACGGGGAAAGTGGGCCCCCTTGGCGCACCCCTCGCTTGTTCCTGAATAACGGGCCAATGACGCCGTTGATTGAGATCGCTGTCTGTCCTCCGGCAACTAGTTGAGAGATACGGTGGATGTGTCCTTGTTCAAAACCTTTAGCTCGGAGAACCTCCGCCAGGAAATCCCAGTTTACCCGGCTGTAGGCTTTCTCGAAGTCTAGCTTAAGAAGGATCCCTCCTAATTTATTGGTTCTTAGCTCGTGAATGATCTCTATGAGCGCAAGAGGGCCATCAAGGATGTTTCTGCCTTTAATAAATGCCGTCTGGTTTGGGCTGATGATTCTATTGGCCACCGGATCCAAGCGAGCTGTGTATGTGACAAAGGATTAATTTGTCAATGCCTACAGATTGTAGACTAGGGTTTTGCTAGAAGTAGAGGGCAAGTAGATCTCGAAGGTTTAGGCGAAAAGTACTCGACGATTAAGAAAACTAGGGTTATGTTGACAGTAGATTCGATCCTTTCTTTGTCCCACCCCCTTATATAGGAGGTGGAGCCGAGGGTTTCGTTTTGTACAAGTTACAGAGTCCGGGACGGTTTCTAACTCATCCCGCCAGATTACAAATAACACTTCATATTACAACTCTAACTTTCCTTAGTATATCTTGGACTCCCGAACCTTCTTATTCTTCGGGTAGTGGGCCTTGATAAACCCCGGGTACTATCTTTGGCAGGCCCATTTGGGATGCCTATGTCGCCCGAGATTTTGCTTGAATCGTAGAGTCAAGGGAAATCTCGACTGTTTATTTCTATTCGAGAGCTTTTATTTATACTTCTTCACATAAAATTCTATATTGTACAGGGATAATGGTAGTTGGGGCTAGTTCATCTGACGGATCAGGTACTAGTTAACTGCTCTAGTGGCAATCCGCAAAAACCTACTTCAAAATCACGTCCCTGGACATGATCTCTGGATACTGGTGCAAACTTCGACAGTGCCGCTTAAGGTCTTACCATTGTCGAGTCCCAGTCAAATTTATCGGGTACCTAACGCGTCCGTTAGGATTTTTCTTCGTATCTGTTGATACGGATAAAAGTAGCAGAGCGCAGTCTTTGGCGATGCCACGCCCAGCAGAACGGATCTGGGGTCTTACCTTCGCAAATTTGCGGCATTCAGAAATTGATCGCAACTTTGGCGTTCTGAGAATATATTGTCGAGTGCTTTTCGCCTTTGGAATAGCACATTTTATCGAGTCATATTTGATGACTTATTTTGTCTTCCGATGGGAGTATATGTAGAGTTATATGTATAACTCGAAATATACTCACTTCTGTTTCTTTATTTTGATAAAAATTCATCGGGCACGCGAACAGCGTTTCCGATGGGAGTAGCCCCCGAGGCTACATCCAAGGACTTGTACTTGGGTGTAGGCTCCACAGATTAGTATCCGTTGCCGATATATTCCTAATCTTTCTCGACAGTTTTGTATTTATCGGGTGCGCGACCAGCGCTCCCGATGGGAGTAGCCCCCGAGGCTATGAACAAATGCTTGCATTTGGTCATAGGCTCTCGTCATTTCTATCTTGTCATACTCGAAGTTTCTATTTTTCCAAAGTAGCCCCCGAGCGTTTGGGCAAAAACTTGTATTTGATCAAGGTGTTGTCGATAAACTTCTGAAACCTCATAGCCGAATTTTTCTTTATCTCGACGACGTCATTGCTGATGATAGCCACGATTTCTAATTTGGAAACTGACCATTACCGCTTGTTTCGCTGCCTTGTGGGTCCCAATTCCTTATCCGACGGACACGTCGTGCAAGTGGGGGACACATGTTCTCCCCTTTTTCTGGCACACGTTCTGTAACCTCGTCAATGTTAAAATACCATTGTACCCTTGTATCTACGTGGCGATTATCTGCTGCATTCTTTTCTCATCCAACGGTTCCGCCGCTTCACCGCACCTGTATATAAGGTTTCCTTCTTCTCCTCGAACACTTCCGCCGCGCCGTTCCCCCGCTTTCCTCTGCAAAATTTCCCCTGCGCTCAACTCTCTTTGATCGTCCGCAAGCATGAACATTGCTTCTCCAGTGCCATTGATGCCACCGCGCACGCGACTCACGCGCCACCTCCGAGTCCAAGATGGCCGCTGAAGATCTTGAATGGGAGAGATCTAAAATCTCGAACCAAGACCTCAACACGCTGAAGAGGCTTGGCCTGATGAAGAAGGAGGACGCCATCCGCTTTCCCAGCGAAGAAAGCTACCCCAACCCTCCAATGGAGTATCGGGTTAGTTTTGTTGATCACCTCATCCGCGGCCTTTCTGCCCCAATTCACGATTTCTCCGCGGCCTTCTTTTTGTTTATGGGATTCAACTGCACCAGTTGACCCCCAATTCCATCCTCCATATTTCCATTTTTATCACGCTGTGCGAATGCTTCCTTGGAGTCCCTCCTAATTGGGCTCTTTGGAAACGCATTTTCTGCCTCCGCCGCAATGGCTCCCACAACGCCACCTATAACATAGGCGGCGTTGTTATCTGTGTTCGAACCGACGTTGATTACTTCGACGTCAAATTTCCTGACTCTGTCCAAGGGTGGCGCAAAAAGTGGCTCTACATACACGAAGAAAGTGCCAATTCTGTGGAACACAACATAATCCCTTTCGACGGAAATGCCAAAATTCAGCGCCGCTCCTGGGATGCTGAAGCTTCCGAAGAAGAGAAAAAGGCGACAGAAGCACTTATGTCTCGTATTCATCAGCTTCAAAATACTCGAGGCAAAGAGCTGTCTGGTATTCAAATCACTGCCTACTTTCTTAGAATTAGAGTGCAGCCTCTTCAGGCTCGCAAAAATCCCCTTTGGACGTATGCTGGTGGAAATGACGCCAATAGGCTCTCCAGTGATCTTTCTGCAAAGGACTTGGAGAAGCTGATTCGAAGAATTTCCCGTTTGAACAAGAAAGATCCTGTTCCTTCCTCCTGTCGCGTGGAACCATACAGCTCCGCCAATCCTCTCCCCGAGGTATTTTGTCTTCTCGAATTTTTATCTTGTTCCGAACGTTCCCTGCATCTCATTGTATTGATATCTCGCTATTTTTCTTTTGTCGCTTTTTTTCTGCAGAACCATCCTACTATGACTTCCCTTCCTCCCCTTCCTGAGGATGGAGAAGTCGAAGAACAAGCTATCGTTGCCGAAGACAACCAAGGTTCTTCTCTTCATGAAAGTGAAGTCGCAGGTTCTCACAAATCTGCGGCTTCCCATGAAAAAGAAGTTGAATCTGAAGCCAGCGAGTCGACGCAATCCCTTCCTCCTGCTGTTTCCCCAAAGAACAAAAGGAAAAGGGATGATGCCGAAGCTTCCGGCACCTCCAAACCCGAAGAAGCTGTTCCTTCTCGTCCGAAGGCAGCTTATGATCCATACCTCGAGACTCTCATCAGTTCGTAAGTATCCTCTCCCTGTTTATTTGTACTTTGAAGATTTTTGTCTATCTTGCCTTTTATGTTGTCGACATTTACTCGTAGTGATGATGAAGAAGTAGTAGCAAATGTTGATGTGGCTGCTCGAACGAGTACGTCACATACATTGGTCGCTTCGGAGACGCCAGTCGAAGGAGAAGAAACGTCGCCTCCTCGACAGAATGTCGGCGCTGCGACTCCTCCGTCAAGCCCCCTTGTCCCTTCACCAAAAAGGGCAAGGGTTGAAACAATTCCGGAGCCTACTCTTCTGTCGTGTAGCTCTTCTAACCCTCTCTTGGATGATGTAAGTTTGTCGATATCTATATTTCCTCTATTTTGCTTTTTCACGCCTTCACTTTTTTTATGCCGATGTTTTTCTTGCTTTGTTCTTTTTTGACAGCCTATGATCAAAGATCTTATCCGCATCGGATCTCAATTCATTGGGTATCGAGAATATGCCAGCAAAACTGAAGGTGGCAACCTTTATACTTGCCGTTCTTTCTGACTTTTTGATCCTGTTGTTTGTCGCAATTTTTGATCTTTCCTCTTTTTTTATTCGACAGAGAAACTTGCAGAGGCCAATAATCGTGCCGACGCACTTATTCAAAAGCTGGAGCAAAGTGAGGCGGCCCGCCGAAAGCCGAACTTGTTGCTAGCGACGCCAAGGCCGAGGCTGATGAAGCCAAAGCAAAAGTCGCTAGTGTCGAGGAACTGCAGAAAAGACTTGAGGATGCTGAATCTGCTTTAAACGAGCATAAAACTGCCCAAGCTGCTCGTGAAGAGGGGATCCTCAAGCGTCTGAAGTCACAAATTCGACGTACTGAAAGTAATATTATCGATCCCTTCTATTTTTAGTGGACTTCCTGTTTCTTGTTTGTTGATTGATGTTTTGTTTCCTGCGGCAGCTCAAACGAACCAAGGTTTTGATCTGGAGAATCCCGTCAATGATCCTCTCCTTGACACACTTTCTTATCTGGAGCTTCATGGATCCGAAATTCGTGAAGGCGTGTCAAATGCTAGTGCAGGATTGTCGACGCTGTTCCCCTACTTCTTCCCGAAGAAAGAGGAGCCCCCGACTTTCCTTGCTCTCGCCAAAAGCTTCAATTCATCGAAGACCTTGGACTGAAGATGCGCCAGGAAAACATGAAGGTTGCTGTCGAAAGCACTGTTGCCTGGTTGCTGACAGCCAACGACGTTGATTGGATGAAAGTTGGCGACACCGATCAAATAGAGCATCGAGGTGGAGGTCGCTGATTAAGGCAGCCAAACCCAATACGAAGAAAATCTTGGCATATCTCGGGATCAAGCCGTCTTCGACTCCCAGCTCCTCAAGGCCGGAGGTCTAGTTTCATATTCTTTTGCTTTGTTATTAGTTTACCTCCTCCTTTTGGTATTGTCGCTATAGTGCTCCTGGCGATGATTAGGTCTTCTAGAGGTCCTTATTTTGTAATAGACATGTATATATTTATGAGAATGAATGGAAGTCGAACTTTGTCTCAATGATTGATATCGACGTTTTTCTATTTTTCAGTTGATTTTTGACAACTATACGTCAATTCCTGGTCCTTCCGAAGTTTTTCCTTCGTCTCTTTCGAAGAAGTCTTCTATCCCTGTTAACCTTGTTGATGATTCTTCGAGTAAGGATCGACAGAGGAATTGAAAGAACTTCGAGTACAACTCCAGTCCGTGAAGAAGCGATCGCTTATGCTTATGGAGCAATCTCGAGAATCTTCTCAAAGGGAAAAGATTGCACTCCAACAAGCTCGGATGCCATGAAAGGACGCCGTTGGCTGCTACAGCTATATCTCGAGAAAATTCTATGCTCCAGCTGCTAATAGATGCTAGCTTGGATATGGCGGGTAAGTTTCATTGTCTTTGTCTTGCTTCTTCTTTTCCTTTGCTGCTTGCCTCCTCATTACCCACTGACTTGTTTTAAGAAACAATAGGTGCTTTTTTGGATACTGCTGAAGATGAACGTGTCGAGGCTCGTTCCAATGTTCTTCTTCGGCTTGCACGTGAACATGGGTCGACTTTTGGGGCACACCTGAACGGACTCGCCAAATCGTGAGATTTCAAGATCGTGCGCTTCAGGTTCGCGAGTATCTTGACTTCTGTACAAGGACTTTGTCTCTGGTTTATGGTACCATGTTTCCTCACAATAAGATGCCAGAGACCCTTCCTGCGTTGATGGACAAATTTCGAGATGCTCCTCGCATCCACGGCTTTGTACGAGCCCAACTAGCTGCTGGCGCGAGGTTTGCGATGATCATGATAAAAATTTGCTACCCGAAGTTAGACGTAGGGCAAGTTGTCCCAAAGTGCTTGGAGAAAATGTCGAAGAAGAAAAGAAACTTCGGCAAATATGATGACATTGTTAATCCTGTTGCCGAAGATATGATGGATGAACTTCTCCGGATGGATTCCGAATTCTTCGTGAAGGGTAGCTACGCTGAGCATAGTACTCGCGTTGTAAATAACGAGCGCTTAACCATAGACAATATATTGGGAAATCCTTGAAGACGAACTTATTCCAAAATTTGTATCCTATGTAGACGAGCTATATTGTAAAGTCATTATATTTTTATTTTTGTCGCCAAGCCCCCGGGCGTTTTGATTGCAATATTTTTTGTTTATTATAATGCGAGGTTGTCCCAAGGCAAGATAATATACACTGTGTACTATTTTGTGCGGGTGCAAGCCCCGAGCTTTTTGTTGATCACTATTTTGTCGATATCTCTTTTTATTTTGGCGAGGTATTTTTACCAAGGCAAGATGCTTCTTTTGCGTTCATCGACACTGTGTATATATATATTGTATCGTTTAGGGGGAGCCCCGATCCTGTCGAGAAAAAGATATATAATTCCACTATCTTTATTATATTGCAGCACCGCGAGCCCGCCTCATTAAAAACCTTTCCGGCCCCACTCGGTGCCCCGAAAAAGGAAAAGAGTGCGTCTGAAAACTCGCGGGCGTTTCAGTACATTGTATGTTTACAGAGGAGACTATATTTCGGCATCTAAGCGTAAAAACGCTGAGCTGTGCCACGTTCCAGGGATTTGGCTCGGCAATCCCTGTCTTCTTGTCTTTGATTCTGTATGCTCCTCCTTCGATTACTCTGTGACGATGTAGGGTCCAAGCCATGGTGACTCGAGTTTTTCGTGACTTTTTGGTTGAGCCGCAGAACTAAGTCACCAACTTGAAAAGACCTCGGGCGCAATCGTCGATGTGGTAATTCTTCAGTCCTGTTGATATTTGGCGACTCGTGAGGACTTCATCTCGAGCTTCGTCAAGTGCATCGACATCGTCCTCCAAGGCTTCTCTCGAGGTTTCTTCATTATATTCTGTGACTCTTGGAGAATCGTGCTCTATTTCTATCGGCAGGACTGGCGCCATGGACCAGAAAACGGCGTTTCTGCGTCGCCGTATTTTGTTGTTCGGATACTCCACAATACACTTGGCAGCTCCTCCGGCCAAGTATGGCTTTTTCCAGTGGTCCTAGCAGGCGTTTCTTGATGCCATTGCAGATAATACCATTGGCTTTCTCGACTTGACCGTTGGTCTGTGGATGCGCAACGACGCAAAACTCAATTTGATGCCCACTTCTGCGCAGTATGCTTTGAACTCCTTGGACGTGAAATTACTGCCGTTGTCTGTGACAATGCTATGAGGAACTCCAAATCTGAAGACAATGCTTTTTACGAACTTAATCGCCGATGCGCCGTCCGGTGAATTTATCGGCTTTGCTTCTATCCACTTTGTAAATTTGTCGACAGCAACCAGCATATACTCATAACCTCCTGGCGAAGCTTTGTGTAGTTTTCCCACCATGTCGAGACCCCATTGAGCAAAAGGCCAAGATAATGGGATTGGCATAAGTTCTGCTGCGGGAGAGTGAGGTTCAGCGGCGAATCTTTGGCACGCGTCGCAAGTTCTCACTATTTCCTTTGCGTCCTCGATTGTGTTAACCAATAGAATCCTGCTCTGAAAACCTTAGCCGCGATAGCCCGGCTGCTTGCGTGGTGCCCGCATATTCCCTCGTGCACATCTTTCAGGATGATTCTTCCTTCTTCGGGTGTAACACATCGTTGTAGCACGCCCGAAATACTTCGTTTGTACAGCTCCCCTTTTACCACGGTGAAGGCTTTTGATCTCCTGATTATTCGCCTTGCTTCGACTGGATCGTCGGGTATCGTTTTCCTTAGGATATATGATATGTAAGCCTGCATCCATGGAACTTGCACCATCATGACTAGCTCTTGCTCTTCTTCTTCTTTTGCTGTGTCTTTGGTGATATTCGAGGTTTTCTCTTTCTTCTCCTTCTTCGTTTTTGCTGGCTTTGTTGATCTCTCGCTTATCTCTTCCCAAAACACGCCTGGAGGAATCGCGAGACACTGCGATCCGATGTTTGCAAGAATGTCGGCTTCATCATTGCTCATCCTGCTGATGTGATTTACCTCACAACCATCGAGTAACTTCTCCAGCTCATTGTACACCTCTTTGTATGCTATCATACTTTCGTTGACTGCATCGCATTGGTTCATGACTTGCTGTGCTACCAATTGTGAGTCACCGAAAATTTTCAGTCGGGTTGCAAGCTTTCGCCATCTTCATCCCGTGTATGAGAGCTTCATATTCTGCTTCATTGTTAGACGCGTTTGGGAACGTCATCCGCAAAACGTACTTCAACTTGTCGCCTTGGTGATACCAATATCACGCTGCTCTGACCTTCCAATCTTTTGGACCCGTCGAAGTTCATGGTCCAAGTTCTCGATAAATCGGGGGTCCCGTGTTTTGTAGCTCCATCCACTCTGCAATGAAATCTGGTAAAACCTGCGATTTTATTGCTTTTCTTTTTCATACGTGATGTCCCAGGGGAAAGTTCAATTCCCCAAAGGGAGACACGACCCGTAGCTTCTGGGTTGTTCGGTATATTTGACAAGGGAGCCTCGTTGACCACTATTATCGGGTGTCCGAAAAATAGTGTCGCAATTTTCTTGCTGTCGTGAATACTCCATATGCCGGTTTCGATATTGCGGGTACCGCTGTTTTGAGGGCGATAGTACTTCGCTGATGAAATATACTGGCCTCTGAACTCCATGAAGCTTGCCTTCTTCTTCTCTCTCGACTACTAGCCGTGCTGACCACCGAGGTGTGGCTGCAATGTATAAGAGGAGAGGTTCTTTTTCTTTCGGTGCCACCAATATCGGTGGTGTCGAAATTGCTCGCTGAGGTTCTCGAAGGCTCTGTCTGCTTCCTCGTTCCATTGAAATTTTTCCCCTTGTTTAATCGGTAGAACGGCAGCGCTTTCTCTAGCCTGGCGACGCAAAGCTGCGACTCGCCCCGTTAAGCGTTGTATCTCTTTCAGCTTTGTTGGCTTTCTCATAGTGACGATGGCCTGTATTTTTTCGGATTAGCTTCAATCCCCCTTGCTGATACTAGGAACCCGAGAAGTTCTCCTGCGGGAACTCCAAAAGAGCACTTTGTCGGGTTCAGCTTGAGGCAGAACTTGTCGAGGTTGTCGAAGGTTTCCTTCAAATCTTCGATCAAAGTCGACCCTTTCTTTGATGTTATTACGACATCGTTGATGTAGACTTGTACATTTTTTCCAATCTGTGTTGCTAAGCACTTCTGCATCATCCTGGTATGTTGCTCCCGCGTTTTTCAGACCAAAGGGCATTGTTTTATAACAAAACACGCCGTAAGGTGTGATGAACGCTGTCTTGGCTTCATCCTCTTCTTTTAATCTTATCTGGTTATAACCAGAATATGCGTCCAGGAAGGAAAGACGTTCGCATCCTGCCGTGGAGTCGATGATTTGATCGATCCTTGGGAGGGAAAGTGATCCTTAGGACAATGTTTGTTGAGACACGTGAAGTCGACGCACATGCGAAGGACTATTGTGTGTTTTTCGGCACCATCACTGGGTTAGCTACCCATGTGGCTTCTGTAGATATTTCTCTGATGAAACCAGCATCTTTGAGTCGATCTATTTCGATAACATGGCTTTGCGACTAGGCTCAAAACGCCGCAAAGGTTGCTTTACTGGTCTTGCGAGAGGATCCAAATTGAGGTGGTGCTCGGCGAGTTCCCTGGGTACTCCTAGCATGTCAGCTGGACACCATGCGAAGATTTTCCGGTGCTCACGGAGGAACTCGACGAGCGCGCTTTCCTATGCGACATCCATGTTTGCGGCAATGGACGTCGTTTTCTTTGGATCTGTCGGGTGGATCTGTACTTCTTTTGAATCCTTGGTTGTATTGAAAGTTGGCTCCTTAGAAGATCTCCCTACCTCTGGCAGCACATCATAATCGGTGAACCTTGGTGCCGCATATTCTGCTTGCATCCCGAAAGTTTCGACAGTCGATGAAAATCTTTGTCGCATTTATCGGATAGCGCAAAACTTCCTTTGATTGTGATAGGTCCCTTGGGCCCAGGCAACCTCCACAACAAGTATGTATAATGCGGCACTGCCATGAACCTGGCATACGCTGGTCGTCCCAACAAAGCGTGATATTGCGACGGGAAATCCACAACTTCGAACTCCAAATTCTCTATCCTGTAGTTTTCTCGGGTTCCAAACTGAACGTCGAGGTTAATCTTGCCCAATGGGTAACTTGGCTTCTCTGGTGTGATCCCATGGAAACGTGTGTCGGTTGGTTTCAAGTTTGCCAGGGATATGTTCATTTTCCTCAATCATACATGAGGTTTAAGGCTGCCGCCATCTATGAAAACTCTCGACACGTCGAAACCAGCGATTACTGCGGGTAAGATGAGTGCTGATTGTCCTGGTCGAGGGACTTGCTGCGGATGATCTGCGATTGTGAAGCCGATGTCTTGCCCCGACCAATTTAGGTACTCGAATGTTGGTGGAGGCATCTTCTCTGCCATGAACACTTGTCGCGAGATTACCTTCTGCGCCCTGTTTGATGGCTTTCTGAATCATCGAGACCACACCATTAGAGTTGGGGTCAACATATGGAGGTGGATGTGGTGCTGCCGCAATTCTAAGCTGATGCCGATTTTCGTCCGTAATTGCGGGAGGAGGTGGAAGGTGGGTCTCGCTCCTTGGCTCCCGAGGGTTTCTGTTATTTGCTTGGGCATTTGCAATTCTGCGGCTCGCAACATTGCCTGAAAATTACGGCAGTCTTTTCGGAGATGTCCTGACTGCCTCTTTCCATTGTTGTCGAGGTAGAAGTGCATTTGACACGGACCGTTCATCATCTCCTCGGGAGACACGTAAGGTCTTTGAATCCTTGGTCCACTATTTTGCCTGTTGCCACGGAAATCACCTCTATTGTCGCCTTGTTGCTCATTACTCCTTTGATAATCATCTCGACTATTTCCTCCAGGATTTCCTCGAAAACCAGATATATGGCCGGGAGCATCGTTGTTGTAGAACTGGCGAGAAAATCGCCTTCTATTTTGATAATTTCGACCACGATCCTCTTCTGGCGACCTGTGTCGCTTGTTGTATATTGCGTCTTCACCATCTGCCCATTTATTGGCTATCTCCATGAGTGCTGATATGGTCTTAGGGTTGGTTCTCCCTAAGTCCTCGACGAAATCTCCTCGCCGGATTCCTGCCACGAACGCATCTATTGCCCTCTCGTCGGATATATCTTCTGCCGAGTTCTTTATGATGTTCCACCGCTGTATGTATTTCCTCATCGACTCGACATGTTTTGTCGACATGCTCTCAACTCTTCCAATGACGCAGGTTTTTTGCAGGTGGACCGAAAGTTTTTCACGAAGATATCCTCGAAATTTTCCCAGCTGTCGATGGAACTTGGGGGGAGTTTCTTTATCCAAGATCTCGCGGCACCGCTCAAATGAACTTGGATACTTTGCATAGCTGTTGCTCTGGTTCCTCCTACCGCTTCACCATCTCGAGATAATCTACGAGCCAATCCTCGGGATCTTGCAAACCGTCGAATTTCTTGAAATTTTCGGGTAGTTTGAACCCTTTTGGTACTCGAGTTTTTCGAACTCTTCTCGTGAAACATGGGAGCATATCACACATATCTTGTCGGTGTGGTGACGCTCTCTTCTTTCTTGTCGCGCTCTGTCACCCTTACTTGGAGCTGTGTCTCTTACTCCACTTGTTCTTGGGGGATCTTGACTGCTGCGGTGGGTCGTGGACTATTTTGCCTAGGATTTTCTTCGGGAGGCGTTGTTGCAAACGTTGTTCCCATTACTCCTACTCCAGCCATCGCCATATTGAACAATGGTTCTCTCGGGTCCCCAGGAGGTGGTCTGGACGCCAAGATGTAAGCTTGTGTTGCCATGTAACCTGCCTCTGGTGTTTTTGGGATGATATTTCCCCTTTCATCGATCGACATAAAGGAGATGTCGAGATTTTGGATTATGTTTCCTCTCTCTGGTTCGGGTATGTTTTGCAGCCGAGACATTGCTCTTCTCCGAGCTTCTCTGTGACTGTCTCCCGAGGTTCTTGATTGTCGACTTAGATCTGCTCGGCGTCTGCTTGATGGAAGCTGCCTCCTTTCTTCTATTTAGTGATGTTGTCTGTTTTTCCAACTCTCTGCTTACTCGAGCAAGTCTATATTGATATGCTTGTAGTTCTTGTGTAGTAGCGGTGGTGGTCATTGGTTCTGAACCGTCCATGGCTCTCGCAGCCCTATCCCACGCTGCTTGCGGGAGTTGGACTTGTGCTCGAGTTGAGGTCCCAGCATATTTAGTGCCTAAGCCATGTCTGAGATCAGCGGGATCGACGTATGGATTTCCCAAATCATCGAAAGCCTCCGACGTTTCTGGCTCTGATCGGCCTGCTCCTTCTATCGCATAAATCTGATGATATTTTGCGCATTGATTTTTGTGAGGATTGGTGACACCATCATATAGAGTGGTGAAGACCTTCCCGATGGCATTTGTCGATGAAGTTGAAGCATCGACGCTTTCGAGTCGCTGCTTATAAAGGAGTCCGCAGACGACTCGAAGGATGTGTTCTGAAGATCTTGGCGAGTTTTCCGCTTGCCTTGTGTCGACGAAGCGTGGCACGAAAACCCCTCGTCACTCGACGAAAAGTTAGAATCGACCGCTGAAAATTCCGACGAGATCGGAACTTCGAGACGGTAGGATCCTTCCTTGTTGACGCCAAATCGGAATTCTCCGAACGTCATGATGATGGGTTCCTCAGATAGGCACATGCATCCATACGGGAGGGCGGGTGAGGAATAAAATTGAATAGATCAGTTTTTCCTTGTTACCTCGATCCATCGCGTTACTTGCTGTCGACGAAGTCGAAGATCTTGAACGTGCCATCGAGATCGGCTCCTTGCAACCTCTAATTCCCACGGCGCCAATTGACAAAGGACTAATTTGTCAATGCCTACAGATTGTAGACTAGGGTTTTGCTAGAAGTAGAGGGCAAGTAGATCTCGAAGGTTTAGGCGAAAAGTACTCGACGATTAAGAAAACTAGGGTTATGTTGACAGTAGATTCGATCCTTTTTGTCCCTCGACTCCCCCTATATAGGAGGTGGAGCCGAGGGTTTCGTTTTGTACAAGTTACAGAGTCCGGGACGGTTTCTAACTCATCCCGCCAGATTACAAATAACACTTCCTATTACAACTCTAACTTTCCTTAGTATATCTTGGACTCCCGAACCTTCTTATTCTTCGGGTAGTGGGCCTTCAGTAAACCCCGGGTACTATCTTTGGCAGGCCCATTTGGGATGCCTATGTCAGTATGCCTTAGCAACAATCTTGAAGATGACGTTGATAAGCGCAATGGGTCGGTATTGGGAGATTTGGTCCGCTCCCGAGACCTTGGGAATGGGCGAGAGAATCCCAAAGTTCAGCCGAGCAATGTCGATGCGCCCCAGCACAAAGTCATTGAGAATGTGTAGGATTCCTTGCTTGACCAGGGGCCAGAAGGTCTTAAAGAAGATCACTGGCAGGCCATCCGGACCGGGGACAGTATTCGTTTTCATGTCCCTGACAATGTAGTCCAACTCTTCTTCCGAGAAAGTAAGTGCGAGCAGATCGTTCTCTTCTTGCGACACCCTTTGTCACCCAAGCCAGGTATCTGGCGCCAATCCGTAACCCCTTGTTGTGGTGGTGCCCAGTAACTCTCGGTAGAAGTCATAAAAATGTTGTTGGATCAACCTCTGGTCCATGATTGGTCCTTGAGAAGTATTGAGCATCGAGATGTGGCACTTACGACGCCGACCATTCACAATGGCATGAAAATAGGCCGTGTTTGAATTGCCCTGCAGGGACCATTGGGTTCGCCCTCTTTGCTTCCAGTATTCCTCCTCTACCCTATAGAGGTGGAGAACCTGTTCTTCAAGGTGGTATCTCGCTACCCACCCCTCTTTGTCAAGACCCCCGGAGTCGGCTTGTAGGTCCAAGTGTGTGATCTGAGCGAGCAGCGTCGCTTTTGTTTCTTTGGAGTCACGCCCCAGATTGTGGCTCCACCCTCTAAGATGTTGTTTGAGCCCCGTGCTCATGAAATTCCACCAATCTAGTATGTCTCTGCCACCAACTTTGTTCAAAATCCTTTCCCAAGTTGCATGCACAAGCGGTCTGAACTCCGGCCGCTCCAACCAAGAGGACTCGAAGTAGAACCGTTTGCTACGTACAAGGAACCCTTCCCCTGTGTCAAAGACCAAAGGAGTGTGATCAGTGCCCAGATTTGTTTCTGCCGCGAGTGAGCACAAGGGGAAGATGGCTTCAAAAGTAGGCGTCACGAAGACTCTGTCGAGGGCTGAGCGGACCGGGTTTAGTTGGCGGTTAGTCCAAGTGAACCTCGCCCCTGTGCGAGGGATTTCTCTAAGTCCCCATCTTGCAATGTTGTCGTTGAAAAGGTCGATCAAGGGCCAGTTAAGGTTGTTATTTTTTTTGTCTTCCGCCGCGCGGGTAAGGTTGAAGTCACCTCCCAAGAGCAGTGGCCTAGTTGAGGTGGCAATCTTGTGAGACACTTCTTGGAGGAATTCCCTTGAGCGGCCGTGATCCGCTGGACCATACACACCAATGATATCCAGTGTGCGGTTCGACCCCCTATGTAGAACCGCAACACTAAGGAAAAATGGCCTCTGCTGATCGTGCCCACCTCAAACATGCTATCACGCACCCCAATCAGCATCCCGCCCGATTGGTCCGTAGCTGGGAGCCAGTCCCAGAAGAATTTATCCCCGATTTCTAGACTTCTGAGCTCAGCGTCGGAGAAGTCTTGATTGATGGTTTCTTAGAGCAGAACAACGTCAATACGATGAAGGCGCAAGTATTCCTTGAGGAGGGTTCGGCGCCCCTTCCTGCCGAACCCTCGGATATTCCAGAAGAGGACTCTCATTGGGGCAACTGCTGTTGCGCCCGTGCTCGGCGGGTGAGGGGGCGTGAGCCCAGGGGGTTTGGTCTGGCCGCAGCTCTTGTGCGCTTCGTTCTGATAGGTGAGCGTCTAGCTTTCTCTTTCCTCGCCGGGAGAGTCCCCTTTGGACTCTCTCACGCGGGGGAGGTAGCCGCCGCTGCACTCGTGGATCCATTCAGTTCCTCTTCTTCCTTGCGCTTGTTATATTCCTCTTCCACCTTTTTTCTGGCAGCTGCTAGTTTTGCTTGTGCTAGTTCTTTTGCTTGGAGTAGAGAGACTAGCTGAGTCGGGGTCTTGTCGACAGATTTGAACAAGATGCAACTATCCTTCGCCACATGCAAGAGATGTTCTACAGAGGAGTCTTGGAAAGCAGTCAACTCGGCGAGAGAGGGCGTACCTAGAATCTGTGAAGAAGAAGAGGTGGTTGCTGTAGCCTTGGCTGCCGCTGGTTTGATCATCGCGTTCTTGTCGGTGGTGAGACGAACGGCGCGCTCCAGAACTGGGCCATCCGTGAGGCCCTTGCCCCGTGCACTCTTGCGCTCAGCGTGCGTTGGGACGGCCTTGGATCGTGGGGCTCGAGCAACAGCGGCGCACAGCTCTGTGATTGGCGAATCTTCCAGGAAGAGCTGGCGCACCGTGGGGTGGCGCGAGATAGCTGGGGCCTGGTGCAGAGGGAGGATACTAGCGGGCGAGTTATGGTCCACCACCGCGACGTCTGCTGCCACGGCCGCTTCGGCCGCTTCGTCCGCTTCGGCTGCCTCCAACATCAGTCGCCGCGAAGGCCTGTCATGGTTGCTTTTGCTCCTCTTCTCACTATCGCAGAGCAGCTGTTCCTTGGAGGCATGTGGAGGAGTACCGTCGAGACCTGCCTCTTTTCTTTCAACTTGGGACATCCTCATTGCTTTACCAGGTGTAGGGTCGCTCTGCCCCGCATCCATTGGGTCATTGATGTCTACGTGTGCTTCTATTCTTGTAGACAGTGTTGGGCCTCCAAGAGCAGAGTTTGTAGAACAGCAGCAAGTTTCCCTTAAGTGAATCACCCAAGGTTTATCGAACTCAGGGAGGTAGAGGTAATGCGAAATAAAAGGCAGAATCTGTCAAAACAGAACAGTCCGTAAAGACAAATTTTACAGAGGCACTTAACTTGCTCAAACGAAAAAACTCAAAACTAATGAAAGTTGCGTACATATCTGAGGATCAAGCACGTAAATTGGCAGATTTTTTTGATTTTTTTACAGAGAGTTCTACGCAAATTCGTGACAGACAACAATTCTGTTTCTGCGCAGCAATCCAAATCTAGTATCAACTTTTCCATAGAGACTTTACTTGGCACAAAAAACATGATAAGGAGATGTTGCTACAGTAGTAACAACTTCCAAGACACAACAAAACAGTAGAAAAATAAACTCATGGGTTATCTCCCAAGAAGTGCTTTCTTTATAGCCATTAAGATGGGCTCAGTAATTTTAATGATACTCTCGCAAGAAATAAAAGTTGAAGCAAAAGAGAGCATCAAGAAGCAATTTTAAATAACTTTTAAGGCTAACCCACTTCCTATGAAAAGGAATCTTGTACACAAATAGATTCATGAAGAACAAAGTGGCAAGCATAGAAAAGCAACACAAGCGCAATTTCAAGATTCTCAACATAAAGAGGGGAAACTTAATATTATTAAGATGCATATAACCATGTTTCCCTCTCTCATAATAACTTTCAGTAGCAACATGAACAAACTCAACAATATAATTATCACATACAACATTCTTGTCATGAGCCACATGCATAAAATTATTACTCTCCACATAAGCATAATCAATTTTATTAGTTGTAGTGGGAGCAAATTCAATAAAATAGCTATCATTATTATTCTCATCACCATAATCATCATATATAGGAGGCATAATGTAATCATAATTAACTTTCTCCTCAATAGTAGGTGGACTGAAAATATCATATTCATCATTGCAAGCATCATATATAGGAGGTAAAGTATCATCAAAGTAAATTTTCTCCTCCATGTTTGGGGGACTAAAAATATCATGCTCCTCTAAACCAGCTTCCCCAAGCTTAAATTCTTCCATAGCTTTAGCAATAATGGTGTTCAAAGAGTTCATGCTAATAACATTGCTACAACTATTTTGCAAACAAAGTTCCATGTGTTTTTTTAATTTTCTCTTCAAACACATCATGTCCTAATTCAAGATAAAGTTCATAAAGTTCTCTATTTTTTTTGTTGTTTTCCATTAAGCCTAACTAGTGAAAATAAAAACAAGAAACAAAAAGATATAATTGCAGAATCTAAAGGAGATACCTTCGAGCACTCACACACCGGCAACAGTGCTAGGAAATAGCTTAGTAGTCGGAGGATGTGAATACCTTTTACCTTACCTGATGAGATCTAAGATCCCGATTGTGGCCCGATCTCGCGAATGACCCAAGAATCAAAGGGGGAAAGAGGGGAAGAGGCGGAAGAGCACGAAGAACACGAAGAACACACGAAGATCCATGCACACCAACCCGATACAATCGATGCTTACCCTCACGGCTCGATGGACCGTGCCAATAGAATCCGCCCGGAAGAGACTCGAGGTAGAATTCCGAGAGGAGAGACCGGGGGAGGACGAATCAAGGAGTGGGAGAGAGTGAATACACTAGAATCTCTACCAAATTCATACATCCACAAGGGTGGCCTTGATTACAGAGGGATGATACCCAAGGAGACTAAGCTCAAAGTTAGGTTTGAGTTCTAAACAAGTCTAAGGGGTAAAAGGGGGGTCCAAGGTGCTTATATAGCGGTACAAGGCGACACGGGCCAAAAAGGAACAAAGGAAAACGTTTCGGGCCGAAAGGCGTCTTTAGTCGTGCAGGCCGGTCAGGAGGCGGTTGGACCGGACCTGGGACGGGGCAGATCCGGTGACCGGATCTGGACCGGGCAGAGGCGGAGCCCCGGGATGGCGTCGGATGGCACCGGTTGGTGGCCCGGTTGTGGACCCGGTAGCCGGTCGCGGCCGGTCGACCGGACGGGGGTGGCCCAGAGGCCGGTCGACCGGATTCTGGACTGGCCGCTCATCGTCTCTTCCTTGCGTTCTTGGGGCGACTTCGGGTCCAGCTCCGTGTACATCTTCTCGATCAACTGTTCTTCTCCTTCCCTTGACCATGGCGTATCATCCTCTCCATGGTCTTGATGCTCCACGTACCTAATGACACAAAGGGTTTCGGCATGAGGTAGCATTCCATCCAATGGGGTATCTAGGTCGAGGGAAGTGAGGAGCGAGTTCACCTTGTCGTGTAGAGCTTTAACTCGAGCCCTTGTCATTGGTCCTCTTGGGGGATTGTTGGTCTTGGTGAGAGGTGTCCGAAGGCCACCCCGCATCATCTCCCCCCTTGGGAGAGAGTCGTCTCGACTCTTGTTCCTCCTCATCTCCATGATAGGGTGAGAGATCCGAGATGTTGAAAGTGTTGCTCACCAAGTACTTGGATGTTGGTATGTCGATGACGTAGGCGTTGTTGTTGATGCGCTTGAGGACCTTGAAAGGTCCATCTCCTCTTGGCTTGAGCTTGGAGTTGCGTTCGTGCGGGAACCTTTCTTTCCTTAGGTGGATCCAAACGAGGTCTCCTTCTTCAAACACGCGTTCCTTTTTCTTGGCGTTGAGGCGGTTAGCTTGGCGAAGTACATGCTCTTGTATGGTTGCTCTTGTCTCTTCATGTAGTTTCTTCATGGCGGTGGTGCGCTCGTCGAAGTCCATGTTCGTCCTTTCATGAAGAGGTAGTGGGAGGATGTCAAGTGCCGTTGGAGGTTCGAATCTGTAGACGATCATGAAAGGACTCCTTGAGGTTGTGGAGTGCTTGGCTCGATTGTAGGCGAACTCCGCGTGGGGTAGGCAATCTTCCCATGACTTCAAATTTGTCTTCACAAGTGTGCGGAGGAGTGTGGAGAGGCTTCGATTGACCACTTCGGTTTGTCCATCGGTTTGCGGGTGCGAGGACGATGAGAACAAGAGCTTCACTCCAAACTTCGCCATGAGCGACTTCCATAGGTAACTCATAAACTTGACGTCTCGATCCGACACAATGCTTGCCGGTATTCCATGTAGGCGAACCACTTCCCTGAAAAACAATGAAGCAATGTGTGAAGCATCATCGCTCTTATGACATGGTATGAAATGAGCCATTTTAGAGAACCTATCCACTACCACAAATATTGAGTCATGACCATGTTTTGTGCGTGGTAAGCCAAGTACAAAGTCCATGCTTATGTCCGACCAAGGTGCATATGGAATGGGTAAAGGCATGTAAAGACCATAGGGATTGGATGTAGACTTAGCTTGTAAGCATGTTGTACACCGTCGGCAAAGGCGTTCCACGTCGCGGTACATTCTTGGCCAATAGTAGTGGGTTGAGAGCATGGCATATGTCTTCTCTCGTCCAAAGTGACCCATGAGACCACCTCCATGTGACTCTTGCAAAAGCAACTTACGAAGAGAAGACTCGGGAATGCAAATCTTGTTAGCTTTAAACAAGTAGCCATCATGCAAATAGAAATCATCAAATCCGCGGTCAACGGAACACTTGGCAAAGATTGGACCAAAGAAAGCGTCGGAAGGGTAAAGTTCTTTGATCTCCTCAAGACCCAAAATGTGAAACTCCAAGCGGGTGAGTAGAATAGTAATCTTGCGGGAAAGTGCATCCGCAACCACATTTTCCTTGCCCTTTTTGTATTTGATTACATAAGGGAAGGACTCTATGAACTCAACCCACTTAGCATGTCTCTTGTTCAAATTGTGTTGACTTTTCAAATACTTCAAGGACTCATGATCCGAGTGGATAACAAACTCTTTTGGCCAAAGGTAATGTTGCCAAACTTCAAGAACACAAACCAAAGCGTAAAGCTCCTTGTCATATATAGGATAGTTGAGGCGTGCGCCATCCAACTTCTCGCTATAATATGCCACGGGTTTTCCATTTTGCATGAGAACACCACCGATTCCATTTAGCAAAATCGGGAAGAGCAAGTAGTGGTGCCTCGGTGAGTCTCTTTTTCAATTCATCAAAAGCTTTTTGTTGTGCTTTGCCCCAAACAAACGGAACATTCTTTTTGTAAGCTCGTTTAACGGGCAAGCAATGGTGCTGAAATCTTTCACAAAGCGGCGGTAAAATCCGGCAAGTCCATGGAAGCTTCGAACTTGACCAACATTTGTGGGAGTGGGCCAATTGTGGATGGCCTCAACCTTGGAAGAATCAACTTCAATCCCGTTGGCGGAAACCACAAAACCAAGAAAAACCAATTTGTTTTGAGCGAAATGGCACTTTGGTAGGTTGGCAAAGAGCTTCTCGTGGCGCAAGATGCATAAGACTTCTCTCACATGTTGAACATGGTCCTCGAGATTTTTGCTATAGATGAGAATGTCATCAAAGTAAACAACCACGCTCTTGCCAATGAGAGGTCGCAAAATGTGATTCATAAGACGCATGAAAGTCGAAGGAGCATTACAAAGACCAAATGGCATGACAAGCCATTCATATAGACCAAGCTTGGTCTTGAATGCCGTCTTCCATTCATCACCAATTGCCATGCGAATTTGGTGGTAGCCACTACGCAAATCAATCTTAGAGAAAATGGTGGCACCACTCAATTCATCAAGCATGTCATCTAAACGCGGAATGGGATGGCGATAACGGACGGTAATGGCATTGATAGGTTGACAATCCATACACATCCGTTGCGTCTCATCCGGTTTAGGCACAAGAATGACGGGAACGGCACAAGGGCTAAGGCTTTCTCGGACGTACCCTTTAGCGAGGAGGTCTTGTATTTGGCGTTGGATCTCCTTGGTATCTTCGGGGTTGGTGCGGTAAGCGGCGTGGTTTGGTAGGGGAGCGCCGGGTATGAGGTCGATGCGATGCTCGATGCCCCGAAGCGGTGGTAGTCCATGAGGTAGCTCGTCGGGAAGACGTCTTGGAACTCCTTCAAAAGAGAAAACAAAGACGAAGGAATGTTGGTTAAGTCGTTAGTCTCCGACGAGAGGCCCTTGCAAATGAGCACGTAGTGTATGGTGGTGGATGGGTTGTCTTTCACTTCTCTCCACTCGCTTTTTGTGGCTAGGAGGACACTCTTTCTCTCACTCATATGTGGGTGGTGGTGCTCACTCTCTTTTTGGTGGGTAGCTCCCTCTCCTCTCAACTCACTATGGTGGATGTTGTGTTGTGCCCTCGCTAAAGCCTTCGCATTGTCGGCGATGATTTGGCTAGGAGTCATTGGGCGAAGCGCGAACTTCTTGTCCTTGACCTTGAAGGTGTATGCATTGGAGTAACCATCATGTATGGCCTTCTTGTCAAATTGCCATGGGCGGCCAAGTAACATGTGGCACACGGTCATAGGCACCACGTCACACTCGACGGTGTCTTCATAGGGTCCTATCTTGAAGTTGACGGTAACGGTGTGTTGAATCTTGACATTGCCCTTGTCACTCAACCATTGAACATGGTATGGATGAGGATGCTTGCGAAGCGTGAGGTTGAGCTTCTCACATAACTCGGTGCTTGCCAAGTTGTGGCAACTCCCACCATCGATGATGACCTTGATTGACTTGCCACCAATGCCGGCACGCGTTTGGAAGATGTTGCATCTTTGGTCTTCCATAGCTTGGGGTTGAGTGGTGAGCACTCTTGTGACCACAAGAGAAGGGCTTGGATCGTGTGTGCATAAGAGAGGGTCTTCACCACTTTCTTCATCATAGTCTTCCTCATTAGCAACGGCGGCTTGCACTAGGGCTTCATATTCGCCCTCACTTAGCGTCTCTATGTCACCATTCTCCATAGTGATCATAACCTTGGTGTTCTTGCACTCGAAGGACTTGTGGCCTTGGGTGCCACACTTGAAGCAAGTGACATTGGAGGGTCCCGTAGAGGCTTTGGAGGAGGCGGTGGATGACACCGTTTGCTTCATGCGACTTTGGATAGAAGGTTGCTTGGAAGGTGTAGAGGATGCGGTTGGCTTGACACTTGTTGTAGGAGTTGATGTAGCAAGCTTGGAGGCGAAGTATTGCTTGGACTTCGAGTACTTGATGTCCTCATTCACTTGACGCTCGGCCTTGGAAGCTTGATGAACCAACTCAACCATATTGGAGTATTGTTGGAACTCCACAATCCTCTTGATGGGGTAGTTGAGGCCATTGAAGAACCTAGCGATGGTTTGGTTCTCGGACTCTTGGATGTTTGCTCGCATCATGGTTAACTCCATTTCCTTGAAGAACTCCTCAACGGTCTTGGTGCCTTGCTTCAACTTTTGGAGCTTGTTGAAGAGATTGGTCTTGTAGTGTGTAGGGACAAAGCGAGCTTGCATCTCCTCCTTCATATCTTCCCATGTGTCAATTGGAGGTTCACCCTTTTCTTCCCTAAGAGTGACAACTTGTTCCCACCAAGTGTTGGCATATTCTTTGAACTCGAGGGAGGCCATGGCTACTTTCTTGGCACCGGAGTAGTTGTGGATGCGGAAGATCTTGTCAACCTTGAGTGCCCATGAGAGGTAGGCCTCGGCGTCGTCTTCACCCTTGAACTTGGGCATGTTGAACTTGAGTTTCCCATACATGTTCTCTTCATCTTCCAAGTTTCGGCGGCGAGGACGGATGCCTTCATCTCTTGCGACTTGAGGTGGTAGAGGAGGTCTTCCACGACCAACCATAGCATTGGGTTGGCGGTTGAGGTGAACACTAGCTTCACTTGGCTCATGTTGAGGATGTTGTTGCGGATCTTGGCGAGGTTGTTGGCGTTGCCCAATGATAGCCCTCTCATCTTGATCATGTTGTGGTTGTCCTTGGCCCCTTTGGTCATGGCGAGGATGATTCCGGAGATCACGCCTTGGTGGATCTTGATGACCTTGGTCTTGAGCATCCACATGGGCTTGACGATGAGGTGTCGGGTCCATGTTGTGGAGGACGTTGTCTTGGGGTTGGTCGTCATGCCCATGGTGGGCATGGCGAGCCGCTTGAGGACGATCTTGGTGAATAGCTTGCTCTTGTTGCGGACGTTCATGAGGACGAGCATGGCGATGGAACTCTCCGCGCCTTGAGTTTGAGCGAGAGTCATCTTGACGAGCATGGCGCCGAGGTCGATGATGATCTCCATGCCTTGAGTCGGAGCTTGAGGAGGAATGGCGATCATGGGAGTAGTCACCGTGTGACGGGTCGATGACGAGGAGGAAGTAGAGCGATGTCGATGTCGGCGTCCCAAGTTGTTGATGGCGCGCTCGAGGCCATCCATGCGCCGCTCCATGTTTGCATCATTGGCCGTCACTTGGTCATGCAAGTTGTCCGTAGCTTCACGAAGAAGATTCATATCTTGGTTCACTTGGCCGAAGTTGTGAGCCACTTCTTCATATTGTTGGTCGATGCGTGTCTCGAACAAGTTGAGTTGGTCCTTGAACTCTTGGCGTTGCACCCATAGGTTGTGTTGGGTGGCCAACCTCTCGGAGGGGTGTAGGACCTCATCTTCCTTTGCTTGGTCTCCGTGCCTATCCATGATCACAAGACAAGAACTATGTTGTGGATGTTAGTGGAAGGAGACTACCTCGTACTCTTACCGTGGTAAGATAGTATTGAGGCAATCAACCAAGCCGAAAGTAAGACCAATTGTATCGGGACACACACAAAGGCACACGCAAAAGCTAGCAAATATGGTGTTAGGAGTGGATGGTGGAAAGCCAAAAGACGAAATCCAAAATCGAGTATGTTGTTAAGAGTGGGTAAGGTCCAAAAATCAAGTGTCAAAGTGGAGATCACTATAAACACGGAAAAATGTGGAACTCACACATGGGATGAACGGGGTTAGTGCAACCAAGGAACGAGCGGAAAAATGAAAAATCCCTAAACAAGGGTGCTCAATGTCACACTAACGCAAGAAGAGATCGAAGCTAGGTTGCATAGAGTAGAAACACCAAGATTCGCACGAGGTCTCTCTTCTCTATCTCTCTTGCTTGCTTAAAAGCTTTTCACTCTTTTTGTATCGGTGGCACTTTGCACTTTGCTTTTCTCTTTTCTTCTTTTTTTCACTAGCACACTATGCTCTTACTCTTTGCTGGCCACTCACGAGCTCCACTTATGAGCTTTACTCACACAACGCACACCCTCACGGTCGGGACCTCGTGCGATGTTTCGCAACACTCGAAAGCTTCGCTCGTGGGATAGATCAAAAAGAAGGGCTACAAGGGTTACCAAGTTATACTGCGATGGTGGAGATGATGGTGGTGGTGGTGGTCGGCGGTGGTGTTAGTCGATGTCGAAGACGAGGAGCCGGTCATGGTCCGGTTGAACCGGAGCTGGCGCGGCGTGTCCGTCGCGGCCGGTCGGGCCGGTCTCTGAGCCGGCTGTCCGGTTTGCGCCGGTTGGCCGGGTTCTGCGCCGGACGGTCCGGTCTGGGCCGGTTGACGGTTTCAAACCGGGTTGCACGATTTGGAGTTTTCTCTCTCCTGTTCTTCCCAAACCAAAACCAAATCGACCAAAACGAAGGGAAACGATGGAATTGGAGGCTCAAAGTTGGGGAAATAGTAGATCAAGCACAACAACACCAGATCCACGGAGCAAAACCACTCAAAACTCAACCAAATCACAGATCCGTCCAAAGGCAATTTAGGGCTATTTTTGGAAAAATTTCTAGAAACGAAATTGGGTGGGTGGAGGGTCAAATCCGCGGAAACCAAAGACTGCTGATACCATATGATGAGATCTAAGATCCCGATTGTGGCCCGATCTCGCGAATGACCCAAGAATCAAAGGGGGAAAGAGGGGAAGAGGCGGAAGAGCACGAAGAACACGAAGAACACACGAAGATCCACGCACACCAACTCGATACAATCGATGCTTACCCTCACGGCTCGATGGACCGTGCCAATAGAATCCGCCCGGAAGAGACTCGAGGTAGAATTCCGAGAGGAGAGACCGGTGAGGAGGACGAATCAAGGAGTGGAGAGAGAGTGAATACACTAGAATCTCTCACTACCAAATTCATACATCCACAAGGGTGGCCTTGATTACGGAGGGATGATACCCAAGGAGACTAAGCTCAAAGTTAGGTTTGAGTTCTAAACAAGTCTAAGGGGTAAAAGGGGGGTCCAAGGTGCTTATATAGCGGTACAAGGCGACACGGGCCGAAAAGGAACAAAGGAAACGTTTCGGGCCGAAAAGGCGTCTTTAGTCGTGCAGCCGGTCAGGAGGCCGGTTGGACCGGACTGGACTGGCGATCGGTCGGTGACCGGATCTGGACCGGCATAACCGGGCGAGGTTGGAGCCCGGGATGGCGTCCGGATGGCACCTGGTTGGTGGCGGTTGTGGACCGGTAGCCGGTCGGGCGGCCGGTCGACCGGATTCGGCCGGTGGCCCGGTCGAGGCGGTCGGACCGGATTCTGGACCGCTCATCGTCTCTTCCTTGCGTTCTTGGGCGACTTCGAGTCCAGCTCCGTGTACATCTTCTCGATCAGCTGTTCTTCTCCTTCCCTTGACCATGGCGTATCATCCTCTCCATGGTCTTGATGCTCCACGTACCTAATGACACAAAGGGTTTCGGCATGAGGTAGCATTCCATCCAATGGGGTATCTAGGTCGAGGGAAGTGAGGAGCGAGTTCACCTTGTCGTGTAGAGCTTTAACTCGAGCCCTTGTCATTGGTCCGCTTGGGGGGCTTGTTGGTCTTGGTGAGGAGGTGTCCGAAGGCCACCCCGCATCATTACCTCCCCGGCAACGGCGCCAGAAAATAGCTTGATGTCTACGTGTGCTTCTATTCTTGTAGACAGTGTTGGGCCTCCAAGAGCAGAGGTTTGTAGAACAGCAGCAAGTTTCCCTTAAGTGAATCACCCAAGGTTTATCGAACTCGGGGAGGTAGAGGTCAAAGATAGTCCTCTCAAACAACCCTGCAATTAAGATACAAGAAGTCTCTTGTGTCCCCAACACACCTAATACACTTGTCAGATGTATAGGTGCACTAGTTCGGCGAAGAGATAGTAAAACACAGGTGGTATAGATGAATATGAGTGGTAATAACAATCTGAAATAAATATGGCAGCGAGTAAACATGCAGTAGAACAGTAAGTAAGCGGTGTTTGCAGCATTGGAAACAAGGCCTAGGGATCATACTTTCACTAGTGGACACTCTCAACATTGATCACATAATAAATAAATAACTTCTCCTCATTGTGCTACATACACTCTTTTGTTGGATGACAAACACCATTCATTGTGTAGGGCTACAAGAGCTCCCTCAAGCCGGAGTTAACAAGCGCCACAACATTCGGCATTCATATTTAAGTAACCTTTGAGCATAATAGATCTTTGCAATTTAAACCGAGTACTAACATAGCATACACACTGTCACCATTACACTATGAAGGGGGAATAGATCACATCAATACTATCATAGTAATAATTAACACCATAACCTACAAGAGATTATGATCATAACCTACGCCAAGAACTACACGATGCACACACTGTCACCTTTACACCATGAAGGAGGAATAGACTACTTTAATAACATCACATGAGTAGCACATAGACTAATAGCGATACAAAGCTCATCATATGGATCTCAATCATGCAAAGCAATTCATGAGATCATTGTATTGGAGTACAGAGAGAGAGATGAACCACATAGCTACCGGTACAGCCCTTAGCCTCGGGGAGAACTACTCCCTCCTCATCATGGGAGACAGCAGCGTTGATGGAGATGGCGGTGGTGTCGATGGAGATGCCTTCCGGGGCAATTCCCCGTCCCGGCGGCGTGCCGGAACAGAGATTTCTGTCCCCGAATCTTGGCTTCGCGATGGCGGCGGCTCTGGAACTTTTCTCGTATCGTGGCTTTTCCGTGTCGAAGATTTAGGTCACGAGGCATCTTATAGGCGAAGAGTCGGAGTCGGAAGGGGTCTGGGGGACCCACACACCAGGGGACGCCCCCCCTCTGGCCGCGCCGCCACCATGTGTGGGGGCCCTGGGCCTCCTCTCTGGTCCATCTTCGGTGTTCTTGAAGCTTCGTGGAAATATAAGATCGTGGGCCTTGATATCGTCCAATTCCGAGGATATTTCCTTACTAGGATTTTTGAAACCAAAAACAGCAGAAAATAGGAACTGGCACTTCGGCATCTCGTCAATAGGTTAGTTCCGGAAATGCATCAAAACGATATAAAGTGTGAACAAAACATGTAGGTATTGTCATAAAACTAGCATGGAACATCAGAAATTATAGATACGTTGGAGACGTATCAGTCATATGGAGTGTCGCAGATGATAGAGAAGGAAGCCTGGAGGGTGTTAGTGTCAATGGAGTCCGACGGCGTCTACGGCTGCGGTTGTTCAACTGCGTTATGCATAATCTTGGCCATCATCGGGAATATATCTCCAGCTTCGGTAAGGTTTGTGCCATATTGAGAGAAGACCGAGGCGGGCAACTGAACATGGGAATGCCTCTGGGGGATGGATGAAGGGGCTGGTGTCTGATCCTTTGGCGCGGTCGGCTCACGGGCCACTGGCTTACGTCCTGGACCCCCAACCCCTCCAGCCGGAGCTGAGGACGCTTCTTTGTCGCTCTTGCGGTGCCGGCCCCTGCGGCCGTCCCAACGGTCCTCATCTGTTTCTTCGTTCTCGTCGTCCTTGTCATCATCGCCTCCTTTAGCTGGGGCTGGGGGCGGGGCATGTGGTGGCGACTCCCCCGCTGTTGGCTCTTCTCGTTCGATTCTGATGCGGTATCCTTGCATGTTAACAAAGAGAGTGATGTAGTCTTGTATCTGTACTGGTGCCTGGCATCCCACTGACATACGAATGGGGGCAGAGGGATTCGCGAGTGAATCCATGTCAACTCCAATAGGGCGGCCCAATTCTCTTGTGCTAAGCAATAGACGATCGGCATGTCGCAGCGGTGGAGGAACACCGATGAGATGGACCCACGTCTCCACCAGCGTCTCCGTCGCCAGGGGGTCCCCAACTTGCATGGTGATGATCGCTTTGAGCTTGCTAGTTGGAAGGGTCAAGCCTCCCCCTCGGATGGCAATCCTTAAGCTCTCCTTGGACGGGAACACAATGGCAAAGTCTGAAGCGTTGATCTGGCGGACTTTCCAGTCCCAGTTTTCATCCACCAAGTCTTTGAATTCCTCCTCTACTTCTTCAGCCGTCAGGCTCCCTTGCTCGATGATCACTGTGGCGGAATTGGCAGTAGGTTGTTGTAGCTCTTCTTGAGGGACCTCGCAGCACATGAACCCTTGGCGATCGCCTCCGTAGCCCGCCCAGAAGGGAGCCAAGGCCCAGGAGAACGCGACACACATCGCCGAGAGGTGGCCAGATTTCTTGCAGTTGACACAGAAGGATTCTTCGGTGCAGTCCGCCTGGATGTGCCCCTGCTTGCCGCAATTGTAGCATGTAATGTGCGCCGCATCAGGGTTGGCCGGCCCCGCCACCCCAGAGGCAGAGGCGTCCATGGTCAGCGTAGGGGGGCCCGACCCTTGGGGGTGGCGTTGTTGGCGGAGGGAGCGCTTGTTCGGGGCCCTGCTTGGGTCGCGCCCTCGCGGCCCAGGAGGGGGAGGAGGGAGGCGTTCCTGCTGGTAGAGATCTTCATCATGGCGCCAGGAGGAGCTGCCCGCGCGATCCCCCACTCGATCGCGGGACCTCTGCTGCCTGCGGTGCTCTTCATGTTCCCGATCCAGTTTCTGTCTAAGGTCTTGGTCGCGATTACGATGGTAGCCCCCTGGCTATCCTCGTAGGAGCGCTTCCCGTAGGACGAGGTTCTGTCCATGGGGGAGAGGACGGGGAGGGGGCGGTCGGAGTCGTTGGCTAGGGTTAGGGTTTTTGCAGAGGAGAGGTTGCGGCGCACGTCACCCTGAGGGGCGGGGAAGGCAAGTGTGAGATCTAGGGTTCCCGGGGGGAGCCACCACCACTTAAGAACCCTTTGCGGAGGGGTAGAATTGGGAATACCCGAGAAAATCTCCGCAGCTGGCCCTTGGATGAGAGAAGAAGCCACGTGGAGCACATCCGTCGGCTCAGCCCCTGAGTCCACCGTGCCCGTGTGGCAGCCTGTGAGCCCAGATCGTGGCATCCCCCAGGATGACAGCGGCGAGAAGTCAAGCTCCCCAAGGAGCGGCGGCGGGGGTGATGTGCAGCTTTGACCAGGGTAGATCTGCGGTGGCGCGGCTTCCGGCGGCACCACGGCTTACCACGGCAGCTCGAAGAAGCTTCCCAGGCAGACGGTGGAGGGCGCAGAGCCCTCAACTTCAGCCAAGTCTTCATCTCGGTCTCGCTCCAGATTTGAGAGAACCTCCGTAGGCAGCTGGCGCTCCGGCCTCTCGACGGCGGCCAAGGGGGAGAACATACTCCCCGTTGGCGAGCCGCGCACGGCCGTGTCCAGGCGCACCCCATGGGCGCGGGACTTTCGGCGGCGATGGTGGAGCGGCGCGGCGACCTCCCAGTCGCCTGTCTTGTCGCCAGAGCGGGTGCGCTGTGTTAGACACGTCCCTCACACAGACTGTACATCTGTTCAGGACTTGGTAGCTAGGGATCGATGTAACTCCACGTCTGCTCAAGAGGACGGGTGATTCCGATATACTGTGATGAGAATATAGACAGCCTGATGCCATCATGATCCATCCCCATGAGGAGATAGAATCACACCACTGTTGATCAATTTTAGCAACAGACATGGCGTGGTGGCACCGTCGCTTTCGGCGACGGCCGAACTGTGACGGGGATAAAATGCATGACGAGAGGTAGCGGCGGTGCCGATTCTATCCCCATCTCCCAAGTTCGTTGTTCCAGGGAGAGAGGATCGTTCCGTTAAAAGAAAACCACGTTCCCATCGATGGAACATCTGCAGATCGAGAGGAATCGGCCGGATCTAATGCCTCCTATAGCTAGCTACTCCTGCGTGAATAATACGAACGACTATGTATGCATCTCGTGGATAGCACGTTTCGATCACAATTTCTGATTGATGAGAGGCAGTGTTCCGATTTCCATGGAGTTGATGATTCGAGAATACATGTCGTCATCCAAGCGATTTTCTTCGGTTTTCAGAAAGGGAACTTGTTTGGACGCTTCTTTAATTTGCAAAGGCAGATGCGAGTGCATTATATTCTGTGCCGTGGTAGAATAAACTCTCTTTTTCATGCATATCGACCTTTCCTAATGTCAACATCAAACACTTGTGCAGTTAGATATGTCACACATTTGACGCGCAAGAGCAAAACGAACAGGTACAAGCCAGGAGAGGCGGGGGCGGCGGCCACAGAAATCCATTTAGTGTTCCGTTCTCCTGCCGACAACGTTGCATGTTTGTTCTGTCTTCTGTGGCTTTGGAGTCTTGCAGGTGTGGCGGACCATAATCTCCCCTCAGTAGGGAGTTTTCGTTATTTTTAGGTTCCTTTTCTATGTCTTTTCCAGGATGTTAATGCGGCGGCTAGATCCTGAAGTCAAAACCACGCTATCCTCGCTCTGGTGGAGCGTTAGCGCTAACGGAGGGCACATGAAGTCTTGTGCTCGGCGGATATCTAGGATCTGGTCGGTGCGTTCGTGTGGTTTCATATTAGTCTCTTTCGATCTAGGGTTGTTGACATTGGCAATAGTTGTTGCCTCTGGTGCATTCGTTTTTCCGAGACTTATCAGGATGAACTTTATGTCTATCTACTAGAATAAACTTTGCTCGGCTTCAATGATGGAGGGGTGAGAACGGGCGGCGCATTCGGCGTGCTTCAGTGTCTGTATTCATCGTTAGGTAGCCCGAATACCTATTTATAATTTTTATTACATTTTAGGCTATTAATATATTCCCTCCGATCTATATTACTTACCACTAAAATGGATGTATTTATAATTAAAATATTTACATACATCTATATTAGTGTCAAGTACTCCTGAAATCTTTTTTTTCTCCTGGAATCGCGGTGATGGTACTGTATAGTCCATGCAAGCAGAATCCGTTGGTCGCGCATGAAACATTTATTGATTGCTTGTAGATGTTAAAATCGAAATCGTTAGAAAAAGGCCAACCTTCGCGAAGGGAAGACAACTCGCTCCGCATGCGACAAGTGGCACGCTGTGGTGATAGAAAATCTCTGGGAGGTGGTCTCCCTGCTCGCCACGTGTCGCAAGGGGAACCAATGTGGGGATGAGGGAGGAGAGAGAAGGCAAAGGGGGGCTGCGTTGCATCAACTTTTTCCTTTATTTTCTAGATTCGCTTTTTCCAAAATGAAATATCTTGAGAACCGTAAGTCCAAATTACGATCCATTTTTACTTTTGAGATCTTCAAAACTAGATCCCATGTTAATAGGTTTCGGGATATTTTTTTTCCTACTTCCAATAATAGTTTGTTGGTACTCGTCGTGTGTGCCTAACTGTACTCGTGCTTAAACTGATAAGTACTTCTCTGTCTAGTGTATTTGGTGCAGTTTTTCCCTTTATTAGTTAACTGTACTCGCTCGTATATGCAGATGTACCTAATTGTACTTGTGCTTCCACTGATAAGTACTTCTGTTTTTAGTGTATTTGATACCGTTTTCCCCTTTACTCAGTAATTGTACTTGCTCGTGTGCGCTACTGTACCTATGTTTTTGTACTTGTACTTACTCGTGTGGGCGACTGTACTTCTGTACCAGTATTTGTCTATGTGCGCGACTGTACTTGTACTTGCCCGTGTGCGCAGCTGTACTTCTGTACATGTACTTACTCGCGTGCGTGACTGTACTTCTGCACTTGCTCGTGTGCGTGATTGTACTTCTGTATTTGCAGGTGTGCGTGATTGTACTTCTGTACATGTATTTGCTTATGTGTGCAATTGTATTTCGTTTTGTACATATCCGTACTCGTGTGTTGTATTTAAGTATATTAGGTGCATCAATGTAGTTGAATTTTGTATGTAGCTGTAAATGTTGTTGCACTCGTAACAAAAAGCGAACTAGTCGTACGCGAGGATGCATGGTTGTACTCGTGCGGCCGCGCGGACGTACTCGCACCGAGGCTTGTGCCTACACGGGTGGCCGACGTACTCGCGCGCGGAGCAACGTATGTACGCGGGTGGCAGCCGTACTCGTGCGGAGGCCGGACGACCCGCTGTTAGCCTGCCACGCGTCAAGATTAGAGCGAACCCACGCTGATCGGTGGAGTGCTTTCACGAAAGATTAGATCTTCTCAAAAAAAAAAAAATACCAACCAGTCACTAGCATCCGTTGGCATTTTTTTATAGAAGAAAAACTATAAAAGAGGCGGGACGACGCGCTGTTAGCCTGCCACGCGTCAAGATTAGAGCGAACCCACGCTGATCGGTGGAGTGCTTTCACGAAGGATTAGACCTTCTCAAAAAAAAAGAGAACAACCCAGGCACTAGCACCCGGTGGCATTTTTTTATAAAAGAGGTCGGTCTTTATGTAGTCCTGCCCTGTTAAAATTGATCACTTTTGATGTCGACAGAAAACGTTTCATGGGCTTCCATCTGTTTCAGCCACCTGGCTCTCTGCAGTTTGCAAGCTCCACTGGGCTCTATCGCCGCGGCTTGGCTGCGAAATATATGGGCCTATACGCACGTGGAAAAAATGACAGTGTGCATGAGAAATAACATGTTATATAGGCATATGGGCCAACTTCAACCCCTGAAAAAAAAATCACCTGCCAATTCAGATTCGTGGTATATCACAGATTCACAGCTTCGTGCTTTAGGATCAACATGTTAGAGCATCTACACTCGGTCCCCAGCACCCCCTCCCAGGCTAAAATTTATCACCGGATTTACTTGTTTCCTTCAGTCGCGCCTTCAAGATTCTAATTTTCGTCGCCGGATGGAGGCAAAAAGGACATGTGATCGCGCTATCGATGGCACAAGGTGGATTTCCCTCCACTGTTTTCACTTTCCCTCCATTTCTTGTCGACATATCCCCCAGACTGCGCTGTTTTCCCCTAGATCCCGCCATTTTCCCCAAACTCCACACCATGCCACCCAAAAAGTTCGCCGGCCCTCATGCAACCGTCGCCGCCACCGCCGAACCCAAGCAGCGCAAGCCGCGAAAGCCGAAGCAGAAGCCAGACGACATGAGCAACACCGAGTAGGACAAGGACGTCCACCGAGGAGGGCCAAACCCAAGGCTGGAAGGATCGGCCACAGAAGCTCAAGCTTAGGCAGGCCGACGAGGCAGCGGAGACCGAGGAAGAAGCGGCAACGGTAATGGACAGGAATGTCGCGTCGGCAAGGGCGTAGATCGGGCTCACGCCGATCTACGTTGGCCAATATCCTCCCGGGGGGGATATGGGCTTGGGCTCGCCGGTCAGCCGGCTTCTCACCTTCTTCTCCAACCATGTTCCAGGAAACCTACGGCCACCTGACGCCACACTCGATGTTTTCCTCACCGTCGCCTACGGCGTGCTGGATGAGCTCATCTTCACGGACTCTCTCGCCTTTCGCCGCGGCCCTCTACCTTTCGGCTCAAGCGTGGGGGCAAGCTCGTCCTACCCACCCACCGGGAGAGCACTCACCGGAATGAAAGGCGACTACGTTATGCACGACATCATCGCGTCGGGCTCCGTGGCGGGCGCAGGCTACTACAAGGGTGGCACCAACGCCGAGCACGGGGCAGACACGCAGGCATGTGGCACCGGCGAAGAAGAGGAACATGAGGTCGAGGAGGCCGATTCAGCGGATGCGGCGGCAGTCAAGGCGAAGGTAAAAAAAAAGAACAAGGCTACAACGGCGGCAGCGCCCTCGAGGCCCACTAAGGTGCGTATCAAATGGACGACCAATGAGGACGAGTGTTTGGCCGAGGCGTGGAAGGATATCAGCATCGAAGCCGTGACCGGCGCCAACCAGTGCTCGGAGACCTACTGGTCGCGGGCGAATACGGCGTTGGACGAGCGGAAGTTCATCGACCCGTACTGTCGGCCAATACACATGGATCGCGGCTCCAAGGCCATGGGAAACCGTTGGGGCGTCGTTTAGGCCGCTTGCAGCAAGTGGCGCGCATGGCATCAAAGACCAGATTGATCGCCGTCCGGAGAGCGATCGCAAGGCATGTCGTTCGCATCGACGTAGTTCGGCTTGTGTTTCGATGAATTTTTGCGACGACTTTCGCCCTATGTTTTGCATATGGTTCGGGCGTACAAGATGTACCACAATGACAACAAGAATGCCTAGTTCAATTTCCTTCATGTGTTCACTCGCATCGGAAACTTCAAGAAGTGGGCCGACACGTGCGCGGCACTCGCCAAGGGCGATGTGTACAACCCAATGGTGCCGGTGCCCGGCGTGGCAGGAGGCCGCCCGAAACTCGGGAAGAAGGCAGCCAAGTTGACAAAGCTCATGAGCCCGCTGACCTAGCGGCTTCAGGCTTCCCTGGAGAAGTGCTTGACCGACGCCAGGATGCACGCCGTAGCGCGGGCCGAGAAGTTCGACGCGAGGTGGAAGATGATGTTGAAGAACCACAGCGTGCAGATCGACCTGCTTAAGGCCACCACCACGACGAAGAAGAGGAACACGGACTGGACGTTCCTCATGGCGGCGAACCCGGAGGTAATGAACGAGAAGGTGCATGCGTGGTATGCATCGCAGCGCGACATCGTCCTCAACCAGCGCGCGGAGGGTGAACCGGCCACCGCTGCTTCCTCGCCCACACTGATGCTGATCTCCACCCCGGATACCTCCGCACCAAGCACTGCCGCAATGCCATCACCACAGGAGGAGCAGCCCGTCATCGTCATTGCCGACGATGAGCCCTCCGTGGCAAACGCCGAGGAGGCCGCCGCCATCGACGAGGAGCCCGTCTTCCTGATCGAGGAGGCCGAGACAACTGCTATTTGATCGCCGTGTCTGTAATATAATCGTCAAACTTAGCTCTTTTTGGCCGCCAAACTTATGGGCGACGATCGCCAAAATTGTGGGTGACGATCGGCAAACTTCTATCATATTTTTGTAGCGGAAAGCTTCACTTTTTAATATATCGCCGCTTTCGCCTCGCTTTCCTCGACTCGCCGCTGGGAAACTGAGTCTTCCTAGGCCGAAAGTTTTATCCATCCGGCCTAAAGAACGCCAACGAGTGAAAATGCTTTTATCGTGGATACTAGTTGCAAATACGGCATAGAAGTACTAGTACAAATGCTCGTGCGTTGCCACGGGTCCTCAAATTGTATTTTTCAATGCACATATATAATTTACAACTCAGTATAAAATTTAAAATAAATCAGGGATAGCATAATGTACAATATCATGAAAATGCCGAAAGCAATATATAATAAGATAGTGTTATTATGCATTTGCGTGGTACCAAGTTCTAGATCTTCTTATTATTCTTTCACGCTAAGTTCCACACTTGTGTTCTCGGCCGTGGTAACTGTTAACTCATCAACCTCTCCTTTTAAATGTATTATTATCTCACAAAACATGGATGCTGCAAACACAGATATAACTGAAGGAACACTTCTTTTCTGATTAATCCAAACAACACTTTGATGTTCATAAATATCCGGAGACACCCTGCACCGTAGCCTTCTTTGTCAAACATACAAAAGAGGCTTGGCAAATCTTCAATAATGGCTAGGGTAAAAAACTCCATCGACAAGCATGTGGTACGGATGCTAATTTTTTAGCAAGCTTCCTCAAACCTCTTCGGCACATGCAAGCCCAAGAAAAATTTAGTGAAATATGGTTGCGATCAAGCACAATAGCACATCTTTACATACATCTTTTCAATCCACAAACTCAACAAATTAGATCTATAAAACATGTGCCTCTCTGTCAAATAGATTAAGCTATGATTATGCCATAATACATGATATATTGATGCGAGTGTACATTTAACCATACATGAAGTAATGCCGAGAGTGAATTTGGCAAACATGGACAACTGTTAAGGTTATAGTAAAATTTTGATTTAGAATGCAACTTTGCAATTTGTAAATTTCCGTAAATTAGCGATACTTAATATATATCAGATGGAGTAGTCAAGATTAAGACGTTTTAGCACCTAATAGGATATGCTTTTTATTTTTAAATGAATTTTAAATGTATTTTAAAATGTTATAATTTCTGACCGAAAATATGCCGCGTACATCTCCATGTTCTATGGTATCACCAAGTTGTTTCAAGAAAACCAATATCTTATATGTCGTGTGTAAACAAGATAAAATTTGATGCTAAAAAAGCTTTTCATGAGATTTTTTAAAATTTATTTTACACATAACACAAAAATGTCAGATTTTCACGAAACTTGACTTGCATTGGTTTAATATCGAGATGTACGTGCCAAAGTTTTTGTTCATAATTGTTTTCAACATTTCAAATGTATTTTTTGGGTGGCACGTACTTATGCATGATCAAAAGTGAATCTCCGTTGTCATATAGTCTACATTCTAGAAGTCATTTATACATATGCATGATCAAAAGTGAATCTCCGGTGTTATATAGTCTACATTCTAAAAGTCATTTATACGGTACTACGTGGTCCCCCCTCCCCCCTCCACCAGCTAACTCCAATCATCAGCGCTGGCGCGACTCCGCCGTTGAGACGCAGTCTACCGAGGCGCCGAAGCCCAGGCGCGCACAGCTACGCCAAATCCCCCTATCTCTCGTGACTTTCTCCTCTATCGACCAACCACCACCCTCCTCTGATGCTCATGGCAAGGATACCAATGTCGCCGTTGACGCAGCCGAGCTCCCTGACCCTGCCCACGGCGACCAGCATCACTAGTTTACCTGGTTGCATCCTCCGACGACATAAGGCCAGCAACAACCACCTTCGGCTGGAACCCTCGATCCAGGCCTCATGTCCAGCTCGGTTCATCATCTAGAGAGAAGGTATATCCTCCACTTTTTACTCTGTTTTGTTATTTCTTTTTTCTTGCCAGAAGATGGACGTAACTGCCTATAATATCTTTTATCTACTTATTAAGAATGGACATCCAGATCAGTCTATTGATGTGTTGGTGAAGATGGTTAGTGATGAGTGTTCAGTTTTCCTGCTATAGTACCGGCGCGCCATATGGTGGCTGGTTCATGTTATTTTTTTGGAAGTGGTAAATGTTTGCGGGTTCTAGTTGATATTTTTCTCATTTGGAAACACCATAAATATAGAAAGGGAGGTAATACTTAATATTCTGGTAAATTGATTGTGTTGATACTTTCTACATCAGCAGGTAAAGAATAACACATTACATGGTCTGACAAAATAGATATCCCGAACCAAATTGGGTGCTTCATCAGTTGTTCTCTCTTTCAGGTGAGCTGACATGTTGCTTGAGGTGAGATTTTCGTGCCTGCTGCAAGGAGCAAACTCAGAATTGACATCATGTGTTGTGCTGAAAATCTTTATTTACCTAAAGCTTTCTTTAAAATTTGAACTAACAGTGAACTATAGTGTCATGGTATAGAAGTGGCAGACAAAATAATTGATCATCACCTGATACATAGTCCGGTTCACTGAAAATGTGCAGACACAAATTTGGCATACCTAAACAAAAACAAAGAATAGTTTGTTGCACCAATCTAAAAGGTTATCGATCCTACCAAGAAAAGCGGAAAACAACTGTGGGAGTGGTCAGTGAAATTTGAGAAAATAATTCCATATGTCATGTAATAGTACTTAAGAACAATTGGAGAAGTGATAAGGCAGACAAAAGAGTAATAGAGAATTGTGCATACAAAAGATACCAACTAATACAAAAGAGTAGTAGAGAATTGTGCAGACAAAGAAGATAGGTATGCACAAAATATGATGGCTTGCAGAACCAAACAACAATTGGATGCTTTTCCTTTCAGCACTGCAACAATTATTAGGAAGTAACAAATATATATCCCTAGCCTTTTGTATGATTTAAGAATTACTTGCCACTTCTTGCTTTTATGTTTCCACCAAAGCTGTAGATAGATCTACAATTAGCAACACGTTAGAAATGTTTCTTTATAGTTGGTATGCTCTAGTAAACGTCACATGTACCATCCATTATTCAGAAGTGTATAAATTTGTTGTACAGGTGGTAGTGTATACATTTATTGTTCAGGTGGTAAATACTAAATTCAAGAGTTGTCCCTACTTTGAAAGGTCTGACCAACCTGAAGCTACTCTTGATTCCAATAGAGACCTAGAACTTCTTGTTTCGGCAAGCATATTTGTAATCGACATATTACATGACTATTGCAAGCATTGATATATAAATTTGTTGTTCAGGTGGTAAATACTAAATTCAAGAGTTGTCTCTAATTTGAAAGGTCTGGCCAACCTGAAGCTACTCCTTGATTCCAACGGAGACCTAGAACTTCTTGTTTCGACAAGCATATTTGTAATCGACATATTACATGACTATTGCAAGCATTGATATCCAATTCCCATCCACGTTTTAACATATGAACCAAGAAGCTCAGAAATTAGAAGATATCTAAAATGAAAACACAACAGTGATCTCGTCATGCAAAACATGGTAACATGTTGACCTTGACGTTCCGTGGTACAAAGCAGAAATCAATAAGCCCCACATAAACACACAATAAGCCTCATTGGACTGGTACTTGATGAACAGAAAGCAGAGCAGAAGATGGAGATTACCTGCAGTCATGCCAGCGTATGAACACATGTAGGAAGTCGAAATTCTTGGGATGGTTCACTCGATAAAAAATATCTAGACTATTGTTTGCATGTCAAAATGAAATTGACTGGACAGATATACTCTCTGAGATTGAGTCTGAAAGTGAGATCACATATACCCTATTTAAAGGAATAAAAGAAAACCTAGAAATATCTCATGTTTAAATTGAATTACAAAGTTCTAGACGATGATAAATCAACGTTGTCTTATGATGTGCTTGTCTGAGAAACCAAGCCTGACTTATATTCTATAGGAGCATACCTTTATCAGAGTAGGCTTGCAGTTTCGTGGTACATACTATTGCATTAATATGTGTTAACCCTCTTCCCTTCCCTGTCTGCAGTTGTACTCATGGAGATACCAAACATTGAAGCATGCAGCCACTAAATTGTGCGAAGAAATTCATAAGGTATGCACCAAGAATCAAGCACATGCCCAAATTTATTTTACCTAATTGATTTTATGTCAATAGAATGTTCATGAGAAACTAATATCAAATCATTATAATAGAAATAAGAATGGAGCGAACATTAGAGAATAAATTAATAATAGTGGTGCTGCTTGGAAATACCTTGAGAGTGAGACCAAATAACAGTGATAGTGCACAAATAAAAATGAGAACTGCAGTACGATTTGATAGCTCTCAACTTAGAAGCAATAAGCCTTTGGCAACCACCGCCGATGCCGCTTGGAACTAAAGCAATCGGGTTCGATGAAACTTCATAAGCCCCACCTAGCTCTCCCTGCTCGCTGTCCCACCTCCATACCGATAGTGTCGCCGCGAACCCATCTCCCTCTAGTGCTCGCACGGGCGTCCAGATCGGAGCGCGCCATCATGAGGCCATGGCCAGCCTCCAGAACTCGCTGTGATGCACCTCCTCCACATGTGCTGATGGCGTTGCTATTATTCTTGCCTGCGAGCTTGAACCTGGAGCACAGCAGCCGGCGTTCTGGTGCCCACAACGGCGTCGAAGAATGATGTCATCTTCTATCGGTGAAATAAAAAAATTCCATGCGACTAAAGTAGATACCATGATCACAGGCTCATGGCTGCATAAAAGTTTTCTAGATATGAGTAAGAATTTTATTGAAACCTGGCATGAAGTATTACATAAATTATAAGATCTCATGGTTCTCTACAAAGTGTTTAGACATGATAGCAACCAAAAAAAAAAGAATGAATCCAAGTTATATATGGCACAACAGGAAAGCACACTTCCCTTTCTGGATTTATTTGAAAGACCCTACACAACACCATATCCTTGGATTTCTTCACACTTTAAAAGAATTGGCTATCAGTTGAATGGCATTGTGATAGAAACATCAGTTTTTACATGTCTGCCCTGAAAACCCTGAAAGTGAATACAATATTTTCTCTATCAACTATATCTTCTCATTGGATACTATAATGTCCTTCTAATGTCAGTAATAGATATGCGATAGCAGCCTTAACCTAAAATCAAGGTTGATAAAGTTCTACAAAAGCCATTAAACAACGTAGCAAAGCAGCAGGTGTATCTAAGTGATTTAAAGAAGCTATAAAATTAGTAGTCCAGCCATATAAAAAATACATTATGGACAGTCGTGTACCAATTACCTTCAAAATCCAGCAAAGTGAAACAAGTCCTTGACAATACCCCTGGTTTCTTTTCTGAAATTAGCTCTCCCAAAATATTTTTAGTTCGATTGATTTCATCTAAGATAGATCACTCTATTCTTTAAATATAAATTTCCAAAATATTAGTGTTACAATTTCCACATATATTGTAAAGAAAAATACTTTCATTAATCCTTTCAATTTTAGTAAGCCTTTCAGTTAACTTGCATGTAATCTACAAAACAATCCTAAGGAGTTAAACAACTTATTCACAAACAATGTCACACGCCCTGAAGTACGACAGCCTAACATCACGTAAATTACCTCAAAGATATCAAGCACATAAGTTTCTTAGGCAGAAGTACTGAATTCAATAGTTAGGATAACCATTGAATATCGCTCTTAGCCAACTGCGAAAAAATACTGAAGTGTGATCTGGAAATTAGAGAAAAGTGCATATCAAATTATCAATCGAACTTCATACACAAGGTTTTTGTAGAGATGAACTATAAAAGAATTTCATGAGACGATCATAATCCATTCGGAACAGTCGCAAAGGTGAACTCGTCACGCCTAAACCTCATTGCCGATCATACTAAGAAACTCGCATACATGATCCAGTTTAATCAGACTTCATACTGCAGTCCAACAGACCATTCCACGACATCAGATATCACAGCGCCATACAATCGAACATCTTCTGCGCTTCGTCCATGATGCGCACCTCCACAGTCCACACACGGACTCTGACAAAATGAGTTAGGAAAAAAATTACAGTGAACATTTTCGAGAAACCCATTTCTAATTCATATGTTTCTTCAGAACATGGAGAAACTACTTCCGTCAGATCAAGTTCACAAAAGCCACTCTGAGATGTTTGAGCAAAAAAAATTAAGGCTAATGTTCTGATGAGAAGTGGAGCACTTCCGGAAGTATCATAAACTCCAGATTAGTCTCTTCGCCACGCCTACGGAAAACTCGATGGGCGTGCGGTAAACAATGCGATTTGCAGCAGGTCGAGATCACATATCGAAAGAAGATATAGATCAGAGAGTAGAATACGATTTCTTGCCTGATATCTTGTGCTTGCAGTCGTCGACGAAGTAGTCTGACGGTACGGCGCCGCCGGCAGTCCACCAAACTCGGCATCAACGTACACTTGGCCATCTCGCTTCTAGATAGGGTGGGGAGAACAGCGGTGCGGCAGCTGAACTTTTATGGCCGTGATATTAACTCCTTCCCTTCTCGAATCGAATTCCGTGAGGCGGTGAGGGGCGGTTGATTCGTGGAGTTCTGGGACCCTATCCCTGCCGCCGCCCCCCATGCCCGCTGAGGCAAAGGAATGGCGCTGGCGGTGGAGGCCTGGCCGCGGCGGGTGGTTGGCACAGAGCAGTTCTGCTCAGGGGCTATGCGAAGGACAGGAGAGCAGAAACCATGGCGGCTAGGGTTGGACAGGAGAGAAAAGCTAGGGGTGGGACGGAGAGCAGGACTGTGTATCACGTTGTGATGGGCCTGGCCCAGTTTGGCTCGTGCGGGGCGAAACTATCGACACAGTGCGGGACGACCAAAACTTAGACGTATTGAGAAGTTAGGCAGAATAAGGAACACCTTCGTGCTTTTTAAGTAGTGTAGATTGAGGGTCCTTTTGTTGTGGCTTTTTTTTGGCTTTTTGGCTTTGACAAAAGCCAAAAAAAAAACACCTAAATAGGTGCCTTTTTGGCTTTTGGATTTTGGAAGCCAAAAGAATAGGATCTTTGTTTTTGGCTTTGTTTTTGGCTTTTGGATTTAGGTGCTTTTTTTGGCTTTTGCCAAAGCCAAAAGCCAAAAAAAGCCACAACAAAAGGGCCCTGACAATGCCAGCAGCTTCGGTGTCACTGCCTGCCGGCCCAACTGCACGCCCAAAATTAATTTGCATTCTGGTTAAAGTTAAAATATAAAAAGTTTGACTAAATATTTAAATAAAAAATATTATCACCTACAATATAAAATCTAAAGTATTATAATTATAGTAAAGTACATTTCATACTATTTTTATAACAACATAAACAACACATTCACAATAACATAACAACACCTACACAATAGCTTAAACAACAACTTCACAATAACATAAACAACACATTCACAGTTCCATAACAACACCTACATACTACCATGAACAATAATTACATAATAACCCAAAATTTTGAAACAAACTAAGCATAACATAATAGATTTAAACAATAGCCATAACTGTGAAGATGACCTAGTTTATCGGAAGAACGGCCGTTCACCGCAAAATTTATACCTTAGATTCGGTGGTAGTTCAACATCGCCATCGTCCTCAGGTCTGACCGGGTCATCATCGGTTGCTCCGCCCATGGACCTACGTGCCATGGGATGCATGATACCTCCGCCTAGGTGTTGGTCGTCTCCCACAAATGACGAATGCACCCGTTGATGGCTGGATCCATCCACAACCAGCAGGATTCCTCTTCGATCTATACTCCTGGGCCACGTCCAACCAGGTGCGACCAGGCCTGGACGAAGAGGAGAGGAATAAGGAGGAGTAGAGGATGAGGATCCGTCGTGCCTTAATTTACACAGCAGATGTGGTCTCTCGTGTCGGGATAAGACGCGGGAGACAACAAGGTGACCTCGAGTGACGCAACCACACCGCGTCTAGATGTGGGGAGAGGATGAGGGGTGAGGTCTCTGTGTGGGTTAAGGGGTTCTATGTAAAGAGATGGACTAACCAGAAAGGGAGATTTTTTTTGAAAGTGGTAGTATGTTAATTAAGACATAATATCTGGATTACAATCATTGCAAGCCGCTCTCGACACGCAGGTCAGGACCGCACTTAGCAGAACACCACTACTCAACTCTCTACGACTAATCAGAAAGGGAGAATGTTGTATCACCATTTCTATAGAGGTCTATATTTTAAACGGACTTCCAAAAAAGCATGTTATTTTGGTGACAAATAAGGAAATATAACTGTGGCCCATGTTGTCTCCACCGCGGCAGCCCATTTCTGGCTGGCCTCGCTGGCCACGTGGAATTACATTTAGCCGTAAGTCGTGTTGATGTCATTTCCATAGAGGGGCGACCTTACTGTTTCTCTGTACTCGTGATGGAGTGTGATAATGGGCATAAATCCGAATGCCAAACATCATAACCAAACTAACGGGTCCAAACCGACCAGGACTAATTTAAGTTGTTACGTGACCGCGCCGACACTGAACCACCATATGTTCACATCTTTCCATTGGAACCACTCCTCTCTCAGCTCACACGGCTAACCAAGGACTGCAATAAGACGACAACACCAAGGCTACAAGGTAAAACAGGTGGGAAACAAGGTATCGCTCCCTCCGGTGGTATGCATGGGGTACTGGTTACTGAGATCTAATCATCCCTTCGTGGAACCTTCGTTCACACGCGAAAATATGGCATACACATGACTCCACGCACCCTCCAACGCTAGACGCACCACCATAGCGAGGATAGGACGGGGAGAACCTTATTCTATCTTCAGGATGTCGCCACCACTTCACCATCCCAAATAAAGGCATAGGAAAAACAAAAAATAAGAAATAGAAAACCTCCCAGCGACGAGAGGCCGGGTCCGCCGCGCCTCCAAGACCCGAAAGGCTATTGGAGGCGGGGCCAACCGACAGAGAGGATGGAAACTCTAGGGGCCTGGGGATTGCATCTATCTTCACTTTTTCCGCTCGTACCTATCCGGTGTTTTGTTTGGAAACTATTCTTAGCTTGACGTTTTCAAAAAATATATAAGTCGTATTCATTGGAACGGGGTAAGAACTACTGCCTCCAATAACCTTTGTTAGATTTTTTTTCAAAATGCATGCATATAGACAAACATTTTGAGTTTTATTCTTTACCTCGTTTAGTTCACAACATAGATACACAACCGCGTAAAAAACCTCATACCGCCATGAATTGTGCATGCTTGCTTCTAACTAAATACGGTACCAGTTGGTGTCCAAATAATTTGGTAACTGGATGACCAATGGCAATAAGTCTTGAAAATTCGAAAAGATCAGAACAACACCAACAAGGCATGGCAATTGAGAAAATTGTAGGACATAGTTAAACATATGACAATGACTTGAGATCTAATTGATTGATCAATTATGCGAGAGTGCATTACACACTGTGTTGTGGTAGAATAACCATTACACAAGTAATTGTTTCATCTGGTAGCCTACCTTTTCTTAGTCTTAGCACTGACCACAATCAAACACTTGTGCAGTTGTGTGCCACTCAATGATTTTTTTCTTCTTATCCTTGAAACATTTATATGCACTTCATTACTTGAAGATGTTAAAATGGGCCACTTATGATTTGGACTAAAATGTTTGATGGGCTTCCATCTGTTTCGGCAAGCTCGCTCTCTCCAGCTCGCGGGCTCCATTGGATTGGCCTGCGAAAATATGGGCCTGCAGGGAAAAATTGACAGTGAAACAAGAAACGAGAGAGAACCAACTTGAGATTAAGGGAAAAAAAAGATGGCAAGCTCTTCCCTCAAAAAAGAGGTTCATACTAGGCAAAACTAGAAATCCTTCCGTGAAAGTAGCAAGAATCTTTGTTTTACTTCCCCCGCTTTCAAATGCCTCATGATAGTAATTAAGCATGAGAGTTGCCGGAGTTAACTGAAGAAAAAATGGACAAAAACCGAAATTAAACATAATACCCAAAACTGGCTGTCAATAACTCGGTTTTGGGCATGTACAGAAGGTTTTGGGCATGCTGAATTTGCCAGCATTATGACCTCCACACGTGCCATTTTAATTTTTTTCCAGAAGGATAACTAGGCCCCAGTCTCATCATCGAAACGATGCATGTTGCTCTTCTCATATGCTAGTACTAATTAAGCTCGAGAACCCCATCAGATTTCAAAAAAAAGCTCGAGAACCCCATCAACAACTCTCATCACAAATATCCCCTTTTTGTTTTGATAAAGGAGTTCTTATTAAGTATTAACCACCATGATATGAAGCTTTCAGCTTCGAACAAACAATGAGCATGTCTATCACCTTGGTAGGACACATCAAAACCACGCGAGCCCCCGCCAAAATTACATACACGTCGAGGACAATATAGATCTTTTTTTTAGGGGACAATATAGATCTGACTTTGTCTCGCGAGACAAAGTTGCAATGTGAAGATCAATGTACAACGGAACGGAACCATGTTTGGTGCACTAGTAGAAAAAGGCTCATCTATACCGGGGTTCCAGAGGGCCATTTGCACCGGTTTAGCAACCGGTATAAAACATCCGGTGCAAAAGGCCCCCACCCTTTCGTACCGGTCCCTTACGAATCGGTATAGATGGGCCTCCACGTGGGCGCCCAGGAGAGCGCAAGGCGATGGAGCTTTGGTACCGGTTTGTATTAGAAACCGGTACCAAAGGTTGGCTACCGCGGCAGGAAATATGCATGAATGGGTTTTTGCAGGGGTTTAGGGGTATCGGAGCATTTCATATCGCGTCGATGCACTGGAAACGCGTTTGGGTTTACGTAGTACATGAAGGTCAAGGTGATGCATATCAAGTTGGTGCATATAATATAACACACATGTAATTGCATAAGTAGTACTCTCCGATGCAAATCAAGTCGATGCACCAGAATTAAGTAGTACATGCATGAAGATCGATCTATTACACATGTACCATAGTGGTACACTCCGAGTCAAACTATATATACACACAAAGCAATCGGGGAGCTGGAGAAGATGTTTATGCATAGTGGTATTCTCCGGATGGTGATATGACTTCCCGAAGGAAAAATCCCGCCAATTCCTCGCCGATTGCTTTGAAGCGCTCCTCGATTGTAATCTTCTCCCGCTTTCTTCTCAAATGTAAAAGAATAAGATACAAATGAATACATGAGCTATGTGTGTTATATTAAATCACAAATCAAACAATTATTACTGAAACTCAGCACAACTTATGGTAAGAAAATAAATTTGTGAATATTGTTTTGGTACCTCTTTATTTCTTTCATTATTCGCTCTCTCGCTGACAATTCTGTGGATGTACTCGCAAACGTAGTATCCACATAGATCAGTCCCCGGTGGTTGTTTTACGCATTTCTGTACAAGAATATAATCCAGTCAAACAATAATGAAGTATGATAAAGGTGTGTGGACCTAGGTAGTACTACTTATTTTGTTTGCACGCCATGTCAGCTTCGGTGGCCATTGAAAGGACTGATCTTCCTTGATGAAAGTTTCCCATACGCTGCCCGACAAAAGAAAATGCACAAAAGAGTTATCAATCAGTTGATATCAGGAAACTAACAAAAAAAAAACGATAATAATTTGAATTACCTTTTGAGCATAAGAAAACAAGACTTGTATAGTATAGGCTGTTTGGTTAGTGAGTCAAATACTTCAATTTCTCCTTCGTACATTTTAATGACGATAAGAATAAAGTGAAACCTGCACACGTTTAAATATGTAGTGTCATATATATAAGTCATGAGTTAATATTTTAACATATGGTGAGGAAAATAGAATGTGTTATAAGAGAGTAACACTCACTAGAAGTTGTAAGGCCAAAGTATTGTATTTTTGTCACGTTGTCGCTTCAAAAACCTTAGCAAAGTCTCCGGTGTATCCTTGTTATATAGGGGTTCTTCTATGGTCCTGACATGCATTGTGTTCGGATCAATGAATCCAATGTCCGTGATTTCATCCCTTTTGCATTCGAGCATCTTCGATCTGCATAACATAGTGCACAAAAGATTATAATTTGCAGATAATCAAGGAGCTAAGCTAAAGACTTCTCAAATTATATAAATAAATCACTTACAAACAATAGCAACTGATGATATATTTGTCGAGGGCCCGAAGATTGTATAACTGGAAAAGCTCGGAGAAGTCAACGCTCACAGAGTATTCTTGGAAGTAGTGCTCTTCCTTAACTCGCACCATGATAGTCTCCATCCCTCCCTTTGCGGCAACACCGTACCACGTATGCAAGTTACGCATACTTGTTGGTAGTTTGCTGAGATTCTCGACCAAATCTTTCCCTTGAACATATTGATATACTACCTTAGCCATGGCGTAATCGGTTGAGATTTGTCGAGAACTTTGAATGGCCTTCTCGTCAAACACCTTGAGAGGGGGGACCGATTTAACGGGTTGTTGTCCGAGCTGGTAGACTTGGTGTATCCCTTTTATCTCCTTGATACCCGAGCTGGTAGTGGGGTTTTTCGCCTCCATCATATGGTCGTACGACCTTTCAATAGAACGCCTATAGTCAGATGGCGGCGATGGTTCAGGGTTATATAGATTCTCGACTGTACGACGAACCTTCACCGGATCTAGTGTCTTCTCAAAAGGTATCTCTAGCTCTTTCTTAGCAAAAAAGGCCCTCAGCTGGGACTCAACGGCTTCCTGGTTTTCCTCGGGAGTTTTTTCCCAAGGTAACTTCTCAATAGGCGGCAGTGGTTTCTCCTTTCTAGATCTCTTCTTAGGCGGCATACCATTCCGCTTACCGGGCGCTGTCTTACGCGGAGGATCTCGAGGTGGTGGACTCACGCTGGGGTCCCTCTCAGGTAGGTGTGGACTTTGATGCTCATGTGGACTGCTAGGAGGAGGAGTCGAAGGCCTTTGATGCTCATGTGGACTGCTATGAGGAGTCGGTGGCCTTTGCAGAAGGACGATGTGTTTCTTGGGCCATAGAGCGAAACCGTGCTTGATATCGGCAAGTGTCTTCTCATCGTCACCTCTAGGAATATCAAGCTCCACTGTATCAAAAGCCGGAACAACTTCATCCACCCCGACACGAACACAGCCAGGTGGAATGGGCATATGGTGGTGCGTTGCTCCTTCTTCACTTGGGTAAACATAACCGACCGCCACCTTAACGGACGCGTTCCTGAATAACATATAGAGCTCGCAATCTGTCTTCTCCGTGACATAATCCACGGGGTAGCTTCCTCCACATCCGTCAAGATGCGTGGAACCCACACTACTTCTTCGCTGAGATGGGGCGGCATCGGCTTGAGGATCCTGTAGGAACATCGGCTGATCAGGTGGCCTCTGATTTTTCTCAAGCGCTGACACCCTATTTAACAATTCCTTTAACGTGTCGGCGTCCTTCTTCTTCTTCCGCGAACGGCTTCTATAAGAGTCAGCGGACTCCGGGAACGCTTCCTTCATGGTGAGACCTGGGCGAGCTCGTACCCGTCCAACGTGTTCAGGATTCCCCAGAGCGAGTGTCAGCTCGTCATTCTCTCTGTCGGGAATGTACTCTCCCTTTCGAACCTGTTCAATAGCAGCTACAAGCTTCGGTACGATTTGCTCAATCTTTTCCTTCCATTTTCCCTCCGCAACGATCAGCCCTGTCTTTGGGTCCAACCCTGCCCCATGCGCGAACAACCAGAACTTGGACCGTTCGGGCCAGTCCCATGTCTGTGGAGTGATTCTTGCCATCAGTTCATTTTCATACGCTATCCACCTCGGAATGGCATTCTTGTAGCCACCTGACCCCATATGATGCCAAATTGTCTTCTTTGCAGCATTTTTCTTATTTGTGACCGATCGGGACACAAAAGTAGACGATTGCTTATACCTCTTAAATTCTTGCCAGTGATCCTTTATCTTCACTAGATTATCATCGAATACTGGATCTTCATTCTTATATTTGTCCCATAAATTTTTCTTCCAGGTCTGGAATTGTATGGCCATCTTCTTGAGAGTCCATTCCTTGACTTTATTCTTCTGGCCTTCCATCATGTCTTCCGGTAGGCTGAAGCGTGTCAGCAGAGTTTCCCAAAGAAACTTTTTCATCGCATCGTTGACATAACTAGCTTCATTCTCCGCTTTCTTCGGCTTATGCCACTCTCGAATGCTGATCGGTACATGGTCCCTAACAAGAACTCCAGCTTGACTTGTAAATTTGGTGCAGTGATCTTTGGGATGCACCGGTTCACCATTATCCTTAAATGCCGTGAGGGCTAACCTACCCTCGCCCTTTAGAACTCGCGTCGGGCCTCGTTTTGTTTTAACAGACTTGCTCGATGATCCAGAAGGCTAATAGAAAAATTATTCGTTAATAAGTGCAATACAAATAAATGAATGCATCTAGTGATGAACATAGACTTGATACATAAATATACACCTCGGCGGAGTTTGTTATGGACACTTCGTTGTCTCTTCTAACTTGTTCGGACTCAAGTCCCTCGCCGAAATCATTCAGAAAGTCGGGAAACTCATAGTCATCTCCATCAGCCCCACGGGCACTCTCATATATCATTTTCTGCACCGCTTCTTCCCCCTCCTCATCTCGCACGAAGGTGCCGTCCGCCATACCTCAATGTCACTACAAAATTAAGAAATCAATTATATTTCATTCATCATGTCATGATCATATAACAGATTGCTAGATGGATAACAACTGAAATGAAGAAAGCAAAAAACCTAACACTCGGCGCTCCTACTCTCGCTCTTCTCTCTATGTAGCGGCGGCACCGCCATGGACTCAGCACCGCTACAGACCCTAACCCTAACACTCGGCGCTCCTCCTCTCGCTCTTCTCTCTATGTCGTGGCGGCACCGCCATGGACTCGGCACCGCTACGGACCCTAACCCTAACACTCGGCGTTCCTCCTCTCGCACTTCTCTCTATGTCGCGGCGGCACCTCCGCGGACTCGGCACCGCCACGGACTCGGCCATGGCCACGGACTCGGCGTTTCCCCTCCTCCTATCGCTCTCCCTTTTTACTCACGCGCTCACGCGCACACGACTGAACCATACTACTAGGCTTCTACAAGCGGCGTTTCCCCTCCTCCTATCGCTCTCCCTTTTTACTCACGCGCTCACGCGCACACGACTGAACCATACTACTAGGCTTCTACAAGCGGCGTGAGCCGGTGGGCGGCCATGGACGCGCGTCCGGCGAGGTCGTGCCCTTCTCCTTCAAGCGGCGTGAGACCGTGTTGCCATGGCCTATAAATCGGAGCCACCGCACTACTCCTACCTCGCTAATTCGCTATCCCCTCTCCACCATTTCCAGCTCCCACCGAGACCACCTCCCTCTCCCTCTCCTCCACCGGCTGAACCCGACGCTGGACTCGTCATCCAGGGGCACCGTGCGGGCGGTGCTGCAGCCGAACACCACGGGTTCCGTCCCGACGACACCGGCACGCTGCTGCCGCCTGCCCGGACCGTCGCCTCGTCGCGCGCGCCGCTTGTTGTGTCCAGCCTGCCGCCAACGCCCGCGCCCGCGCCATGGCAGCCCCGGCCAGGCATTTCGACGAACACCTTGCGCGCGGTGGCGACGAAGCGGTGGCGCTAGCCTTGGGGCATAGGCGTCTGCGACTCCGGCACGTGTTGCGCCTGCGACTCCGCCAACGTCCCCGTCATGGTCACCGAGACCGGCTGGCCGCACAAGGGAGACGCGTCCGCCGAGCCCGACGCCAACGCCGACAACGCCAACACGGGGCGTCGGGGCGGCGCTCGCTGCGGAGGCGGCGCGGTGTGCAACAAGGAGGCGGCACAGCACGGCGTCCAGCGCGGCGGACGGCGGTGTCGGCCATCACCACCGGCTGACGGAGCGTGCGCGGAGAAGGAAGGCCAGGGCGCACGTGGCTATTGTTGCATGGCGGCCAGCGTGCCGTCAGCGTCGCCGCGGCGAGCTAGCAGGTCAGCAGGGCCAGTGGCGTCCTCGGCGCAAGCGGAGCAGTGAGCGCGGCCGCGCAGGCGTGGGAGGCGCATGTCATCGAACGCCCTGAGCGCGGACGCGAGGCGGCCGTAGGCGTTTGCAAGGGGGTGGCCAGGGAGCGGGCCAGCGTCTGCGGCGTCGGCGAGGCGGACGGCGGCATCGGCGAGGTGGTCTCGAGGCGGCGCGCGCGCAGCGTGGAGCGCGGAGCGCGGCGGCGGCGCAGCTACTTGCCGGAGGAGGAGGGGGAGAGGGGCGGGCGTGCTCACCTTGGCCAGGTTGCCGGCGCGCGGATGAGGGGAGAGCGGCGGGCGACGGCGTGGGCGACGGCGATGGCACGTCGTCTCTGCGCGTCGGCGACGGCGGTGAAGATGGCGACGGCGTGGCAGGCGTGGGCGACGGCGACGGCGTGGGCGCGCGGCGGTCTCTGCGTGTGAAGATGGAGGATTTGGGAATTTCCCCGCGCCGTTCCGGTTGGTGGTACCAACCGGTACCTTTCTTTTTTCTTTTGCTGTTTTCTTTTCTTTGCTGTTTCTTTTCTATTTCTTTTTTCTTTTCTGTTTCTTTTTTTCTTTTCTGTTTCTTTTTCTTTTCTTTCTTTTCTTTTCTTTCTGTTTCTTTTTCTTTTATTTTCTATTTCTTTTCTATTTATTTTTTGTATTGCTTTTATTTTTCTTTTCTTTTCTATTTATTTTTTCTATTTCTTTTCTATTTCTTTTTTCTATTTCTTTTCTTTTCTTTTCTTTTTCTTTTCTATTTATTTTCTATTTATTTTTTCTATTGCTTTTCTTTTTCTTTTCTGTTTCTTTTCTTTTCTTTTCCTGTTTCCTTTTCTTTTATTTTCTATTTCTTTTCTATTTATTTTTTCTATTGTTTTTCTTTTTCTTTTCTTTTCTATTTATTTTCTATTTATTTTCTATTTATTTTTTCTATTGCTTTTCTTTTTCTTTTCTGTTTCTTTTCTTTTCTTTTCATGTTTCCTTTTCTTTTATTTTCTATTCCTTTTCTATTTATTTTTTCTATTGCTTTTCTTTTTCTTTTCTTTTCTATTTATTTTCTAATTATTTTTTCTATTGCTTTTTTTGTTTCTTTTCTTTTCTATTTTTATTTCTTTTCCTTTCCTTTTCTGTTTCTTTTCTATTTCTTTTCTTTACTCCCGCCACGCGTCGCGAAAGTTTCCTACGTCGCGCGGGAAAGTTTCCCCGCGTCGCGGAAACTCCGCCACGACGCCGCGCGTGGAAAAAAGGCGAGAAAGAAAGGGCGGGAATAAAATTTTATTACGATTGAACTCGAATTAAAAGTACATAGCTCAACTGAAAATTAAGATACATGGCCAGATTTGACTGTTGGAGTCATTCAATCATACTCGTGCCTAGCCCTATAGTACTCACCACTGTAGTTGTCGCAGTCGCCGTCATCATCGTCGCGCATCGGGGTCGCGGTAGTCGAACCTCGGCGGGAGAGCACGCGTGGGCTGGGACCGAGGGTAGCGCAGCGGGGGCCACGGTAGGCCATGACGCCTGGAGAGGCCGCGCCACCACAGCCGACGGCCGGCCTCGTTGAAGTTCGAAGGAGGCGGGCCGCCCTCCTCGTGCGGCAGCGCCCTCTCACGCCGATTGATGAAGAAGCTTTCCCAAGTCGGGCTGTAGTCGGGATGCCACTGGGGATTCCTCCGCTGCTCTGGCGTGAGCTCGAAGTAGTAGTGGTTCGTGATGACCATCTCGCGCGCCACACCTAGAGGGACGGGACCGGTACGCCTCCGACGCTTAGCAACCAGCCGGTCGGGACGCGGTAGCCCGGCGGGCAGGGGTAGTTCGAGGCGCAAAGCGCCTCCGCCTCCCGGGGGGTTAGAGATACGATGGAAGCCATGGGAGAGAATGATGAGGTTTGCAGATATGAGTCTAGATGTGATATGTAAATGGAGGCCAAGCCTACATATATATAGTGAAAAATGGCGGGATGACGGAGGCGGAAACCGGTGGAAAGCGCGGGAAGAAAATAGGCGGGAAACCCTTTAGTACCGGCTGGTGGGTGCAACCGGTACTAAAGTTGGTTTTGTCATGTAACAAAGCTGTCGGTGGGATAAGGACGCGTGGGTAACCTTTAGTACCGGCTGGTGGGTGCAACCGGTACTAAAGGTGGTTTTCTGTCATGTAACAAAACTGTCGGTGGGATAAGGACGCGTGGGTAACCTTTAGTACCGGCTGGTGGGTGCAACCGGTACTAAAGCTGTCGGCATGATAAGGGCGCCCTGCTCGATGAGATAAAGCATGTAGCGCACGACACCCTGTCGGAGGAAGAAGACAAAGTAGAAGCGGCGCCGTGCCTATAAAAGGAGCATCGCCATGGCAAGCAGCTCAACAAGCCAACATGGATGGAGAGTTTCATCCCCATGGATGGAGGAAAGGGTTGGGAAATCTCCCGTGGCGGAACTTCTCGAAGATGCCCTTGGTGCACACGCCCTATGGCATCTTCGGAAGTTCCGCCTCGGAAAAATTTCCCTGCAAGCCCGTGAAAGACTCCATCTCCTCTAACAATGTTGTGGAAAGGATAGGGAAATCTCCCGTGGCGGAACTTCTCGAATATGCCCTTGGTGCACATGCCCTATATATGGCATATTCGGAAGTTCCGCCTCGGAAAAATTTCCCTGCAAGCCCGTGAAAGCTCCATTGTTAATATCTTACAGTAACATCATTACACAAAAGTGATTTCCATATTGAGATACACAAGTTATGATCCCTATCTAGCTAGTTTTCCGAGTTTTCTTCGTCTGTTTCCCTTTCTTCTGACTGCGACGCAACCATGGACAATCTTCATTATTTAAGATGATGCTTGGGTCAGTTTTCACCTTGAAGGGTGGAATATCATCAAACTTATTATAATCTTCTGACATGTCTGTCTTGTCCTCTACTCCCACGATGTTTCTTTTTCCTGAAAGAACTATGTGCCGCTTTGGCTCATCGTATGATGTGTCCTCTTGCCTTTCTTTTCTTTTCTTCGGTTTGCTAGACATGTCCTTCACATAAAAAACCTGAGCCACTTCACTGGCTAGGACGAATGGTTCGGTGTCATACCCTAGATTCTTGAGATCCACTGTAGTCATTCCGTACTGCGGGTCTACCTGTACCCCGTCTTTCAGGTTGAACCATTTGCCGGAACAAAGGGACCTTGAAATTAGGTCCATATTCAAGTTCCCATATCTCCTCTATGTACCCATAATATGTGACCTTCTTCCCATTGTCATCTGTTGCATCAAAGCGGACACCACTGTTTTGGTTGGTGCTCTTTTTATCTTGGGCGAATGTGTAAAATGTGTTCCCATTAATCTCGTACCCTTGAAAAGTCGATATAGTCGAAGATGGTTGCTTGGGCAACAAGTATAGGTGCTCGTCATCAGTGGCATTCATGAGACGTGTTTGCAACCAACCGCCGAAAGTCTTCATGTGTTCTCCATCAATCCAATCTTCACGTTCCTCCGGGTATTTAGAGCGTAAGATATCCTTGTGTTCCTCTTTGTACGGAGCCACCAAGATGGAATTATGTAGAACTGTGTAGTGTGCTTGAGTGAAAGAATGTCCGTCCATACACGTTATTGCTTTCTTTCCTAGCGTGCCTTTTCCACGCAGTCTCCCCTCATAGCGCGATTCAGGAACACCGATCGGCTTAAGGTCAGGAATAAAGTCAACACAAAACTCAATGACCTCCTCTGTTCCATAGCCCTTGGAGATGCTTCCTTCTGGCCTAGCACGGTTATGAACGTACTTCTTTAAGACTCCCATGAATCTCTCAAAGGGGAACATGTTGTGTAGAAATACAGGACCGAGAACGCCAATCTCTTCGACCAGGTGAACTAGGAGATGTGTCATAATATTGAAGAAGGATGGTGGGAACACCAACTCGAAGCTGACTAGACATTGGACCACATCCTTCTGTAAATTTTGTAGAGTAAGTGGATTGATCACCTTCTGAGAAATTGCATTGAGGAACGCACATAGCTTCACAATGGGTACTCGAACATTTTCCGCAGAAGCCCCTCAATGCAACCGGAAGTAATTGTGTCATAATCACGTGGCAGTCATGAGACTTTAGGTTTTGAAACTTTTTCTCTGACATGTTTATTATTCCCTTTATATTCGACGAGAAGCCAGATGGGACCTTGATGCTACTCAGGACTTCAAAAAAGATCTCCTTCTCTTCTTTGGTAAGAGCGTAGCTGGCAGGACCTTGATACTTCTCTGGATTCAGGTTGTTTCCTTCGTGGATACTTTGCTGGTCCTGCCGTGCATCCGGTGTATCTTTTGTCTTCCCATACACGCCCAAGAAGTTTAGCAGGTTCACGCAAAGATTTTTCGTCACGTGCATCACGTCGATTGTAGAGTGAACCTCTAAGAATTTCCAGTAGGGTAGCTCCCAAACTATCGACTTCTTCTTCCACATGGGTACATGTCCGTCAACATGCGGAACAGATTGTCCGTCGGGACCCTTTCCAAAGATCACTTTTAAATCCTTGACCATATCATATATAACTTCCCCAGTAGGGCGGGTAGGCTTCGTTCGGTTATCTGCCTCACCTCCGAAATGCTTTCCTCTCTTTCTTACGTGATGTTGTTTTGGAAGAAATCGACGATGCCCTAGGTACACATTCTTGTTTCCCAAATATATAGTGTCAGTCTCACCTAAACAGTGTGTGCATGCATTGTATCCCTTGTTTGACTGCCCTGAAATGTTACTAAGAGCAGGCCAATCATTGATGGTTACAAACAACAACGCCCGTAGGTTAAATTCCTTTTGTTTGTGCTCATCCCACACAGGTACACCTTCGTCACGCCACAACTGTAAAAGTTCGTCAACCAATGGTCTCAGGTACACATCAATGTCGTTGCCGGGTTGCCTCGGGCCCTGGATGAGCACTGGCATCATAATGAACTTCCGCTTCATGCACAACCAAGGAGGAAGGTTATAGATACATAGAGTCACTGGCCAGGTGCTATGACTGGAGCTCTGCTCACCGAAAGGATTAAAGCCATCTGTACTTAGACCAAATCTTAAGTTCCTTGCGTCATCTGAAAATGACTTGAACTCTCTGTCGATTTTTCTCCACTACGACCCATCAGCGGGGTGTCTCAGCATCAAATCTTTCTTACGGTCCTCTTTGTGCCATCGCAACAACTTGGCATGCTCTTTGTTTTGGAACAAACGTTTCAACCGTGGTATTATAGGAGCATACCACATCACCTTCGCAGGAACCCTCTTCCTGGGGGTGGACTCGCCCTCAACATCGCCAGGGTCATCTCGCCTGATCTTATACCTCAATGCACTACATACCGGGCATGCATTCAAATTCTCGTACTCCCGTAGAGGATGCAGTCATTGATGCATGCATGTATCTTCTGCACCTCTAATCCTAGAGGGCAGACAACCTTCTTTGCTTCGTACGTACTAGAGGGCAATACGTTCTCCCCTGGAAGCATCTTCTTTATTATTTTCAGCAACTTTTCAAATCCCTTGTCAGAAGTACCATTCTCTGCCTTCCATTGCAGCAATTCCAGCGTGGTACCCAGCTTTTTCTGGCCATCTTCGCAATTTGGGTACAATAGTGTCTTGTGATCCTCTAACATTTTCTCCAACTTCAACCTCTCCTTTTCACTTCCGCAGCTTATCTTCGCATCAAGAATGGCCCGACCCAAATCGTCATCGGGGTCATCAAAAATCGGCTCATCAAAAATGGGCTCTTCTTCAGCTTCGTCTTCCCCCATTCTACTATCACCGTCTTCAGTGAACATAGGATAGTTGTCACTATCCTCTTCTTCTTCGTTGTCTTCCAATATAACCCCTCTTTCTGTTGGAGATATGCCCAAGAGGCAATAATAAATGGTTATTATATATCTTTGTGTTTATGATAATGTTTATATACCATGCTATAATTGTATTAACCGAAACATTGATACATGTGTGATATGTAAACAACAAAGAGTCCCTAGTAAGCCTCTTAACTAGCTTGTTGATTAATAGATGATTAGTTTCATAATCTTGAACATTGGATGTTATTAATAACAAGGTTATATCATTATATGAATGATGTAATGGACACACCCAATTAAGCGTAGCATAAGATCACGTCATTAAGTTATTTGCTATAAGCTTTCGATACATAGTTACCTAGTCCTTATGACCATGAGATCATGTAAATCACTTATACTAGAAAGGTACTTTGATTACATCAAACGCCACTGCGTAAATGGGTGGTTATAAAGGTGGGATTAAGTATCGGAAAGTATGAGTTGAGGCATATGGATCAACAGTGGGATTTGTCCATCCCGATGATGGATAGATATACTCTGGGCCCTCTCGGTCGAATGCCGTCTAATGTCTTGCAAGCATATGAATAAGTTCATAAGAGACCACATACCACGGTACGAGTAAAGAGTACTTGTCAGGAGACGAGGTTGAACAAGGTATAGAGTGATACCGATGATCAAACCTCGGACAAGTAAAATATCGCGTGACAAAGGGAATTGGTATCATATGTAATGGTTCATTCGATCACTAAGTCATCGTTGAATATGTGGGAGCCATTATGGATCTCCAGATCCCGCTATTGGTTATTGGTCGGAGAGAGTTCTCAACCATGTCTACATAGTTCGCGAACCGTAGGGTGACACACTTAAGGTTTGATGTTGTAATAGTAGAACTTGAATATGGAATGAAGTTTGAAGCTTTTGTTCGAAGTCTCGGATGGGATCCCGGACATCACGAGGAGTTCGGAATGGTCGGAGAATAAGATTCATATATAGGAAGTCATTTTATATGTTTGAAAATGATCCGGTGCATTTATGGAAGGTTCTAGAAGGTTCTAGAAAAGTCCGGAAGAAATCACTAAGGAAGGACTCTACCTCCCCATGGCCGGCCAACCCTGGAGGGGGGAGTCCAAGGTGGACTCCACCAAAGGGGCCGGCCACCCCCCTTCATGGAAAGGTGGGAATCCCACTTTGGTGGGAGTCCCACCTTGGGTAGGTTTCCCTACTACATGGAAGGTTTTGGAATCGGGTCTTATTCGAAGACTTGTAGTCCAACACTTGGGGTTTGATACGTCTCCAACGTATCTATAATTTCTTATGTTCCATGCTACTTTATTGATGATATCTACATGTTTTATACACATTATATGTCATTATTATGCGTTTTCCGGAACTAACCTATTGACGAGATGCCGAAGGGCCAGTTCCTGTTTTCTGCTGTTTTGGTTCCAGAAATCCTAGTAAGGAAATATTCTCGGAATCGGACGAAATCAATGCCCAGGTTCCTATTTTGCCGGAAGCATCCAACACCCGAGAGCCGCCGAGAGAAGCCCTGGGCCACACAACACCGCGGCCGGAGGGGGCCGCGCCGCCTTAGTGTGTGGGCCCACCAGGCCCCTCCGAGGCTGCCCTTTCGCCTATATAAGGGCCCTGACCTAAAAACCCCGAAGAAATAAGCCACGGTACGAGAAAAGTTCCAGAGCCGCCGCCATCGCGAAGCCAAGATCTGGGGGACAGGAGTCTCTGTTCCGGCACGCCGCCGGACGGGAAGTGCCCCGGAAGGCTTCTCCATCGACACCGCTACCATCTCCACCGCCATCTTCATCACCGTTGCTGCTCCCATGAGGAGGGAGTAGTTCTCCATCGAGGCTCGGGGCTGTACCGGTAGCTATGTGGTTCATCTCTCTCCTATGTACTTCAATACAATAATCTCATGAGCTGCCTTACATGATTGAGATTCATATGATGATGCTTGTAATCTAGATGTCATTATGCTAGTCAAGTGGGTTTTACTTATGTGATCTCCGGAGACTCCTTGTCCCACGTGTGTAAAGGTGACAGTGTGTGCACCGTGTGGGTCTCTTAGGCTATATTTCACAGAATACTTATTCACTGTTATGAATGGCATAGTGTGTCGTGGTATCGTCACGGCATATGCCATAGGATGGCTAATCGAGGTGGTTCCTAGTGGTCTCACGGCGGTATCCGGAAGCGGGTATGGGCACGAGCGACACGGCGACGTACCCAGGTTCGAGGCCCTCCGATGGAGGTAACACCTCTACTCCTGCTATGAGTGTATATGATGTGTAACTCAGTACAGTGGTGCTCCTTGAGCTGTGTCCGGCTGCTCTGAGGTGGACGAAGGTCTCTCTCTTTCAGGGCAGCTCTAAGACTAGGGAATGGCAACTGATCGATCCTCCCGCACGAGGGAGGTAGCCCGGCTTATATAGGCACCGGCACTTTACATATAAGTCCCTAGAGTCTAGTGGCCAGCATGGGCCGGCTTCGGCTCCCGTCCCTTCCCGAGGTGCTGACGCCAGGGAGTCGTTGAGCGTAGTGGCACGTCCCATCCGCCTGCTCTGGTCAGCGGCGTGGAGGTGCTGTCGTTGTCGTCATCATGTTCTGTAGCGCGTACGGCTCGACGTACGCCATGATGGCCTGTCTGGCGCGTGGCACTGCTACTCTACGTGCCCCGTGCTACGGGAGATGAGGTCAGCGTGGACCTTTGAACCCGGCTCACCTACCCAGTTCCTCCAGGGCAAGACTCGCCAGCCTCGAGTCGGTCTGAGGTACCCCCGATCGGATATGGCTTGTAGAAGCCGGCCCAGCTACGGCGTTGAAGGCCGCAGCCGGCCGACTAGGACTTAGAGCCAGCCGGCTCCCGGGGCAGCCGGCCACGGCTCCGGCCGGCTGCTCCTCAGCCGGCCTTTGCCGCGAGCCGGCCAACCTCAAGCCGGCCGCTCCACGTCCATTGCCCTACCGGGGTCTTCCCGACATTAGCCCCGGCGGCAAGGTCCTACGTGGGAGGACCTAGGCAGGTTTCCCTGGCTTTGCATATCTCTGCTTGTTTCCGGCGGCTCCCGGGCCGGCTGAGAATTTTCATTCAGCCGGCTGCGCCCTCGTCCGGCTCGCCCCGTCCGGCTTCCTCTAGCCGGACGCCTTTTTTGCTCCTGTCGTTTTCACTTTTTCTTAAGTGTTGAAGACGTTTCCGGCTTGTTGCCAGAATCTAGGGCCGGGTCGATTTTATCGTCCGGCTCCGGCTCGGGTACACCGGCAACTCCGCCGCCTCGAGTCCCGCGCCCGACTTGACCGTTCTGACGGCTTCGTCAGCGTGGCCGTTTCGTCTGGTCACATCGCTGTCCCCTCCGGATTTTCTGCGGTAGTGGGCGGAGTGGTGCGGCCGTTTCGGGTAACTGCCGCGTCGTGTGGGGCGGTTTCGCCGCAATTAATCCCATCGTGGCCCACGATCGCCACGTGGCTGCGTAACGGGCGCGCCGGGCGGCTATAAATGCCCCCCGCGCGGTACCGAGGCACCCTTCTTCTTCCTTGCGCCACTGCCTCTTCTCTCTCTCGTTCTCTTCGCTCGAGCGCTCTCGCACGCCGTCGATCTTTCTCCGGCGACCTCCTGGCGAACCTCGGTGACCTTTCGCGGCCGGAGTCCTCCGCCGTTCGGCAGCCGTCCGCACGCCAAGCCGGCGCCACGGGGCCCCGCGGCTCGACGCTGCGCTCATCGCCGCCGCGCTCTCCTCCGGTGAGGAGCGGTTCCTCTTCTCCCTTCGATCTCAATTGGTCTTCTTCCTCCTCCTCTTCGTCCATGGCCTCCGCCAGCGGGTCCTGGAGGGGCTCGCTTATGAACGACGACGACATCGAGCGCCTGGTGCGCCTCCGCCGGATTCCTCGGGAGGTTGTCACGCGGGCGCCTGGCGCGGAGGTGGAGCCCAAGCCGGACCCCGGCGAGCGCGTCGTCTTCGGCGCGCATCTTGACCGCGGGCTAGGTCTGCCGGCTTCGGCCTTCTTCCGCAGGTTCCTGGACTTCTTCGGCCTGCAGCCGCACCACTTGCCGGCCAACGCGTGCGTCCTCCTTAGCTGCTATGTGGCTTTTATGGAGGGCTACGCCGGCTTGTGGCCCGACGTCGACTTCTGGGGCCGGCTCTTCTACCTCAAGTCGCAAATGACTGAGGGCCGCCTGAGGACCTGCTGCTGCTCCTCCATCTATCCTCGCGCCGGCTCGCTCTTCCCGAAGATACCGACGTCGACTCGGTGAAGAACTGGCAGATGACGTTTTTCTACGTGAAGAACGCCAACCCAGCCTTCGACCGGATCAACCTGCCGGAGTATAATCCGGCTCCTCCGACCACCCGGCTCAACTGGGGTCACAACCCCAAGTCGGCGGATCCGGACGCGGAGGTCAACCTCCTCTGGGATTTCTTGGGGGAGTGCGTCTCTGCGGGCCGGCTGAGCGCCGAGGACCTCCTCTGCACCTACATAGAGCGCCGGGTGATCCCGCTCCAGCGCCGTGTCCACAAGATCGGGCTTATGTCCGGCCGGCTGGATCCGACCCGGACGTCGAGGATAGCGCTCACCAAGGCCCAAGTCGCTCACCGGGTGAACAACATCACCAAGGCCAACATGCCGGAAGACTGGGCGTGGGGGCTGCCGCCTTACGACCGGGCCGCGCCGCCTGAGCGGGTAAGTTGTATTTTTAGCTTGTGCCTTTCGGCTTGCGGCTGCGTGGCTCGCTTGTTACTCATCTGTTCTTGTTTTCTAGATCTTCCCCCGCCAAGAGATCGAGGACGGTGACTTGGCGCGCAAGGTCTGGACGGCGGATCTCGTGGATCCGGCTGACCAAGCCGGCGACCAAGCCGGCGACCAAGCCGGCGATGACGACCTGCCGGCTGTGCCCGACCAGGGCGGCCAAGGGGAGCATAACCCGCCGCCTTCGCCGGAGCAGTTGGAGGAGGAGGAGGCGGAGCCGGCCACGTCCACCACGGGGCCGGCACCGGTCCGGGCGGTGCCCCTGCGCTCGAGGCCGCCCGCCGCCTCGGCGACTTCCGCGCCGAAGAAGAAGCGGGCCGGCGGCGGGAACACGGCCAGGCTGGAGGGCCAGGCCAAGAGACAGCGCCAGCAAGGGCCCAAGAAGGTCCCTGAGATGGCCGGGTAAGTCCTTTTTGTTTTCTTCGTTGTTTGATTCCTTTTCTTTCCTTACTTTGCATTTATCTTCTTTTGTTTGCTCGACTAGGGCCGCCATCAAGTTCGCCCAGGGCGGCAGCTCTGGGCCGGCTGCGCGCGTTGCGCCGCCGTTCCGCCGGCAGAGGGAGCCGACGCCGCCGCCCACGACACGTGCGCGCACGCCGCCCGTTGTCGTTGTGCCGCCTGTGGTCACGCCGCCTGCGGCTTCGCCGCCTCCCACGGGGGCGTCTTCTTCTGCTGCGCCTCCTTCAGCGCCAGGCCAGGGCGCTCAGGGCGAGTCGGCCCAGAGGCCTACTCTCGGCGACCTGTTTCCGCACCGCGCGCCGCTGCTGGGGCCGGCTGCTGGAGTCGGCCAAGGTGCGCTACCGGCGGCGGGAGCTGGAGCCGGCGGAGCTGCGCCACCTGAAGGGCCGGAGGTGGTTCCCACCGGGCCGGCCGCGCCGCCTCCGGCTTCGGAGCCGCCGAGGACGGAGCCGCAGCGGGAGGAGCCCGCGCGCGCTACGGACGCCGACTCCCGGGCGTTGGTGAAGTCGAAGAGCCCGGCGGTGTCGCCCACTGGCCTTCACGTGGCCAAGGGTGCCCGGTTGGTGAGCGTGCCGTCCGCCTCAGACTCTAGCTTCGGCTCGGCTGGCACCATGGAGCAGGCCTGGAACCAGGCGGACTCCTGCGAGATCATCAGCCGGGAGGGGCAGCCCGGCACGGCGCCCCTGAAGATGCTTTACTCCGGCTACCGCGCCAGCCTCAAGAGCAAAGCCGCCGAGGCCCTGGCCCAGCTGGCGACGCTGGAAGGAGCTGACAAGGTAGGTGGCTTCCCATCTTATTTTTTGTGATTTTATTGTTATCCTGGTAGCCCTCCGAGGCATGGGTCGGCTGCTCGGAGCCGACCCAGGTTTCGCCTAAACGGTTCTCTTTTTCAGGAGGTCGAAGAGCGACGCACCGTCTTGTACAACAAGGTGGTGACTAGCTATCATAAGGCCAAGCTTGAGCGGGCCACCTTGGCTCGTGAGCTGGAAGCCGTCAAGGGTAAGTTCTTGCTTCATCTGGCTTGGTGTCTTTTTTCTTTTGTCTTTGTTGGCTGACATCTCTTTCCGGCTGCCTCACAGTTGAAGCCGCCAGGGTCCCGCAGCTGGAGAATGACCTCCGGGTTGTTCGCGCTCAGTGCGCCGAGAGCGAGGAGGCGGGCCGTGCCGCAGCCGCCAAGCTCAAGGTGGCTGATGGGGAGTTGACGCGGCTGCGCGCGCTGGAGAAGAACCATCTCGCCGAGCTCACCTCCCTTAGGACGGCAGAGAAGGAGAAGGTAGAGGATCTGAGCCGGCGGCTGGCCGAGGTGGAGAAGCAGCGGCTTGCGCTTCAGCAGGAAGTCACCGCCAAGTCCACGGAGCTGACGGCTACTGCCAAGCACTGGACGGACATGATTGGCGCGATCGATGTCGGTTTCTCGGGTGAGTTTATGTTTCCTTCCCCTTTGCCGGCTTTCGGCTGTCGGCTGCCAGCTTCCGCTGGTAGCCGGCTGCAGAAACTTATCTTTTTCGCTATCTCCATCTTCGGGCTGGGGGCAGTCGGCTCGTGCCGGCTTTTTCTTGTCCTTCGAAATCTCCATCTTCGGGCTGGGGGCAGTCGGCTCGTGCCGGCCTCCTACTTTAGAGCTTCGGAATCTCCATCTTCGGGCTGGGGGCAGTCGGCTCGTGCCGGCTGCCGCCAGTCTACTTTACTTCGAAAATTTGCATTTTTCAGCTTATTTCGGCTTTTATGACCTCTGACATGCTTCCTTCTTGCAGCGGCCTTCCCGGAGACGCAGGATACCGCTTTGGCGGCTGTTGGCGATGCGCGCGCGGCCAGGGGGCGGGCGACTGGCGAGGGCAGCTCAGCGAGCTTTACCATGGAGGACCATCTGTCGTCCCTGGCTGCCCGCGTCGAGCCCATCACCAAGTTTGGCTGGGAGCTCCGGAAGGCGGCTGAGGAGCTGGTTCCGATGCTGTGGCCCGACAAGGAGGCGCCGCAAGACATTTCCAGCCTCACTTCCTTGATCGAGCAGGCGCCGGACCGCTTCATCGACGGAAGGGGTGCACGCGCGCTGGCGCCGACATGGCGCTGTCCTTCGTCCTCTCTGGTACAACGAGGTGGACCTGGGCAGCTCGAGTGCGGCGAGCCGGCGTGGAGGAGGATCTCTCGGCCGATCAGAAGGCCGCCCGGCTTGCCCGAGCCAGCGCCATCGCCGACTTCGTCGACAAGCGCGTCTTCATCGCAGATCCGAACCCTCACTCTGATGAGGAGGAGGAGCTTGAAGACGAAGGGGTCGAGATGGATTCTCCGCCGCCTGCCGTTGATCCGGCTGTTCCGCCTCCAGCCGGTGCTTAGGCTTTCCTGTTTATGCAGCTTTGCTTTTGCCAAGACAATTTATTAAATCCCCGGAATGCCGGGTGCTTATGTAAAGACAATATTATCTCCTTTTTTATTATGATGCACTTTAATGTGTTTGTTAATCATTTGTGTGCCGGCTTGCTTTCTTTCGACTTGTTCGCTTTTTCCCATCCGCCCCACTCTTTGGCTGTGCCCTTGCCGGTCGTACGTCCGACTTGCGGTCCGTTGCCGGATCAAGAGCGTGCCGCCGGGTGAGGCCGATAGTATTTCAGTCGAACGAGTCGATTTCGGCAGTCCGACACTTTTATGAAAGGTTGCAAGTCAACTCGCTTTTACTCTTTCCTTAGACGTTTTTCACGTGCCAGCTCCCTAGGCCTTACTCCCGCCAGCCGGACAGCCGGGTTGCGGTCTGTAGCTGGTCGGAAGCCGGCTGTCGGAAATCAGACCACGTTACTAAGCCGTCGCGTGAAAGGGTTCAAGCCAATTGGCGAAACGAAGTAGAGTGCGCGAAAAACTTGTCGGAAACGGCGCTCTTGGCGCATGCTTTTTCATAGCTTACAAAAGGGATACAAGGGATACATACATTCCTGCTCTCAAGTGTAAAATGGTCGAAGCAACCTGACATTCCAGGGACGTTTTGTCTCCTCGTCAGTTTTGTTCGCCTTGTTCTTTTTGGCCTCTTGGGCATCTATGAGATAGTAGGAATCATTGCCTACTGCCTTGCTCACGATGAAGGGACCCTCCCATGGGGATGCTAGTTTATGCTGTCCGGCTGTCCGTTGGATCAGCCGGAGCACTAGGTCTCCTTCTCGGAATGCTAAGGACTTAACCTTCCGGCTGTGATAGCGACGGAGGCTCTGCTGGTATACGGTGGACCTGGATTCGGCCATCAGCCGGATCTCTTCAACCAGGTCGACTCCATCTTCGCGAGCTTCTTTGGCTTCAGCTTCTGTGTATAGCTTGATCCTTGGCGCGTCGTGCTCGATGTCAGTCGGCAGGACGGCTTCGGCCCCGTATACGAGGAAGAAGGGTGTAAAGCCGACTGAACGGTTTGGCGTTGTGCGCAGGCTCCACAGTACGCTGGGCAGCTCTTCAATCCAGCAGCCGGCTGAGCGCTCAAGCGGCTCCACCAGCCGGGGCGGATGCCGGCTAGGATCAAGCCGTTTGCCTTCTCCACTTGGCCGTTGGTCTCTGGGTGTGCCACGGACGATAGGTCCATTCGGATCCCCATCTCCCCGCAATAGCGCTTGAAAATGCCTTCGGCGAAGTTGCTGCCGTTGTCGGTGATGATGCTATGCGGGTAGCCGTATCTTGCGATTATCTCCTTGAGGAATGTGACGGCTGTGGAGCCATCCAGCTTCTTGATCGGCTTGGCTTCGATCCACTTAGTGAATTTATCAATCATCACCAAGAGATGTGTCATGCCGCCTCGGGCTGTCTTGAATGGGCCCACCATATCCAAGCCCCATACGGCAAACGGCCAGGTAATGGGGATGGTTTTTAGCGGAAGCCGGCGTTTGCCTTTGCTTTGCGAAGCGCTGGCAGCCGTTGCACTTCTTTACCAAGTCTTCTGCGTCTCTGAGCGCAGCGGCCAGTAAAAACCATGCCGGAAGGCTTTGGCCACTATGGCTCTGGAGGAGGCGTGATGGCCGCACTCTCCCTGGTGGATTTCCCGTAGGAGTTCAATCCCTTCAGCCGGCTCGACGCACCGCTGGAACACCCCACTTACGCTGCGTTTGTACAGCTCGTGGTTGATGATTGTATAGGCCTTGGCCCTTCTCTCAATCTGCCTAGCTTGAACCCTGTCATTGGGCAGCACACCATCGGTGAGGTAGGAGAGGAATTCTTGTGCCCATGATGGTACGCATTTTATTTCAAACACGCTAACCACCAAGGCCTCCATCTTCGGAGCTTCCGGTTTCGACTGCGTGGTCGCCGGGTTCGGCTGTGAAGCCGGCGGGTTTGGCTGATAAGCCCCCGAGTTTGGCTGAGAAGCCCCCGCGTTGGACCGATAAGCCCCGGGTTCGGCGAGAAGCCGCGGGTTTGGATAAGCCCCCGACTTGGGCAATGAAGCCCCCGGGTTCGGCTGAGAAACCCCCGGGTCAGCCGGCACGAATATGGAATCCGAGTCCGGTGACGGTATGATGGACGGTTTCTTAAGAACCGCCAGGGCAACGCCCGGCGGAATGGCTTGCCGGGTCGAGCCAATCTTGGATAGGGCATCTGCCGCCTCATTGTTTGCTCGCGGCACATGGTGGAATTCACAGCCATCGAAGAAGCCGGATAGCTGCTGGACGTGGAAGCGGTATGAGGCCATGTTGGCGTCCTTCGCGTCCCAGTCGCCTGATGCTTGTTGTATAACCAAGTCGGAGTCGCCGAAGCAAAGGATGCGGCGCACACCAATCTCCTTGGCCAGCTTCAGCCCGTGGATGAGCGCCTCGTACTCCGCCACATTGTTGGATGCGGCGAAGTGGATCTGCAGGACATAGTCCAGCCGATCTCCCTTGGGGGAAGTGACGACGATGCCGGCTCCCAAGCCGTTTCGCATCTTGGAGCCGTCGAAGTGCAGCTTCCAGTGCGTGGAGTCGGCACGGGCGGCAGGTACTGCATCTCGGCCCAGTCGACGAAGAAGTCCGCGAGGATCTGCGACTTGATGGCTGTGCGTGGCTCGTAGAGGATGGTGTGGGCGGCTAGCTCCAGGGCCCACTTGGCAACCCGGCCGTTGGCATCCTTGCTGCCGATGATTTCCGCCAAGGGCGCTGTGGCCACCACCTTGATGGGGTGCTCTTGGAAGTAGTGCTTGAGCTTCTTGGCCGCCATGTACACGCCGTAGGTGACCTTCTGGTAGTGGGGGTAGTTCTGCTTCGACTGGGACAGCACCTCGCTGAGATAGTAGACTGGGCGCTGAACCAGCTGCTCTCTGTTGGCTGCTTCTTTGCGCTCCACCACCAGGACAACGCTAACCACTCGGTTGGTGGCTGCGATGTACAACAGCATCGGCTCCATTGAACCGGCGTTGCAAGGATTGGCGCGGTTGAGAGCACGCGCTTTAAGTCACGAAAGGCTTCATCCGCCTGCGGTGACCAGACAAATTTGTCCGACTTCCTCATCAGCGTCGGGGCGGTGCCCTCCCCGGCCGCTGAAGCGGCTCAAGGAGGCAGCATCCGGTGAACTTACGGACGTCCTTGAGGCTGCGGCAGCTCCATCTTCTCAATGGCAGATCTTCTCTGGGTTGGCTTCGATTCCTCGGCGAGAGACGAGGTAGCCCAGGAGTTGGCCGGCTGGCACGCCGAATGTGCACTTGGCCGGGTTGAGCTTCATCCGGAATCTTCGCAGATTGGTGAAGGTTTCTCTCAAGTCATCAAGGAGGGTAGGCATCTCCTTGGTTTTTACAACGACATCATCCACGTATGCGTGAACATTTCTGCCGATTTGATCCTGCAAACACTTTTGCATGCACCTTTGGTAGGTGGCGCCTGCATTTTTCAAGCCGAATGGCATAGTCGTGTAGCAGTAAGCCCCATACGGGGTAATGAACGAAGTCTTTATTTGATCAGCCGGATTCAAAGGAATCTGGTGGTAGCCTGAGTAGGCATCTAGGAAAGACAACAGTTCACAGCCGGCAGTCGAGTCTATAACTTGATCTATGCGCGGCAGGGGGAAGGGGTCCTTTGGGCACGCCTTGTTGAGGCTGGTGTAGTCGATACACATGCGCCAGGCCGTTCTTCTTCAAAACCAGGACCGGGTTCGCCAACCAGTCCGGGTGCGTACTTCCATGATGAAGCCGGCAGCTAGGAGCCGTGCAATTTCTTCACCGATGGCCTTCCTTCGTTCTTCGGCGAAGCGCCTGAGAGGCTGCTTCACTTGGCTTCAGGCCTGACGTGGAGGTGGTGCTCAGCCAACTCCCTCCGGCATGTCCCTTGGAGACCATGCGAAGATGTCCCGATTCTCACGGAGGAAGCTGGTGAGCTCGCTTTCCTATTTGCTGCTCAAGCCGGCACCGATGGTGACGTACTTGTCCGGCTGGGCCGGGTCGAGCAGGATCCTCTTGGTGTTGTCGGCCGGCTGGAAGTGAGTCGTCCCAGCCGGGTTGCCCACAGCCGGCATGTCCGCCTGCGCGGCCTTGGCCAAGGCAACGGCGTCGTGGATGAGCTGCTCGGTGGCGATGACCAGCGTCTGGGCCATCTTGGCGCTCTGCGTGGCGCAGTCCATGGAGCGGCGATAGTCGCCGGCTACGGTGATGACCCCTTTAGGGCCAGGCATCTTCATCTTCAGGTACCCATAGTGGGGCACCGCCATGAACTTGGTCATGGCCGGCCTGCCCAGGAGCGCGTGGTAGGGACTCACGAGGTCCACCACCTCGAACTCGATGTTCTCCGTGCGGAAGTTGTCCGGCTTGCCGAACATGACCTCCAGGGTGATCCGGCCGATTGGCTGGCTGGCACGATGCCATGGAAGACGGTGGGGGTGGGGCGCAACTCGGCCTCCTGGATGCCCAACTTGCGGGCGGTGTCGCGGTAGAGGATGTTGATGCTGCTGCCCCCATCCATGAGGACGCGCGAGAAGCGCACGCTGCGCCGGGTTGTGCCGATGGTGGGGTCGAGGACCATGGCGTAGCTGCCCGGCTTTGGTAGGACAGCCGGTGTGTCGCGGCGATCAAAAGTGATGGCCTGCTCTGACCAGTTTAGGTACTGGGGGACCGGCGGCATGACCGCGTTGACTTCGAGGGAACGGCGCTGCTGGCTCGTTTTGTCCTCGGGCTCGGTGGTGAAGATGATGTAGGTGGCATCCTCGGCCAGGTACCGGCCGCCATGGTGCACTTGGTTAGCCTCGTGGTGCTCGAGGTTGTTGGCTTCTGCGCCGGCTTGGCCACCCGGCCCGCCGGCTGGTGGAGGTGGGGGTGGAGGCGGAAGGGGCTCGCCACTCGTCAGCCGCTTCATGAAGTGGCAGTCGCGGGTGGAGTGGTTGGAGGGGTTCTTGCCGCTGTGGTACTTGCACGGCGAGTCGAGCATCTGCTCGAAGGTGTACTTCGGCTTCCGGGGCCGGTCCGTCTGCTTCGGCGCCGGCTTGCGCCAGCCGCGTGGTCGACACTGCCGCCACGTGGGCGGAGCCGTACCGGCGGTCCGGCTGGTCGCTGTGCCTCTTGCCGCGGTAATTGTCCCGCCGGCTGCCGTGGTGGCCAGCCTCGGCCGGCTTGTTGTTGTCCCTCCTGGATGGAGCCGGCGAAATCTCAGCCGGCGTGCTGCTGGTTCCTTCAGCCAGCGCATACTTGTCTGCGATGGCCATCAAGGCAGCCATCGTCTTGGGGTCCACTGCGGCGCAGCTTGTGCCTGACATGGTGTTTGGCCGGCAGCCGGCCATGAAGAAACCGACTGCCTGGATCTCGTGCACTCCCTCGCAGGAGTTGCGCATCTCGCACCAGCGCGTCAGGTATGCGCGGTCCGTCTCGTCTGCGCCCTGCTTGCACATCTCAAGCTGTTGGGGCGACCCGGCCGGCGGTAGGTGCCGGTGGTTGCTGATGAAAGCCGCCTCGAAGTCGAGCCAGCCGTTGATGCTGCCGGCGGCAGGTTGTTCAGCCAGGTGCGGGCGGAGCCGAGCAGCATGAGGGGGGAGTAGCGCACGGCCCAGCGCTTGTTGCCCTTGCCGATGCCAACTGCAGTGGAGTAGTCCTGCAGCCAGTCCTCCGGCTTGGCCGTGCCGTCGTACTTGGGCGTGTCGCGGGGGAGCTGGAAGCCGTCAATCATGGGCTCGTTGATGATCCGCGGCCCGAAGCACTTGGGGCCGGCTGGCCCTTCTTCCTCCGCGATGCGGGATTCGACCAGCCGGTCGAGGCGATCTCTGGCGTCTGCCGGCTCGACGCGCGGGCCCAGCCGGGAGCGGGCCGGCTGGCGCTGGCCGCTGGCCTCTGGAGCCGCGCGATGCTTGATGGTGGATGGCCTCTCGTACTCGTACTCCTCGTCGTCGTGCCGGCTTGAAGATGGCCGGCTGCGGCCGCTGTTGCCACTGGGCGGCCGGTTTGTGCGGCTGGAACTCGCGTGGGTGTTCCGGCTGTCGGCTCGCCGGCTTGGTGCGGGGGAGGTGGACTCGGCCGTGTCCCTCGGACCGTCTCGGTCCTTGCAGCGCCATGAGCGTGAGAAGCTGGGGGCATGGGCGTACCTGGGGTCCTTGGTCATGTGGTTGGCCGCCTTCAGCAGCTCAGTCACCCGCTCGTTTGGCGGCGTAACTCTGCGCCTTCGAGGCGGTGCAGCTCTTCCGCGGCAGCTTCAGCCGCGAGCATGTTCTTGTCGGGGGTGTTGTAGATGGGTAGCTCCGTAGACGGAGCCGGCGATGCTGCGCCGTCCCGGGCGATCTCTGCGCCCAGGCCGCCTCCTCTGCGGCGGATCTGGCCGGCTCGGCTTGGGTTGTCGCCGGCGGGCGTGAGGCCGTGGGCGCGGTTGAACTCGCGCTGGGAGATCTCCCACCGGCGCTTTGCAGCAGCCAGCTCTTCTGTTTGCTTGAGAAGGAGCTGGCGGTGCTCCTCCAGGTCCTTCTCGATGGTGGTGGGGTCGGCACCAGGCGTGAGCGGAGTGCTCAGCTTGGCCCGGACTTCGTCCAGCCGGGATGGTGGTGGCGGCGCCTTTGCGCCCGAGGCGGATGCGCCGGTCTCCTTGTTGCGCTCCAGCTCAGGACCACGGATGCGCGTGGACTTGCCTCCGGCGTCTTCGCCGGTGGCCATGACCTCCTGCATGATGCAAGGGCCGGCGGTGGTGAGGCTGGCGCCGGCTCCAGGGGGAGGGCTTGCGCAGCGCACAATCTCGCGCGGGTAGCGCGGTGGTGCGACGGTGGCGACGTAGACGTCGAAGCCGCCGAAGGCTGATGATGTTGCCGCCGGGAGCCGGTCGGCGAAGCAGCCACGTTGTCGCGACGCATCGAGGGGCCGAATCTCCAGACTAAGCCCGAAGCGACCCGCTCGCCGGTGGTGGTGGTGAGGCCCGTCCGGATGAAGACACCGGCCGCGGACGAGAAGGCCCACGGTGGGCGCCAAATGTCGTGGTATCGTCACGGCATATGCCATAGGATGGCTAATCGAGGTGGTTCCTAGTGGTCTCACGGCGGTATCCGGAAGCGGGTATGGGCACGAGCGACACGGCGACGTACCCAGGTTCGAGGCCCTCCGATGGAGGTAACACCTCTACTCCTGCTATGAGTGTATATGATGTGTAACACGATAATGGTGCTCCTTGAGCTGTATCCGGCTGCTCTGAGGTGGACGAAGGTCTCTCTCTCTCAGGGCAGCTCTAAGACTAGTGAATGGCAACTGATCGATCCTCTCCCGCACGAGGGAGGTAGCCCGGCTTATATAGGCACCGGCACTTTACATATAAGTCCCTAGAGTCTAGTGGCCAGCATGGGCCGGCTTCGGCTCCCGTCCCTTCCCGAGGTGCTGACGCCAGGGAGTCGTTGAGCGTAGTGGCACGTCCCATCCACTTTGCTCGGTCAGCGGCGTGGAGGTGTTGTCGTTGTCGTCATCATGTTCGTAGCGCGTGCGGCTCGACGTACGCCATGATGGCTTGTCCGCGCGTGGCACCGCTACTCTCGAGTGCCCGTACTTTACGGGAGATGAGGTCAGCGTGGACCTTTGAACCCGGCTCACCTACCCAGTTCCTTCCGGGCAAGACTCGCCGCCTCGAGTCGGTCTGAGTACACCCAGTCGGATATGGCTTGTAGAAGCCGACCCAGCTACAGCGTTGAAGGCCGCAGCCAGGCCGACTAGGACTTAGAGCCAGCCGGCTCCCGAGGCAGCCGGCCACGGCTCCAGCCGGCTGCTCCTCAGCCGGCCTTTGCCGCGAGCCGGCCAACCTCAAGCCGGCCGCTCCACGTCCATTGCCCTACCCGGGGTCTTCCCCCCGACATAGTGAAGTGCTTATTTATATCCCTTTATGATTGCAATGTGTTTTGTATCACTATTTATCTATGTGCTACTCATGTGATGTTATTAAAGTAGTCTATTCCTCCTGCATGGTGTAATGGTGACAGTGTGTGCATCGTGTAGTTCTTGTCGTAGATTATGATCATAATCTCTTGTAGGTTATGGAGTTGATTATCGCTATGATAGTATTGATGTGATCTATGCCTCCTTCGTAGTGTGATGGTGACAATGTGCATGCTATGTTAGTACTTGGTTTATTTTGCAAAGATCTATTATGCTCTAAGGTTACTTAAATATGAATATCGAATGTTGTGGAGCTTGTTAACTCCGGCATTGAGGGTTCGTGTAATCCTACACAATTAGTGGTGTTCATCATCTAACAAGACTATATGTAGCACAAAGGAAAGAGAACTTATTTATTATGTGATCAATGTTGAGAGTGTCCACTAGTGAAAGTATGATCCCTAGGCCTTGTTTTCACTACAAAGAATTGCTTCCCACGCCGACAAGCTATTTTGCGCCGCTTGTTTTTGTTTTTGCATCTTTACTTTACGCAATATTACCACCATCTATACCACCTGTGTTTTACTATCTCTTCGGCGAACTAGTGCACCTATACATCTGACAAGTGTATTAGGTGTGTTGGGGACACAAGAGACTTCTTGCTTTGTGATTGCAGGGTTGCTTGAGAGGGATATCTTTGACCTCTTCCTCCCTGAGTTCGATAAACCTTAGGTGAGTAGATGTAACATCCCATGTTTGTTAATCCAATTTTGTTGCTAAGTTGTTCATAAGCATGCATGCATTTGCATTGAATTGGAGAAATTTTGCACTAAAAAGGTTTGCAACAATGTTGCCAATTTTGTTGTTTGCTCTATTTAAATATTTGGTGCAAAAGCCCCTCAAAATCTTGGGTCAAAACACCCTAAAATTCCCCAAATTTTCCCATGTTTTATTTTTTCCAGGGAAACACCAAAACTGCAGGGGGTTTTGGGGAAAATTTCCCCTTTGTCTTCTTCGGCAGGCACAGGCAGTGCTGCCTGGCGCGCTGCTGGCCGCCGATCCTCTGCCCGGCCGCGCTGCGATGCGCGCCGCCGCTCGCCGCCCTGGGCGAGGATAAGGACCCCGCCGGCGCCCTCCCCCTCGTCCCTATCTCTTCCTCTCTCTCCCTAGCTCTCTGCGCGCGCCAAACCCTAGCCGTGGCAGTCGCCGCCTCGCGCCGCTGCTCCGGCGACCCCCGCGCCCAGCCGCGACCGCCATCGGCTCCGCCTTGTCGTCCTAGACCTCCCCGTCGAAGGAATCGGCCGGGGAGCCCCGAAATCGCCTCGCCGCCCTCGTCTTCCCCGCGGCCGGCCACCGTCTCCGACGACCATGGCGTCACCGTCCGGCCGCCTCTGCCTCGTTTTAGCCCACCATCGCGCAGCTGGTGAGCTTTCGGTTCTCCTGAGCCCCTCCTCCCTCTCCGTGCTGCCCTGTGTCGCCGTCGCGTCGAGCGCCACCGTCGGGCTCCGCTCGGCCTCGTCGCCGGTGCTGCTCCGGCGGCCAATAAGTGGCGGCGCCACCACCAGGTGGTCGCCTGTGTCCGCGCGGTCCAACGCGCTAAGCGGCGCGTCCAGGCGAGCCCTGGAGCGTCTGCTCTGCTCCTCGCCGGCGCCGGTCCGCCGTGGTCAACCACCGGCGGTTGACTCCGGTGGGACCCGGCCCTTTTTCTTTTGTTTTTATGTTTTTGTTTTATCTTTTCTGTAAATAGAAAAATACATGACAGGTGGACCCCTTTGTCAGATTTTTATTCTTTTCCTAAAAGTTTATAAATGATTAAAACCCTGACAGTGGGTCCAACTTGTCATATTTTTATTATTTTCCAGAAATTGCAGAAAATGAATAAAACTTGTAAAATCAATAACTTATTCATTTTAAATCAGAAAAATATGTATAATATATCAAAATCTTCAGAAAAATGAGATCTACACTTTAGTATCATAATCATGCATTGATAAGCAACTTTGAACCCTAGTTGATTTAGAAGAACTAATTGTACCCCTCTGAGGTTCCGGAACTACTAACCCTAGTTCACCGAAACCCAGTTAAATTGATGCTCTTGTCCTAGGGTTAGCTTTAGTACCTAATTAACATATCATATCATCATACTTGAATGTGCATTGCATTATGCCATGTATTGAATGTTATTTCTCTCTTTCTAGTATTTGCTTCTTCGCGATCGATAGAGCAAGTGCCGAGACGATGAAGATCGACAACGACGCAGATCAATAATTGTCCATCGACGGACAACTCAAGCATGGGATCTCGAAGATCCATATTGGTTTGTCAGGGACAAAGGCAAGCCCTAGCCTGGTTTCATATATGATTTCGAAATGCTTTTACTCTGGTTCCTACATTTTGCATACGATTCAACTGTCTTTTATCGATAGGTAGAGTTATCCTATATATTGCATGTTTCACCCTTGTAGCCTCAAATCCCTGATCCACTGCTCCTAGCATACCTAGGTTTGGCATGTGTGCGTCACGAGAGCCTTTATCTCTTTATGCTTAGCCATGCTTAGTTTGTTACGCTACTACTCCGGTCTTCGGACTGGAGCCTTACAATGAAATGAATCTAGCATGACAGGTTGACGTGGTAAGTATAGAGATGAGTGTTAAACATGATTAAAGGCTCAGACGAAAGGCCACATTGGGATGTGGTGGGTTGTTTCGTTTCTGCCGACCCTAGGATGCGAGTTCTCGCCTCTTGAACCAAGACCGAGCGTACAACCACACGAGGCCCTATTATGGTACCCTCTCGACTCACTAACTTGCCTAGTAGATTCCATGAGTCACATAGTTTGCGCTTTACCTGGACATATGCATTGCATTTTTGCTTGGGGGAAAAGGTACATAACAGGTAGGTAAGCGTGGTCGTGGTGGCTGGGGTTAGAGTCCCTGGGGAAACCCACCTCGGCTCACATCGTTAAGGACCGACTTCGGGACTTGACCCGTTACGGCGGAACAATCCTTAGCGCGTGACTCATGGTCTCGGCGACAGCAAGGTAAAGGTCGTGGTCAACCACCCTCTGCCGGCTTTCCAAGGAAGAGAGCTAATGATTCTGGCATTAAGAGTCGGTTGGTACGTGTGGGTAAAGTTGTGCACCCCTGCAGGGTTATGAATCGAAAAGCCGTGTCCACGGTTACGGACGACTTGGGAACGGACGTGGAGACCATAGAGAACATGAACCTAATCGTAAAACTTGGCAAACAATGTGTGTTTACGGATACCTTCTTCGGGCTTTGAGGGGGTAATCCGAGGATAGTGGTTCGAGATGATGAAGATTGGTGGAAACAATATGATGATCAAATAGAGTTAGAGATATCGCTCTCTTATCCCCTTTTAAAGGTTCTGAGTAGTCGAACTTCTTCTCTCGTTTAACAAAGGAAAACTGGCTTTACGCAAAAGAAGCTCCACAGAAAACCCGCTTTGCTAAAAGGTTGTACTAAGTCTTGCTGAGTCCCTGTACTCAGCTTTGCATGCTTTTGTTTCAGACGAAGTCGCTCCAACAGATGGTGGTTTCTAGGTCGACATCGACGAGTAGCTTGGGGTTCCCAGGTGGCAGCCTGGAATCTATGGGCTGGGACGTCGCCGTTATGCTCCTGGCCTCTTAGGCCTTTTGCTATCTTGCTATGTCTAATAGCATAACTTCGCTTCCGTTGATTGATGTATGACAGGTCAGTGACCTCTGCTTGTAATGCTTTGGTTCTTCGCTCAGTTATGAGCTTGTATTACTTCTTGAGTCATAGAGTCACTGTTGTGTTACCGATTCTCTCACTGTAGTCCCTCGAGCTCTAGGTTATGCTTATGTCGGACGAAGATCTGATATTTGTCTAACCCTGATCCCGGGGTGCCACAGGTTTTGGTATCAGAGCAGGACTGCCTGTAGGAAGCCTTTTCTACTGGTCGATGTTGAGTCTAGTGTTTGAGAAAACTATTTGAAAGCTAAAAGTATCTGTGAAAATCTGATTAGGCTTCTTTTTACTCCTTATCTGGTATCGCTCTAATTCAAAGGTGCCTTACCTTGTGTTGATTTGAAAGTTTTTCTATCTCTTCTAGTCTTTCAAACTTAGGTGCCTCAAGGGCATGTCGTTTCTAAACCAGTTGACCTAGTGCAGAGTTCTCTAGAGTCGTGTGTGTTCTTTGCCTCCTCTTTGTTTTGTTTCAATAGAGTGATTCCTTTCCATCATAATCTCTCTATTTTTGTGGGTTCCACATCATGCTGTTCTCGGTTTCGAGGTTTCCTTTCGCCTTGGATGCCTCCTTTTTATTTGCTTGGGTAGTTTGGAAGTTTTGCGTCGCTTCTAAAAGACCGTGATCACTACCTCGTAGTGTCCTCCGTGTCACTCATTTAGTGGTTACTCTTTTCTCGGGTTTTAACCCTTGGACTTGAACCGAAGGTCCCCGATTGTGCTGGATTCTACTGAATCTTAGTACATGAAGCTGGCCTTTAACCCAAGATCCATGCCATTGAACACTAGTGTTAATGTTCAAACCTTACATCAAGATGGCTAAATTCAAATCAAGATAGCCTTCCAGCTTGTGGTTATTGTCGTGATGAATTGCGGCAATAAATATCTTTCACTTCCACGAGCTATCACATATGTTCTTTCATTGAACCAAATGGATCACGACAAGAGTGCTCTTTGTGAGTCTCTCATCTATGTCTGTAACTCTGCCACACCTTCTTTTTCAGCATAATCCTCACAAAGTGTTATCTTGCGCATCTACATCTCAGGATTCCTGTTCCTGATCGTGTTCCTCCTCTTTAGTCGGTTTCCGACCTTTGTCTGCTAGTTAGCAGTCAAGTTGTAAGTGTGCATTGGTGTTTTCCAATGCATATTACCCTTGTGGTTCGTCAAAACACTCCACTTCATTATGTCAGGAGAAACAAACTCCAGTACCCTGTCCATTTCTAGGACTTGGTCAAAGTGTTGTAATCCGCAGATTAAGAGGCCTCGTGAGCTTCTGTTCTGTTCTACCTTGGAGTATCACCCTCTTCTATATCATGAGGTCGTGCTTTGTATCATGGCCTTATAGATGAAGTGATGCTCTTACATATCTTTACTCACCCTTTCTCCGAGCTGTCTATGCTTGGGAATGTTGGGGTTTGCGTATTGATGTGGCCATCTGAGATTTTTAGCAATTGTTATTGCTTCGAAATCCAAGGACGCTTGCATCATTCTTAGCATAATTGGTTCGCCCATTATTAAGCGAAGTTTGATTGTTGCCAAGTCCATTCGTTCAGGTGCACATCTTCGGTCAAAGAGTTTGATTAATGCCAAAGCTCTCAAGACCATATCGTTTGCTTTGTAAAGCAAGATCCCCTCTCGAACTCAGTGATATACCGGTGGTTCGTGATATTCTGGATGTCTTTCTAGAAGTATCGCCATGTTGTCACATGACCGTGTTGTCAGGTTCGTGAGTAAGTTGGTTCTCTGAATCACTACTTCTCCAAGAAACCGTACTGGATATCCTGGACTAGTTGGTTGAGCTTAAACAACAACTTGGAGAGTTGAAAGACAAAAGCTCTATCCGACTTGATCCTTCTTAAAGGGATGTCTAGTGTTGTTTGTGTTGAAGTCAGAAAGTATCTCCTTTATGGATATGCTATCTTTCCCATATTTGATTTGAGCTTGGGCTATCGTCAAATCAAACTCAGTTCCAAGGACTATCTTGATGATGTTTATACTCATGGTGTCTCATCTGAGTATACCTTCATGACCTTTGGTCTGACCAATACTTCTGTCTCGTTCATGCAGAATATGAGTTCCTCATTGGAGTATCTTGATAAGTTTGTTGTTGAGCCCATCGATGACATTCTTATTTTCTCCATGTTTAAAGAGGTTCATATTGGAAGTTTGGCACTAGTGTTGGAAACTTTTGAGAACCATCTTTGTGTTATCATGAAGTATGTGTTCTGGATGTTGAAAGTGACCTTCTATGGTTCACGTGCATTTGCTGAAAGATGTCGCCGTGGATCTGAGTCGAGTTCCCTTTGTTTTCCTCGGGAATCATTGCAAGTCGGTCAGGCATGTGCGAAGTATTCTTGAGATGGAAGGTTGTTACCTCCATTCCTTGAAACGTTCCTCTATGCACCATAAGCCGTTGGCTGGTTTGTTTAAAAAAGAGAAGAAGCTTAAGAGCTTCAAAATCTTCTTTGATGTCCCCACAAGGACTCACTTGTGTTACATTGCAAAGTTCATGTGCACACAATTTCCTTTGCAGTCGCAGCCACATGGATTACGCAATCTAGCTCAATCTTTTGAGCTTGACATTATAGTCTACATCTTGAGAATCTAGCAACTTTACCTTGGTGGTAACTGCTGAAAATCTTCTATTTGGACATGTTGAGTCTGAAATATCTTTACACCTAACCTAAGCTGAATCTCAAGCAACAATGATGGTTGGTGTTCCTCAAGGATTTTTGACATAGGTCTCTTTGTAAATCCGGCAAGATTGATGTCGTGGTTAACACAATTAGTCGGAAGGTCTAATGTCATAACCTCTTGAATCAACAAGAATAACCACTCTCCATAAGGATCTTGTGCGACTTATCCTAGGAGTTGCCCTTATGATGTCTTTTCAATTCCGAAGTCTGACCTTCACTTGATGACCTATTGAAGGCTCGTCAATAGCCTAAATTGGTGTCTAGAACATCAAGGAGAACATCATAAGCAGTTTTGCTAAATGTCTCTCGGTCAATCCCTCGAAATCATTTCTCCGGTGACAACAACTCCGTTAGGAGAAATTTCACTCCCCGCTGAACCTTGGCACTTCACTAACTAGTGCTCCTCCCCCTTCTGTTGGTCAGTACCTGAAGTTCCAATCAATTCACACGTTGTGTGAATTAGTCAGCCATCTAGGCCCCAGCCTTTTGAGTAACAATCGTTTCATGTACCCATACCAAAAGAGTGACTATGATTTTGAAATCCAAAGTTGCTCTCGTTGGGTAATAATTTGTGCTTCTACGAGTCACACTATCTAAGAGTGCCTTGTTATGGTATCAAAGGCAATTTAACTCTCCGATATCTTGTCCCTTCGTATTCTTGTTAAGCGTTGAGCAATTGCCTACCAAAATTTGAAACTTCTTCCGTCTCCACCGTTACCTTGACGTGTTTCATGTTTGTCAGCTCAAGAGTTGTTTCTAAGCACTCCTTCCATGAGTTGACCATGAGATACTCGATCTTCTAGAGATCCTTCGTTCTAGAGTTATTCCCTCTTTCCTTTAGGTGCTGCTGAGCAACAACCTCGAAGGAAGAAAATGAAGACCTCTTCATGGTGTTGTGGTCAACCTCTTCATGGTGTCGTGGATCAACTCCTTCAACAAAGAAGATCATCGTGGTATCAACAAGCTCACTGAAGACCGTCGTAGTCCTTGTTACCTTCTCTTTTCCTACCTTAGGAATCTCGGGGACGAGATTCTTGTAAGGGGGGTAGAGTTGTAACATCCCATGTTTGTTAATCCAATTTTGTTGCTAAGTTGTTCATAAGCATGCATGCATTTGCATTGAATTGGAGAAATTTTGCACTAAAAAGGTTTGCAACAATGTTGCCAATTTTGTTGTTTGCTCTATTTAAATATTTGGTGCAAAAGCCCCTCAAAATCTTGGGTCAAAACACCCTAAAATTCCCCAAATTTTCCCATGTTTTATTTTTTCCAGGGAAACACCAAAACTGCAGGGGGTTTTGGGGAAAATTTCCCCTTTGTCTTCTTCGGCAGGCACAGGCAGTGCTGCCTGGCGCGCTGCTGGCCGCCGATCCTCTGCCCGGCCGCGCTGCGATGCGCGCCGCCGCTCGCCGCCCTGGGCGAGGATAAGGACCCCGCCGGCGCCCTCCCCCTCGTCCCTATCTCTTCCTCTCTCTCCCTAGCTCTCTGCGCGCGCCAAACCCTAGCCGTGGCAGTCGCCGCCTCGCGCCGCTGCTCCGGCCACCCCCGCGCCCAGCCGCCCCGCCACGGCTCCGCCTTGCGTCCCCGACCTCCCCGTCGAAGGAATCGGCCGGGGAGCTCCAATCGCCGCCGCCGCCCTCGTCTTCCCGCGGCCGGCCAGCCTCCGACGACCATGGCGTCCTCCGGCCTCCTCGGCCTCGCGCCACCATCGCGCAGCTGGTGAGCTTTCGGTTCTCCTGAGCCCCTCCTCCCTCTCCCCCTCCCTGCGCGCCGTCGCGTCGAGCGCCACCGTCCCCGCCGCCTCGTCGCCGGTGCTGCTCCGGCGGCCAATAAGTGGCGGCGCCACCACCAGGTGGTCGCCTGTGTCGCGCGGTTCCAACGCGCTAAGCGGCGCGTCCAGGCGAGCCCTGGAGCGTCTGCTCTGCTCCTCGCCGGCGCCGGTCCGCCGTGGTCAACCACCGGCGGTTGACTCCGGTGGGACCCGGCCCTTTTTCTTTTGTTTTTATGTTTTTGTTTTATCTTTTCTGTAAATAGAAAAATACATGACAGGTGGACCCCTTTGTCAGATTTTTATTCTTTTCCTAAAAGTTTATAAATGATTAAAACCCTGACAGTGGGTCCAACTTGTCATATTTTTATTATTTTCCAGAAATTGCAGAAAATGAATAAAACTTGTAAAATCAATAACTTATTCATTTTAAATCAGAAAAATATGTATAATATATCAAAATCTTCAGAAAAATGAGATCTACACTTTAGTATCATAATCATGCATTGATAAGCAACTTTGAACCCTAGTTGATTTAGAAGAACTAATTGTACCCCTCTGAGGTTCCGGAACTACTAACCCTAGTTCACCGAAACCCAGTTAAATTGATGCTCTTGTCCTAGGGTTAGCTTTAGTACCTAATTAACATATCATATCATCATACTTGAATGTGCATTGCATTATGCCATGTATTGAATGTTATTTCTCTCTTTCTAGTATTTGCTTCTTCGCGATCGATAGAGCAAGTGCCGAGACGATGAAGATCGACAACGACGCAGATCAATAATTGTCCATCGACGGACAACTCAAGCATGGGATCTCGAAGATCCATATTGGTTTGTCAGGGACAAAGGCAAGCCCTAGCCTGGTTCATATATGATTTCGAAATGCTTTTACTCTGGTTCCTACATTTTGCATACGATTCAACTGTCTTTTATCGATAGGTAGAGTTATCCTATATATTGCATGTTTCACCCTTGTAGCCTCAAATCCCTGATCCACTGCTCCTAGCATACCTAGGTTTGGCATGTGTGCGTCACGAGAGCCTTTATCTCTTTATGCTTAGCCATGCTTAGTTTGTTACGCTTCTACTCCGGTCTTCGGACTGGAGCCTTACAATGAAATGAATCTAGCATGACAGGTTGACGTGGTAAGTATAGAGATGAGTGTTAAACATGATTAAAGGCTCAGACGAAAGGCCACATTGGGATGTGGTGGGTTGTTTCGTTTCTGCCGACCCTAGGATGCGAGTTCTCGCCTCTTGAACCGAGCGTACAACCACACGAGGCCCTATTATGGTACCCTCTCGACTCACTAACTTGCCTAGTAGATTCCATGAGTCACATAGTTTGCGCTTTACCTGGACATATGCATTGCATTTTTGCTTGGGGAAAAGGTACATAACAGGTAGGTAAGCGTGGTCGTGGTGGCTGGGGTTAGAGTCCCTGGGGAAACCCACCTCGGCTCACATCGTTAAGGACCGGCTTCGGGACTTGACCCGTTACGGCGGAACAATCCTTAGCGCGTGACTCATGGTCTCGGCGACAGCAAGGTAAAGGTCGTGGTCAACCACCCTCTGCCGGCTTTCCAAGGAAGAGAGCTAATGATTTGGCATTAAGAGTCGGTTGGTACGTGTGGGTAAAGTTGTGCACCCCTGCAGGTTATGAATCTTTTCGAAAAGCCGTGTCCACGGTTACGGACGACTTGGGAACGGACGTGGAGACCATAGAGAACATGAACCTAATCGTAAAACTTGGCAAACAATGTGTGTTTACGGATACCTTCTTCGGGCTTTGAGGGGGTAATCCGAGGATAGTGGTTCGAGATGATGAAGATTGGTGGAAACAATATGATGATCAAATAGAGTTAGAGATATCGCTCTCTTATCCCCTTTTAAAGGTTCTGAGTAGTCGAACTTCTTCTCTCGTTTAACAAAGGAAAACTGGCTTTACGCAAAAGAAGCTCCACAGAAAGCCCGCATACCCGCTTTGCTAAAAGGTTGTACTAAGTCTTGCTGAGTCCCTGTACTCAGCTTTGCATGCTTTTGTTTCAGACGAAGTCGCTCCAACAGATGGTGGTTTCTAGGTCGACATCGACGAGTAGCTTGGGGTTCCCAGGTGGCAGCCTGGAATCTATGGGCTGGGACGTCGCCGTTATGCTCCTGGCCTCTTAGGCCTTTTGCTATCTTGCTATGTCTAATAGCATAACTTCGCTTCCGTTGATTGATGTATGTCAGGTCAGTGACCTCTGCTTGTAATGCTTTGGTTCTTCGCTCAGTTATGAGCTTGTATTACTTCTTGAGTCATAGAGTCACTGTTGTGTTACCGATTCTCTCACTGTAGTCCCTCGAGCTCTAGGTTATGCTTATGTCGGACGAAGATCTGATATTTGTCTAACCCTGATCCCGGGGGTGCCACAGTAGACATCAGGGTTCCACCTATATAATGAGGGGCATAGGGGAGGGGGGCGGCCACCACAAGCCACCAAGCTGGCCGCACCCATAGAGGCCGGCCACCCCCTCTCCCAAACCCTAGCCGCCCCCTCTCCTCCACCTCTCCCGCACGCTTAGCAGCTCCGCCGGAGTTCTCCATCGCCACCGCCACCACGCCGTCGTGCTGTCGGATTCAAGGAGGAGCTACTTCTGCTGCCCGCTGGAACGGGGAGAAGGACGTCGTCTTCATCAACACCGAACGTGTGACCGAGTACGGAGGTGCTGCCCGATTGTGGCACCGTGATCAAGATCTTCTACGCGCTTTTGCAAGCGGCAAGTGACCGTCTACCGCAGCAATAAGAGCCTACTCTTATAGGCTTTGGAAATCTTCAAGGGTGAGTCTCGATCATCCCCTCGTTGCTTCCGTCTTCTAGATTGCATCTTGGCTTGGATTGCGTTCTCGCGGTAGGAAAATTTTTGTTTTCTATGCAACGAATCCCTACAGTGGTATCAGAGCCGTGTCTATGCATAGATGGTTGCACGAGTAGAACACGATGGTTTTGTGGGCGTTGATGCTTATGTTGTCTTTAGTTTGAGTACTTTGCATCTTTGTGGCATAGTGGGATGAAGCGGCTCGGACTAACTTTACATGACCGCGTTCATGAGATTTGCTCCACGCTCGACATGCAACTTGTATTGCATAAGTGGCTTTGCGGGTGTCTGTCTCTCCTACTATAGTGAAGATTCAATTTACTCTTCTATTGACAACACTAGTATCACCGTTGTGGTTCTTGTTCGTAGGTAGATTAGATCTTACTCGAAAACCCTAAACCACGTAAAATATGCAAACCAAATTAGAGACGTCTAACTTGTTTTTGCAGGGTTTGGTGATGTGATATGGCCATAATGTGATGATGAATATGTATGAGATGATCATTATTGTATTGTGGCAACCGGCAGGAGCCTTATGGTTGTCTTTAAATTTCATGTTGAGTATTATTTCAAAGTAGTTGTAATAGTTGCTACATGCGGTGAACAACCATGAAGACGGCGCCATGGACCTTGACGCTACACCGACGATGATGGAGATCATGCCCGTTGATGATGGAGATCATGTCCGTGCTTTGGAGATGAAGATCGAAGGCGCAAAGACTAAAGGGCCATATCATATCACATATGAATTGCATGTGATGTTAATCCTTTATGCATCTTATTTTGCTTAGAACGCGACGGTAGCATTATAAGATGATCCCTCACATTAATATCAAGATAATAAAGTGTTCTCCCCTCGTATGCACCGTTGATATAGTTCGTCGTTTCGAAGCATCTCGTGATGATCGTATGTGATAGACTCAACGTTCACATACAACGGGTGTAAGCCATGTTGCACACGCGGAATACTTGGGTTTGCTTGACGAGTCTAGCATGTACAGACATGGCCTCGGGACAACGGAAACCGAAAGGTTGAACACGAGTCATATGGATGATATGATCAACATGTTGATGTTCACCATTGAAGCTACATCATCTCACGTGATGATCGGTTTTGGTGTAGTGGATGTGGATCGTGTACCACTTAACAACTATGAGGGATGTTGTATTAAGTGGGAGTTCATTAGTAATTAGATTAAAACATGAACTAATTATCATAAACATAGTCTGAGTAGTATTTTGAATTAATTTGTAGTATTGGCATCCGTTTTCTACCAAGCGCTAGTCTTGTTATTGAGATAGAAATACTGTTAAAATCTGAAAATAAACTTTACGGACTGGTACCGTATTGTTAAAGAATCAAGAAATGATTAAGTCCTATTGCAAACTTTTAGTAAACCTCACAATGTTGATTCAAAGAGATATGGTTTCAATTAGTACCTAAAGTTATCTTGTCTCCGTGAAACTTGAAGTTCAAATCTGTTTGAAAAGTATGGAGCTGAAAATTTAGTTTTCAGAAATAATCAAGGTATGAGATATATGTGATATCTAAGACCTTGTTGCAAGGTGATAGAATATAATTTGGTGAGACTACATAAACTCATAAGTTTTATGGGAATGTATGAAGGTTGAAGACGCAAGGCGTCCCAATCCTCCAACTATTGGGCACTAACGATATTCGTATATCCATGAAGTGATCGTCCTTAGTATGCACCGTTGCTAAGACTCATAGTTTCGAATACTAAGGTATAGATTCTATGTGTGCATACAATGGGTGCAAGCCAGATTTGCACACACGAATACTGAGGTTAAACTTTACGAGCCTAGCATGTACAAACATGGTCTCGAAAAGTCGTCATGATATGATGGATAAAATCATGAGTGAAATTGTTCATCATATTAAAAGGTTACTAATAGTGAAATCCGGAACACTTGTCATATGATGATCAACTTCAAAGAACCTCAAGGTTATTGGTATTTGATCAACAAACCTAGAAGTTATTGATGTTGAAGTGTTTTTCTGAATAATGAGGAAAGCTAAAAGAGAAACTACAAAAGATTATTGGCAGAAAGAAATAAAGAAAAGACTAGAAAGTCTAGCTCAGGTGTATATAAATGATATACATGTTATGGATGTATTCCTCGTTTGGTCACACAATAAAATTCTTGGGTATTTGTACCATATTGGTTGGTATGAAGTGTCATACAAAACGCAATACAAGAATACAATGGCCTAAGTGACTGACAAGGAATATGATAGGTATGCACGTCTGGAACAAAAATAAAGTGTTATTATGTTCATCGTTGGCATTCTATCTAGCCCTTAGAATTTATAATAAAGAACTTAATAATTGTTATTTTGCTCTGGTCAAATGAAAGCAATGAGTTGTTGAAATTGTGACATTACTCCATGTACAATGGATAAGTTATTATAAATCTTAATGGTGAAACACACACACACATAATACTGACGCTAAAATGCCATAAGGCAAATGATTTGAATTCCACTTATTTGTGGAACCGCCATTTAGGTCATGTTAGAAAGGAACGCATGAAGGAACTCCATGCAAATGGATTTTGGAGTCATTTGATTTTTGAATCGTTTGGCGCTTGCAAATCTTTTCTAAAAGAGAATGACTAAAATACCGTTCATAGGCCAAGAGTTGAACGGGCAACTTAGTGGAAACATACATGATGATATATGTGGTTCATTGGGCATAGTTGTGTGCGGGAGATTCTTCTACTTTATGAAAACTTCCAACAATGAATTGAGTATATATGTAGATATATTCGATAAGGAAGAAGTTTGAAACATTTGAATGGATTCAAATAAATTTCAGCATGAGGTGGAAATCATCGTAATAGAAAAAGTCAAATATCTATGATTGGATCATATTGGAAATATTTGAATTACGATTTTTAGTGAACATCTAAGAGAGTTATGAAGTTGTTCTACAACTCACGTTTCTTGGAGTATCATAGTGATGATGGAGTATCCGAGAGATGTATCCAAATCTTGTTGGATCAATGATGAGATAAAATATTGATGCCATTACAATTTTGTGGATTATGCTTTAGAGACTACCGCTTTTACACTGAATAGAGCATCATCATGATCCGTTGAAATGACACCATACGAGTTATGGCATGGGTATAAACCCTAATAGTCTTTTCTTAAATTTTGGTATGCATAGCATAAGTAAATAAGTTTACAACCAAAATCGGATGAATGTCTTTGTTGGTTATCCCAAAGAATTAATTGGGAATTCTTTCCACTATGAAGTAAAAGACAAAAGTGTTTGTTAATGTTACTTGCTTATTTCAAGAAATTGTTTTCTAGCGAAGTATTTGAGTGGGAGGACAATAGAACTTGATAAGGTTTATGAACCTGAGCATAATGATCAGAGTAGCGCAGCTGTTACCACCCGATTTTGGCCAAATCAGGAGTTGGACCGTAAGTGAAGATGGGCTTGAAGGACGTACACGAGGAGCATCTTCGAAGCGGTCTTGCGCTAAGAGTTTGGGCTAAGTGGCCCGTGTATCTGTAATATAGTAGATCGTATTGTAATTTAGATTAAAGAGATAGAGTCTGGCCCGTGCACGGTTAGGTGCACGCCTCAATTAGAAAGTCCCTTGGACTATAAATATGTATCTAGGGTTATCGGAAAAGGAGGACAATCATCGTTCAACCAACACAAATCAGGCGCATCGCCACCCCTTCTCTTCGAGGGTTTCTCCGGGTAAGCACCATGCTGCCTAGATCGCATCTAGCGATCTAGGCAGTATACGTTTATTCGTTATCCTTGTACTGCTCGTGCTGAAGCCTTGTTGATGGCGAGCAGTACTATTTATCCTTAGGTGTTTAGGGGCTTGCATTGGTGCTTTCACGTGCATATCTGCGTGGCAATGCCGTCCCTAGACACCTAGCTGCCCTTACGTCGATCTAGACGTAAGGGCAGCGTCTTGCTTGTTCTTACTTAGTAGATCCGATCCGTTATAGTTGCTCCTTGCTACGCAAGGATTAGTTTAATATCTGCATAGTTAGGCCTTATGCTGGGGTCGGATGATCCGGTGGTGCGTTAGGTGTTGTTTACCGTCCCTGCGAGGGATGTTCCGGGGATCAACGTTATGTTGGTTTTTAGGCCTCTCGCAGGGGTAGTTTGCATCGTCTCTCGTAGCTGCTAGGCCCGATCGCACTTAGGACGTTCCGATTATGCGGTGAAAACCCTAAACTGTCGTGGATCGCTTTAGCTTTGTCCTGATCAAGCAGGATCCCCATGCCATTGTAAATCCAACGTGAAGCATGGGGCGATCGGCTCCTTGAGCCGATCCACAGGGAAACCTGAGAGCCGATAGGGCTCGTATTTAATGTTTACGTGTCTACCATGCAGGAACAATCTGTTACCACCCGATTTTGGCCAAATCAGGAGATGGGCCGTAAGTGAAGATGGGCTTAAAGGACGTACGCGTGGAGCATCTTCGAAGCGGCCTCACGCTAAGAGTTTGGGCTAAGTGGCCCGTGTATCTGTAATATGGTAGATCGCCTTGTAATTTAGATTAAAGAGATAGAGTCTGGCCCGTGCACGGTTAGGTGCACGCCCAATTAGAAAGTCCCTTGGACTATAAATATGTATCTAGGGTTATCGGAAAAGGAGGACAATCATCGTTCAAACAAACACAAAATACGGCGCATCGCCACCCCTTCTCTTCGAGGGTTTCTCCCGGGTAAGCACCATGCTGCCTAGATCGCATCTAGCGATCTAGGTAGCGTAAGTTTATTCGTTATCCCTGTACCGCTCGTGCTGAAGCCTTGTTGATGGCGAGCGGTACTATTTATCCTTAGGTGTTAGGGGCTCGCATTGGTGCTTTCACGTGTATATCTGCGTGGCAATGCCGTCCCTAGACACCTAGCTGCCCTTACGTCGATCTAGACGTAAGGGCAGCATCTTGCTTGATCATGCTTAGTAGATCCGATCCGTTATAGTTGCTCCTTGCATCTGCAAGGATTAGTTTAATATCTGCATAGTTAGGCCTTATGCTGGGGTCGGAGGATCCGGTGGTGCGTTAGATGTGTTTACCGTCCCTGCGAGGGATGTTCCGGGGATCAACGTTATGTTGGTTTTTAGGCCTCTCGTAGGGGTAGTTTGCATCGTCTCTCGTAGCTGCTAGGCCCGATCGCACGTAGGACGTTCCGATTATGCGGTGAAAACCCTAAACTGTCGTGGATCGTTTTAGCTTTGTCCTGATCAAGCAGGATCCCCATGCCATTGCTAATCCATCAAGGACCATGGGGCGATCGGCTCTTTGAGCCGATCCACAGGGAAACCTGAGAGCCGATAAGGCTCGTATTTAATGTGCACGTGTCTACCATGCAGGAACAATCGAAGCACTAACACCTTCCTGACCAGGTCTAGGTCAGGTGGCACGCTGAAACCGCCAGGACGCGCGCCGAAGATTTGCGGCACGACGCGAGGTGCCAGGGATCCACTAAGCGGCCCTGGGAGCTTCCCGGCTCTTCGTGTTGCTTAACCAAAGCCCGTCGGGGGGGTTTGGAGGGTAACACATTCTGGCACGCCCGGTGGGACATCTTCTGCAACATCCACGTCAACATCCATGTCAGCATCGACATCCGAGGTGGCGGAGAAACCGATCACGTACGAGGATCTCCCCACGGAACACAAGAAGAAGTACGATGACCTGAAGGTCATCCTCGAGGCCGAACTCATCGGCTCCTTTGAGAAGACCCGGTCGCACGGCGTCAGGTTCAAAGGATTCGCACCACAAGGCATCCTCGATGGGTTGGATCTGTCTCTCCTTCAGAGGAACGTACCAGAGCCCTGCGTCAGGAGATCAACTACATGGTGGCTCATTCACTGCATCGGCACTCTGAGAGCCTGGTGAACACTTTGGAGCGCGTTGCACTCCGTGTGGTGCAAGAGATCATGGAGCGTCGTTACTCCCCTTCAGGACCTGTTCTAGGGACTCACCAGGGAGAGATGCAACTCCACACCAGGCCGCCTCTGCCGTACGCAACGGTGGCTCCACAGCAACAAGGCTCACCGGCATACGTCGTCTACAAAGTTGGGGATGACCCGGGCGACTATCAGTTCTTGCATGACCCGCCCAAGGAAATCCCACACGGATACGTGTGCGCATATGTGCCGGACTGCAACAACTGGATGCGAGCGATCCAGGCTCCACCGGAGGGATTGCCGGAGCGAGCATTGTTCCGGCGGGAAGAACGACTGCGGCAGCGGGGAGTTTAGGACGGCTGAGAAACAAGCGTGGCTAGCCAAGTACGCCACTGCGCCAGTCCATGAAAGTTCAGCTGCCACTACCTCCACCGCCGATCAGATCATCCTGAGAGATCAATTCGGCATCTTGCCGAAGAAGAAGATAATCGGCTATTCCAAGCCGTACCCCAATGAGTTCGACCTAATCCCACTACCGCCTAAGTACCGGCTTCCGGACTTCAACAAATTCGGTGGGTCGAAGGGTCGACTCCATCGAGCACGTGAGCCGATACCTGGCCCAGCTGGGCATGGCCCGCATCGGATCGATACGGGTGAGGTGCTTCTCGCAATCCCTCACCGGTCCAGCTTTTGGGTGGCACCTCTTTGCAGCCAAATTCGGTGCAATCATGGAAACAGCTGGAGGAAGCCACACCCAATACCATTCGAGACTACTGAAGCTGGTATTGCCGAACTAGGAGTTCGGCAAAGCGAGGAGAGACAGTGGCTGAGTACATTCAGCGTTTGAACTGTCAAGAACCGATGCTATTCGGTTCATATAGCGAGAAAGAGCGGTCGAGCTGGCCGTGGCAGGCCTTGCAGCGTCGTTCAAGGATCTGACGTTCCAACTCGTTGACGCACCTGGTCAATAGACTGACCTTATATGAGCAGCGCCATCCAGAACTGTACCAAGACAAGTTCAAGCGCGCGATCAGCCTGGTCAATGCCGATGAAGATGAAGATTCCGCGGAAGATCAGGAAGTTGCGGTAGCCGAGTGGACTCGGACGCCAGACCTGTGTCCTGCCAATGGGTGAATCCACCAGGGCCTCCAAGAGGGTTAGACTTCGACGTGACCAAGACTGAACAGATCTTCGATCTGCTGCTGAAAGAGAAACAGTTGAAGCTACCCGAAGGCCACAAGATCCCTACGGCACAAGAGATGAACAAGAGGCCATACTGCAAGTGGCATCATTCGCTCACACACACCACCAACGACGCAAAGTCTGCGCGCACAAATTCAGATGGCGATAGAATCAGGCCGATTAACTTTCGGACAGTTTGCCATGAAGGTAGACAGCGTCCGTTTCCGGACGTCAACATGGTGGACCTAAGCCACTCCATAAGAGAACCAGGGTTCTCTTTCGATGTCAATATGGCAGGGTTCGTGATTCGCCATGGCGCGGACAAAGCAGAGAGCAGCCACTCTCGTGGCAAGGATAAAGAGGAGGCCATTCCACGCGACCGGCCCCAAGGCGACGATAGACGGTACCTGACCGAGGAGGAGGTGAGAAGCATACGGTATCAGCGCCCATTATCCGTGCATCTCCTCAACAAGTATGAACAGCAGTACGACCGACGACGTCGGCGCTACGACGAAGACGATGAAAGATATCGTCGGTCGATGCAGAACGGGAGGTATCGTCGGAACAGCAGCAACGACGACGGGTACGAGCGTCGCGCCAGTGGGAGGTCAAGGGAGCAAGACAACGTGGATGGGCACTGGAACTGTCCCTTCTTCAAACATTGCTGGGACTCGGGAATGAGCCGATTGCCAACAATCGAGCCCAGAATGCACACAGCAAAGGAGAAGGACGAACGAAGTTTCAGTGTTCGAGCGTCTAGGACCTCTCCCACATCAGAGCAAGCGAGCTGAGTCATCTCAAGAAGAAGACTTTGAGGAGTCGGATGGAGAAGAAGATAGGTATCACCGACCAAGGTGGTGCCCCGATGGACTCAGCCATTCCCGAAGCGTCGGGTGCGGCTGCGAAACTTGGAAGAAGCCGGGCACGCTTGTACACGTTGAGAAGAGCGCGGCCCGATCTGGCCGCGAAAATCCAGCAAACGGTGGAGACGAAGGCGCGCCGGTCAAAGAAAGTATGGCACCCCAGCGGCGAAAGCCGATGCACGCATCGGCGATGCGATGCAGACGCATCGGCTGACACAAACATGGTGTCCGTGGTCTTGACAGAGTAGCACGTCCAAGACATTGGACATACGTGGCAAGGCCGATCCCTGCGATCGGCCATCAAAAAATGAAAAGTAAAGGATCTTATCTCCAGCATGCCACGTAGCTACAATGGAAATCCAAGAAGTTGCAACTCATCGTCAAAGCCTTGCAACGGAAAAGGAGGCCGATTCCCGCAATCGGCCAAAATTATCCTCAACATCCTTTTGTCTGTGTTCAGCATTGATCCAACAGATGCCTGAAGAGCCGATACCATCAATAACGTGACAGAATCGGCTCGGGGGGCACATAGATGGATAAGACACGAGGATACGAAGCTGGGAACGAATGTCAAACATCCAGCAGAGCAGCTCAAGCATGGGGGCCGATACATAAACAAGTCGGCCACAAAAAATCAAAAATATAGAAATTTTTGAGCACAGCCGATGCGTAGACATCGACTTAAGGATTCAAAGCCGATGCACGGCCATCGACTCAAGGTGTTGTTACAGGCGGAAGCCTAAGGGAGCAGTCACCGAGGTACAGCGATGTTCTACTGAAGGAGTCCCTCAGTGGAATGGTTGGTGGCTCCATTGGCAAATCTTCTCAGCAGCGCCTGCGTAAGCATGCAGATCAGGTTCAGCCAATGAACAGTCAATTGGCCGTAGCGTCTCTTCCTAGGGCTTGACCAAGGTGGCAGCTTCATCAGACATCGTCACCAGAAACTGCATTAGTCTGCTCAAGGTGGTGGGTTGATCGGAGCAGCAAGACACAAGAATGGAGCTGGGAAGAGTTCAGGGGCCACTGCGTGTGAGGCTTTTTAGTTCAAGGGAGCTGCTGATCCTTTCAGAGTTGTCCTAGTGCACTGTCTCCTTGGGCGTAAGCTTTCCTGCCAAGTTTCGATGAAGAGCTGGAATGGCTCGGGGGGCAGCTCACCTTGGAGGTTCTCTGCTATTGACAGCCGATTCGGTTAGAATCGGCTAACGTTGCGCTACAGTTGGAAAGCCGATGACGACCCATGTGGCTGGTCCACTTCTGTGCTCGCCTGGACCAAGGCTCGGGGGGCAGCTAGCCTTAGAAAATTCCTCATCCTGAAGAGCCAGTGGTGTTGAAATTGGCTATCTCTGCGTCCTAGCCATGCTGAACAGGAGAGCTCTTGCAGAGTAAAACCATCAGGGTTGACAGGAGGAGTTGGAAGAAGGGGCCATCATCGTTGATCAGGCTCTAGACCAGTCCGTTGCTGCAAAGAACAAACGTCACGAGGGAAGCTGTGAACGAGTGACACCTGTTTTACAGGAGTATCGGCTTCAAGATCAAGATTGTCAGCAACGGACTAAGGAGCTTTCCTGGAAGCATTAATCCAGGAGTTTTGTCAGGACAAATACTACGATCGGATGATTTTAAAGTCCAAGGATCTAGGGGTCTCACAGCTGCACGTTGGACCTGTCCGGTTGGAGGTTTGGATCTGAATTTCATGGATTGCAAGTTAATATCTGAGAAGGTGATTGGATCGACCTGTTTTGCAATCTATTGGAACAGCTGATGCTTTGTCATCGGCTCATTGAGCATCTACCGAATCGACAATCGGCAGACTCAGTACGAAGGGCAATCGGCTAAATCATCACTAAGGAATCAGTAAAATCAAATGGGGAATTCTTCATTGATAAACGAGGATTTCTTACATAAGAGCTGATTGCTCCCAAAAGGAATTGCTAGGGGGAACATTGCCCCGTCTACTACTCCTAGCTCTATCCTATCTAAGGGCCGCTGCTGTCTTCGTCCGTCGCTATCGGCGCTGCTCCCGGCCGGCTCGTCGTCACTGCTATAGTGACCACCGGCGGAACCTTCATTGTCTTCATCTTCTTCGCTAGCGTCGCCATAGTCGCTGTCGAAGTGTTGCCTGCCCAGGGCAGAGGCGCTTGGCGGCGGTTCGTCGGAGGAGGTGGTGTCCTCCTCCTCTTCCTTCACCTCCTCGCGGAAGAGTAGCCGTCCCAGGAGAAGCCGTCGTCGTCGCTTTCCTCCTCCGATTGCCCAACGGCAAGGAAGCGAAGGTCGCTCTCCCCGTCCGTTGGACTGGTGGTGTCCGGACCACAGACGAAGGAGTCGTGGGTCGACTCGTCCCCGTCGGCTATGGCGCGGCGGATGTTGGCCGCGTGGGCCTCCTGTGGGTCCCATTCGGGCGTTGGCTCGCGGGAGGTGGAGGATTGGGAGGAAGGACCCGATGAGGGAGAAGACGAAGAGGAAGACATGGCGGCGAAGGAGGGTTTTTGGTTTGCCGATGGCTACTGTGGAACAGGGGGATAAAGAAAGAAACCACAGGATGTGGCCAGATAAAAGGGAAATAATGATTTAATGCCTAAGCAATTCCCAAGGACGTGGTGCCAGAGTCGTCAAGTTGTGCAGAGAAGGCTAAGGGGCAAGACGCCATCATAAGAAAACTGCGACGGTTCTGCCATGACATGACCCTTCAAAGGAGACAGATGGTTTTGCAATTATCATTATCAAAACCAGGGGGCATGTGTTACCACCCGATTTTGGCCAAATCAGGAGATGGGCCGTAAGTGAAGATGGGCTTAAAGGACGTACGCGTGGAGCATCTTCGAAGCGGCCTCACGCTAAGAGTTTGGGCTAAGTGGCCCGTGTATCTGTAATATAGTAGATCGCCTTGTAATTTAGATTAAAGAGATAGAGTCTGGCCCGTGCACGGGTGCACGCCCCAATTAGAAAGTCCCTTGGACTATAAATATGTATCTAGGGTTATCGGAAAAGGAGGACAATCATCGTTCAAACAAACACAAAATACGGCGCATCGCCACCCCTTCTCTTCGAGGGTTTCTCCCGGGTAAGCACCATGCTGCCTAGGCATCTAGCGATCTAGGCGCGTCAGTTTATTCGTTATCCTGTACCGCTCGTGAAGCCTTGTTGATGGCGAGCGGTACTATTATCCTTAGGTGTTTAGGGGCTCGCATTGGTGCTTTCACGTGTATATGCGTGGCAATGCCGTCCCTAGACACCTAGCTGCCCTTACGTCGATCTAGACGTAAGGGCAGCATCTTGCTTGATCATGCTTAGTAGATCCGATCCGTTATAGTTGCTCCTTGCATCTGCAAGGATTAGTTTAATATCTGCATAGTTAGGCCTTATCTTGGGGTCGGAGGATCCGGTGGTGCGTTAGATGCTGTTTACCGTCCCTGCGAGGGATGTTAGGGGATCAACGTTATGTTGGTTTTTAGGCCTCTCGTAGGGGTAGTTTGCATCGTCTCTCGTAGCTGCTAGGCCCGATCGCACGTAGGACGTTCCGATTATGCGGTGAAAACCCTAAACTGTCGTGGATCGCTTTAGCTTTGTCTTGATGGATCCCCATGCCATTGCTAATCCATCAAGGACCATGGGGCGATCGGCTCTTTGAGCCGATCCAGGAAACCTGAGAGCCGATAAGGCTCGTATTTAATGTGCACGTGTCTACCATGCAGGAACAATCGAAGCACTAACACCTTCCCGACCAGGTCTAGGTCAGGTGGCACGCACTGCAACGCCGGGGACGCGCGAGAAGATTTGCGGGACGACGCGAGGTGCCAGGGATCCACTAAGCGGCCCTGGGAGCTTCCCGGCTCTTCGTGTTGCTTAACCAAAGCCCGTCGGGGGGTTCTGGAGGGTAACACAATCGAAGCACTAACACCTTCCTGATCGGGTCTAGGTCAGGTGGCACGCCCTAGCAACCGCCAGGACGTTTGGCCAGAAGATTTGCGGGACGACGCGAGGTGCAGGGATCCACTAAGCGGCCCTGGGAGCTTCCCGGCTCTTCGTGTTGCTTAACCAACGCCCGTCGGGGGTTTGGAGGGTAACACATTCGGCACGCCGGTGGGACATCTTCGCATCCACGTCAACACCGACATCCGAGATGGCAGAAGAACAAATCACCTGCAAGGATCTCCCTGCGGAGCACAAGAAGAAATGCGATGAGCTGAAGGCCATCCGTGAAGCCGAACTCATCGGCTCCTTTGAGACAAACCGTTCTCACAACATCAAGCTCAAAGGAAACACGTGTCCGTCGCATGGCGTCAACACGATAGATCTCAGCCACTCCATAAGGGAGCCAGGGTTCTCCTTTAATGTCAACATGGCCAGGCTGGTGAACTGCCACAGCGCGGACAAAGCAGAGAGCAGCCGTGGCAAGGATAAAGAAGAGGCCGTTCCATGCGACCGGCCCCAAGATGATGATAGACGGTACCTACCGAGGAGGAGGTGAGAAGCACACGGTATCAGCGCCCCTCTCCGTGCATCTCCTCGACCAATATGAACAGCAGTACGACCGGCGTCGCCGCTACGACGACGACGATGGAGGATATCGTCGGTCTGATGCAAGCAGAAGGTATCGTCAGTATGACGGTAGCAACGACGGGTACGAACATCGCGCCAGTGGGAGGTCGAGGGAGCAAGACAACGTAGATAAGCACTGGAACTGCCCCTTCTTCAAACATTGCTGGGACTCAGGAATGAGCCGATTGCCAACAATCGAGAACTGCGAGTGCAAACAGCAAAGGAAAAGGACAAGTGAAATGTCGGTGTTCAAGCGTGGGACCCCCCACCACATGGCTAACGAGCTGAGTCCTCTCAAGAAGAAGACTTCGAGGAGTCGGATGGAGAAGAAGATAGGTATCACCGACCAAGGTGGTGCCACGATGGACTCAGCCATTCTGAAGCGTCGGGTGCAACGGCTGCGAAACCTGGAAGAAGCCGAGGCACAGTACCTGTACACGTTGAGAAGAGCACGGCCCGATCTGGCCGTGAAAATTCAGCAAATAGTAGAGACGAAGGCGCGCCCGCCAAAGAAAGCATGGTGCCCAAAACAGGCGAAAGCCGATGCACAGCATCGGCTGATGCCGATGCGAGACATCGGCTGATGCGAACATGGTATTCATACTCCCGTCGGAGTTTCGTGCTCCAAGCGACGAGGAAGTTTCAGTGGCTCAATTCGACTGCGGTCCACGGCCGGTTATCTTTGAAAAGCCACGAGATAGAAGCTACAGGCATCTGAAAGCCCTATACTTGAGGGGTTACATCAACGGGCAGCCTGTCAGCAAGATGTTGGTTGATACCGGAGCGGCAGTCAACATAATGCCGTATTCCATGCTACGTCGTTTGGGACATTCCAGCGACGATCTGATCAAGACCAACATCACATTAAGCGACTTCAACGGCCAGGCGTCAGAAGCGAAAGGTGTTCTGAATGTAGAACTTACTGTAGGCCGGAAGACCATACCTACTGCGTTCTTCATCGTTGACAGCAAAAGCAACTACGCCGTCCTATTGGGAAGGGACTGGATTCATGCTAACTGTTGCATTCCGTCTACAATGCACCAATGCATCATACAGTGGGATGGAGATGAAGTGGAAGTCGTTCAGGCGGATGACTCAATCGAAATATCATTAGCTGCCATGAGCATGTGGGAAGCAGATGACCAAGAGCCGCTCTCTGGAATCAGTTTAGAGGGTTGTGAGCGTATCGAAGCCTCGAAAAATGGGGTAAGGCTGGTTTTATCCACCGGCCTAACGGAGTAGCAGGTCCAAGACATTGGACATACGTGGCAAGGCCGGTCCCTGAGATCGGCCCTCAAAAAATGAAAAGCAAAGGATCTTATCTCCAACATGCCACGTAGCTACAGCGGAAATTCAAGAAGTTGCAAATCATCGCCAAATCCTTGCGACAAAAAAGGAGGCCGATTCCCGCAATCGGCCAAAATTATCCTCAAAATACCTTGTCTGTGTTCAGCATTGATCCAACAGATGCCTGAAGAGCCGATGCCATCAATTACTTGACAGAATCGGCTCGGGGGGCACATAGAGGGATGAGGATACGAAGCTGAGGGGCATACCAAATGCCCAGCAGCTCGGGGCATACCAAATGCCCAGCAACTCAAGGTGTAAAAAATAGAAAATCCGAAAAAAATGAGCACAGCCGATGCGTAGACATCGACTTAAGAGTTAAAAGCCGATGCACGGCCATCGACTTAAGGGATGCGACCGTTACACGCAGGAGCCTAATAGAGCAGTCATCAGGTAGCGAGGCTCTACTGAAGGGCAAACATGCCGGCGGCTCTCCTCAGTAGAATTTTTGGTGGCTCCGTTAGCGAACCCCCAAGCGAATCATGTGTAGGCAATATCGGGTCGCGACCCTGATCAACAACGGGAGCAGCACAAACATGCAGTTCAGGTTAAGGGTGAGCCCGACGAAGGAGCATGTCTCTTCTGAGACCAGGAGGATAGTCGATGATGAGGCAATCGGCTACGGCATGTTACGACCGAAATGGGGGAGAGCATCAGGAAAACGTCCTCACCGGGAGCTGCATCAGCCTGCTAAAGATGATGAGCCGATATGATCGGCAAGACGCAGGACTTGAACGGAAGAAGCTCGGGGGGCAGTTGGCCCTGAAGGATCCTTCGCTATAGGAAGCCGATTTTTTCGGAATCGGCTGGCCCTGCATCACAGCTTGTCTGAGGAATGGTGCTGATGTCGCCAAAAATATCAGTTTCCACATACAAATCAATTGAGTGACAAGCCCAGGGCTCTATTGTAGGCACCTGCCCGAAACCAGATTGCCAGCCCGCTGGGTTGGCTGGTAAGGGTCATGATCTTGTTTGAGGTCTCATAGGGCAAAGCCGACGCATGGCCATCGACTCGAGGGATACAGTGGTTGCAAATAGAAGTCTGATGGAGCAATCATCACCAAGTCGGCAGTGTTTGCGCAAGCCTACAGATCAGGTTAGGGTCATGAGAACAACCGATGATCATCCGATGATCTCCTGGAGTTGGACCATTTCACCAGAAGCTGCATCAGTTTGCCCAAGATGATGAACCAATCAAAGCAGCAAGGTACAGGAATGGAGCTGGGAGGGGTTGAAAGGCCACTACATTGAGGTTTCTTGACTCAAGGGAGCTGCTGATCTTTCCAAAACCTTTCCGGTGCTGGCTCCTTGAGCGTAAGCGTTCTCGCCTTGTTTTAATGAAAAGCTGGAGTAGCTCGGGGGGCAGCTCGCTCTGAAACATCGATGATCTGGAGAGCCGATTTTGTGGAATTCAGCTAACACAGCACTACAGTTGGGAAGCCAATGATGGCCCAATCGGCTAGTCCGCTTTTATCCTCGCCTTGACTAAGGCTCGGGGGGCAGCTCGCCCTTAAGGTTCCTTGTTTTATGGAGCCGATTTGGTTGAAATCGGCTTGCTCTGCAGCACAACTCGTCGAGAGAGGGTGAATTATTGCAGAAGGGAGTTGCTGGAGTTGATGGGAGGAAGCAACGATCGTTGATGGGCTCTGGACCAGTCGTGGCTACGAAGGAATGAAGCATTACAAGGACAGTTGTGGGCGAATAATGCCTGTTCCGCAAAAGTATTAGCTTCAGTAGCGGAGTTGTTCTAACGACGGTCCTAAGACCTCCTGAAGGCAAAGAGGATCCGGAAGACGAGGACGTCCAACATTCCGTTCAGTTGGATCTGCATTTCCAGGATCTGGGATTTGCACGATTGTGGCTCGTCCGGGAGGTGGAGGTCCGGATGGAACTACCTCGAATTTGCCATGAGAGTCTGGTGCATTGCCATCGGCTCATTAAGCACCGACCAATTGACAGTCGGCAGGCTCAGTATGAAGGGCAATCGGCTAAATTACCATGAAGAAGGTCGACAAAATCGAGTTGGGGAAATTCTTCATTGATAAACTAAATTTCTTACATAAAGAGCTGATTGCTCTCAAAAGGAGATCCTAGGGGATACATTGCCCCGTCTACTGCTGCTGGCTAAGGTCCTATCTAGGGGCCATTGCTGCCCTCGTCGTCGTCGTCATCGTCGCCGTCGTCGGCACTGCTCCCAGCCGGCTCGTCGTCGCTGCTGTAGCGACCACCGGCAGGACCCTCGTCGTCTTCGTCCTCCTCGTCGCGTCGTCGTCATCACTGTCGAAGTCGCTGAGGTTCCCGGGCCAAGGGCAGCGGCGCTTGGCCGGCGGCTCGTCGGAAGAGCTGTCATCTTCTTCCTCCTCCTTTTCCTCCTCCTCGGAGGAGGGGGCCCCGTCCCAGGGAAGGTGGTCGTCGTCGCTTTCCTCCACCGCTTCCTCATTGGCGAGGAAGCGGAGGTCGCTCTCCCCGTCGGTCAGGGACTGGTCGTCCTCTGACCAGAGAGAGAAGTTGTGGCTTGGTTCGTCCCCGGCCTCGATGGCGCGGCGGATGTTGGCCGCATGGGCTTCCTCCGGGTTCCACTCCGGCGTCGGCTCGCGGAAGGGGGAGGACTGCGCAGAAAGATCCGATGAAGAGGAAGACATGGTGGCGCAGGAGGGTTTTTGGAAGTGCTAGTGCAAGGAGGATGAGGAAGAGGACTACAGGAAGTGGCGAATAAAAGGGGAATATATGGTTTAATGCCTAAGCAGTTCCGAGGACGTGGTGCCAGAACCGTCAAGTCGTGCAGAGAAGGAGGAGGCAAGACGTCATCATGAAGAAAACTGCGACGGTTCTGCCACGACATGACCCTTCGAAGAAAGCAGATGGTTTTGCAATTATCATTATCAAAACCAGGGGGGCATGTGTTACCACCCGATTTTGGCCAAATCAGGAGTTGGACCGTTGATACGTCTCCAACGTATCGATAATTTCTTATGTTCCATGCTACTTTATTGATGATACCTACATGTTTTATGCACATTATATGTCATATTTATGCATTTTCTGGAACTAACCTATTAACAAGATGCCGAAGACAGTTGCTGTTTTCTGCTGTTTTTGGTTTCAGAAATCCTAGTAAAGAAATATTCTCGGAATGGACGAAACTTTCGGCCGGGTCCTATTTTTGCACGAAGCTTCCAGAAGACCGGAGACCTAACGAAGTGGGGCCACGAGGAGGCCAGGGGGTGGCGGCGCGGCCCAGGCCCTGGCCGCGCCGACCTATCCCCTGGGCCCCTCGTGTGGCCCCTCGCGTTGACCCTCCGCCTACTTAAAGCTTCCGTCGCGAACCCCCGACCGAGAGCCACGATACGGAAAACCTTACAGAGACGCCGCGCGTCCCATCTCGGGGATTCTGGAGATCGCCTCCGGCACCCTGCGGAGAGGATTCATCCGGAGGACTCTACACCGCCATGGTCGCCTCCGGAGTGATGAGTGAGTAGTTCACCCCTGGACCATGGGTCCATAGCAGTAGCTAGATGGTCGTCTTCTCCTTGTTGTGCTTCATTGTTAGATCTTGTGAGCTGCCTAACATGATCAAGATCATCTATATGTAATTCTATATGTTGTGTTTGTCGGGATCCGATGGATAGAGAGTACTATGATTATGGTGATTATCAATCTATTGTTCATGTGTTGTTTATGATCTTGCATGCTCTCCGTTATTAGTAGAGGCTCTGGCCAAGTTTTTGCTCTTAACTCCAAGAGAGAGTATTTATGCTCGATAGTGGGTTCATGCCTCCATTGAATCTGGGACAGTGACAGAAAGTTCTAAGGTTGTGGATGTGCTGTTGCCACTAGGGATAAAACATTGATGCTATGTCTAAGGATGTAGTTGTTGATTACATTACGCACCATACTTAATGCAATTGTCTGTTGCTTTGCAACTTAATGGGGGGGGTTCGGACGATAACCTGAAGGTGGACTTTTTAGGCATAGATGCAGTTGGATGGCGGTCTATGTTCTTTGTCGTAATGCCCAATTAAATCTCACTATATTTACCATGTCATGTATATGCATTGTTATGCCTTTCTCTATTTGTCAATTGCCCGACTGTAATTTGTTCACCCAACATGCTTTTATCTTATGGGAGAGACACCTCTAGTGAACTGTGGACCCCGGTCCTATTCTTTACATAGCATACAATCTACTTGTTTTACTGTTTTCTTTGCAAACATCTTCCACTCGATACGTTTAATCCTTTGTTACAGCAAGCCGGTGAGATTGACAACCTCACTGTTTCGTTGGGACAAAGTACTTGGGTTGTGTTGTGCAGGTTCCAGTTGGCGCCGGAATCCCTGGTGTTGCGCCGCATCACATTTCGCGACCATCAACCTTCAACGTGCTTCTTGGCTCCTCTGGTTCGATTAAACCTTGGTTTCATACTGAGGGAAACTTGCTTCTATACGCATCATACCTTCCACTTGGGGTTCCCAACGGACGTGTGCATCCACGCGTATCAAGCTAAATTTCTGGCGCCGTTGCCGGGGAGATCAAGACACGCTGCAAGGGGAGTCTCCACTTCTCAATCTCTTTACTTTGTTTTTGTCTTGCTTTATTTTATTTACTACTTTGTTTGCTGCACTAAATCAAAACACAAAAAAATTAGTTGCTAGTTTTACTTTATTTACTGTCTTGCTCTCTATATCGAAAACACAAAAAATTAGTTACTTGCATTTACTCTATCTAGTTTGTTTTATTTTACTGCTACTAAAATGAGTAATCCTGAAGTTGAAGTTCGTTCTTTTAAGCAACAAGGTGGAGAAAGTTTTAAAGATGCTTGGTATAGAATTAGTAATGCTCATCAAAGGTGCATTAAGAAACACTCCACCACTATCCTTCTTAGGAACTTTTATGTTGGTTTGTCTAGTTGGAATAGATATGTTCTTGATACTCTTTCGGGAGGTAATTTCCTAGGTACTCCCGCTTTAGAAGCTAGTTGCATCATTGAGAGTCTAGTTGGAATACCACCTATTAATGAAGTTAAAATTGAAATCTCTCTTGAAGATGTTATGAAAAAATTGGAAACCATAGAGAAAAATTTTCCAAGTGTTGAAACTAAATTGGGAATGTTATTTGACAAAACTTATGAACTTGATAAATCCTTAGGAGGAATTGATGAAAGAATTAGTGTCCTAGGAACTTGTGTTGTCCATGATAATCAAACCAATAGGATTGATGAACTTGAAAAAGCTATGGGAACCTTGGGTTCAACCTTTTCTTCTCTCAAGTATAATGAGAAAGCTTATGTGGGTAAAGAGCAAAAATTCATGTATGCTTCTAAAGTGCCTAAACAAAAGAATTACTATAGGCCTAAAATTGCTAAAACCCCTAGCACCACCATAGAAAATTTAGATAATGGAGCACCTAAAGTACCCTCTGCAACAAGTTGTGTTTGCATGAAAAATAATAATGTTGATGCTTCATCTCTCGACAATACTTGATTTGCACTTTCTGCGCCTAGCTGAAAGGCGTTAAAGAAAAGCGCTTATGGGAGACAACCCATGTTTTTACCTACAGCAATTTTTTGTTTTGTTGAGTCTTGGAAGTTGTTTACTACTGTAGCAACCTCTCCTTATCATGTTTTTGTGCCAAGTAAAGTTTCTATGTCAAAGTTGATGTTATATTTGGGATTGCTGCGCAGAAACAGCATTGCTGTCTGTCACGAATCTGGGCACAATTCTCTGTAGAAAATTCGAAAAAATCTGCCAATTTACGAGCGTGATCCTCAGATATGTACGCAACTTTCATTAGTTTTGAGTTTTTCCATTTGAGCAAGTCTGGTGCCATTTCTAAATTCGTCTTTACGGACTGTTCTGTTTTTGACAGATTCTGCCTTTTATTTTGCATTGCCTCTTTTGCTATGTTGGATTTATTTCTTTGATCCACTAATGTCCAGTAGCATTATGCAATGTCCAGAAGTGAAAATAATGATTGTGTCACCTCTGAATGTGTGAATTATTAATTGTGCACTAACCCTCTAATGAGTTTGCTTGAAGTTTGGTGTGAAGGAAGTTTTCAAGGGTCAAGAGAGGAGAATGATATACTATGATCAAGAGGAGTGAAAGCTCTAAGCTTGGGGATGCCCCCGTGGTTCACCCCTGCATATTTTAAGAAGACTCAAGCGTCTAAGCTTGGGGATGCCCAAGGCATCCCCTTCTTCATCGACAACATCATCAGGTTCCTCCCCTGAAACTATATTTTTATTCAATCACATCTTGTATTCTTTGCTTGGAGCGTCGGTTTGTTTTCGTTTTTGTTTTTGTTTGAATAAAATGGATCCTAGCATTCACTTTGTGGGAGAGAGACACGCTCCGCTGTTGCATATGGACACATGTGTCCTTAGGCTTTACTCATAATGTTCAAGGCGAAGTTTCTTCTTCGTTAATTTGTTATATGGTTGGAATTGGAAAATGCTACATGTAGTAATTCTAAAATGTCTTGGATAATGTGATACTTGGCAATTGTTGTGCTCATGTTTAAGCTCTTGCATCATATGCTTTGCACCCATTAATGAAGAAATACATAGAGCTTGCTAAAATTTGATTTGCATATTTGGTTTCTCTAAGGTCTAGATAATATCTAGTATTGAGTTTTGAACAACAAGGAAGACAGTGTAGAGTCTTATAATTTTTACAATATGTCTTTTATGTGAGTTTTGCTGCACTTGTTCATCCTTGAGTTTGCTTCAAATAACCTTGCTAGCCTAAACCTTGTATCGAGAGGGAATACTTCTCATGCATCCAAAATCCTTGAGCCAACTACTATGCCATTTGTGTCCACCATACCTACCTACTACATGGTATTTCTCCGCCATTCCAAAGTAAATTGCTTGAGTGCTACCTTTAAAATTCCATCATTCACCTTTGCAATATATAGCTCATGGGACAAAATAGCCTTAAAAACTATCGTAGTATTGAATATGTACTTATGCACTTTATATTTTATTAAGTTGCTGTTGTGCGATAACCATGCTTCTGGGGAACGCCATCAACTATTGTTGAATATCATGTGAGTTGCTATGCATGTCCGTCTTGTCTGAAGGTCTATCATTTTAGTGGTTGGAGCATGCAAAATTGTTAGAGAAGAACATTGGGCCGCTAACTAAAGCCATGAATCATGGTGGAAGTTTCAGTTTTGGACATATATCCTCAATCTCATATGAGAATAATAACTTTGCTACATGCTTATGCATTTAAGAGGAGTCCATTATCTGTTGTCCATGTTGTCCCGGTATGGATGTCTAAGTTGAGAATAATCAAAAGCGAGAAATCTGAAATGCGAGCATTCTCCTTGGACCTTTGTACAGGCGGCATGGAGGTACCCCTTTGTGACACTTGGTTGAAACATGGCATGCGAAGACCCGGTAGTCCAAGTTAAGTAGGACGAGGTGCGGGCACTATTAGTATACTATGCGTGAGGCTTGCAACTTGTAAGATATAATTTTCATAACTCATATGCTTTATTACTACCGTTGACAAAATTGTTTCATGTTTTCAAAATAAAAGCTCTAGCACAAATACAGCAATCGATGCTTTCCTCATTGAAGGACCATTCTTTTACTTTTATTGTTGAGTCAGTTTGCCTATCTCCTTCCACCTTAAGAAGCAAACACTTGTGTGAACTGTGCATTGATTCCTACATACTTGCATATTGCACTTGTTATATTACTTTATGTTGACAATATCCATGAGATATACATGTTACAAGTTGAAAGCAACCGCTGAAACTTAATCTTCTTATGTGTTGCTTCAACACCTTTACTTTGATTTATTGCTTTATGAGTTAACTCTTATGCAAGACTTATTGATGCTTGTCTTGAAGTACTATTCATGAAAAGTCTTTGCTTTATGATTCAGTTGTTTACTCATGTCATTACCTTTGCTTTGATCGCTGCATTCATTACATATGTTTACAAATAGTATGATCAAGATTATGATGGCATGTCACTTCAGAAATTATCTTTGTTATCGTTTTACCTGCTCGGGACGAGCAGAACTAAGCTTGGGGATGCTGATACGTCTCCAACGTATCGATAATTTCTTATGTTCCATGCTACTTTATTGATGATACCTACATGTTTTATGCACATTATATGTCATATTTATGCATTTTGGAACTAACCTATTAACAAGATGCCGAAGAACCAGTTGCTGTTTTCTGCTGTTTTTGGTTTCAGAAATCCTAGTAAAGAAATATTCTCGGAATTGGACGAAACTTTCGGCCAGGGTCCTATTTTTGCACGAAGCTTCCAGAAGACCGAAGACCTAACGAAGTGGGGCCACGAGGAGGCCGGGGGGTGGCCGGCGCGGCCCGAGGCCTGGCCGCGCCGACCTATCCCCTGGGCCCCTCGTGTGGCCCCTCGCGTTGACCCTCCGCCTACTTAAAGCTTCCGTCGCGAGTCCCGAGAGCCACGATACGGAAAACCTTACAGAGACGCGCCGCCGCGAATCCCATCTCGGGGGATTCGGAGATCGCCTCGGCACCCTGCCGGAGGGATTCATCTCCCGGAGGACTCTACACCGCCATGGTCGCCTCCGGAGTGATGAGTGAGTAGTTCACCCCTGGACCATGGGTCCATAGCAGTAGCTAGATGGTCGTCTTCTCCTTGTTGTGCTTCATTGTTAGATCTTGTGAGCTGCCTAACATGATCAAGATCATCTATATGTAATTCTATATGTTGTGTTTGTCGGGATCCGATGGATAGAGAGTACTATGATTATGGTGATTATCAATCTATTGTTCATGTGTTGTTTATGATCTTGCATGCTCTCCGTTATTAGTAGAGGCTCTGGCCAAGTTTTTGCTCTTAACTCCAAGAGAGAGTATTTATGCTCGATAGTGGGTTCATGCCTCCATTGAATCTGGGACAGTGACAGAAAGTTCTAAGGTTGTGGATGTGTTGTTGCCACTAGGGATAAAACATTGATGCTATGTCTAAGGATGTAGTTGTTGATTACATTACGCACCATACTTAATGCAATTGTCTGTTGCTTTGCAACTTAATACTGGAGGGTTCGGACGATAACCTGAAGGTGGACTTTTTAGGCATAGATGCAGTTGGATGGCGGTCTATGTTCTTTGTCGTAATGCCCAATTAAATCTCACTATATTTACCATGTCATGTATATGCATTGTTATGCCTTTCTCTATTTGTCAATTGCCCGACTGTAATTTGTTCACCCAACATGCTTTTATCTTATGGGAGAGACACCTCTAGTGAACTGTGGACCCCGGTCCTATTCTTTACATAGCATACAATCTACTTGTTTCTGTTTTCTTTGCAAACATCTTCCACTCGATACGTTTAATCCTTTGTTACAGCAAGCCGGTGAGATTGACAACCTCACTGTTTCGTTGGGACAAAGTACTTGGGTTGTGTTGTGCAGGTTCCAGTTGCCGGAATCCCTGGTGTTGCGCCGCATCACATTTCGCGACCATCAACCTTCAACGTGCTTCTTGGCTCCTACTGGTTCGATTAAACCTTGGTTTCATACTGAGGGAAACTTGCTTCTATACGCATCATACCTTTCACTTGGGGTTCCCAACGGACGTGTGCATCCACGCGTATCAACCGTAAGTGAAGATGGGCTTGAAGGACGTACACGTGGAGCATCTTCGAAGCGGTCTTGCGCTAAGAGTTTGGGCTAAGTGGCCCGTGTATCTGTAATATAGTAGATCGTATTGTAATTTAGATTAAAGAGATAGAGTCTGGCCCGTGCACGGTTAGGTGCACGCCTCAATTAGAAAGTCCCTTGGACTATAAATATGTATCTAGGGTTATCGGAAAAGGAGGACAATCATCGTTCAACCAACACAAATCAGGCGCATCGCCACCCCTTCTCTTCGAGGGTTTCTCCCGGGTAAGCACCATGCTGCCTAGATCGCATCTAGCGATCTAGGCAGTATACGTTTATTCGTTATCCTTGTACTGCTCGTGCTGAAGCCTTGTTGATGGCGAGCAGTACTATTTATCCTTAGGTGTTTAGGGGCTTGCATTGGTGCTTTCACGTGCATATCTGCGTGGCAATGCCGTCCCTAGACACCTAGCTGCCCTTACGTCGATCTAGACGTAAGGGCAGCATCTTGCTTGTTCTTACTTAGTAGATCCGATCCGTTATAGTTGCTCCTTGCTACGCAAGGATTAGTTTAATATCTGCATAGTTAGGCCTTATGCTGGGGTCGGATGATCCGGTGGTGCGTTAGGTGTTGTTTACCGTCCCTGCGAGGGATGTTCCGGGGATCAACGTTATGTTGGTTTTTAGGCCTCTCGCAGGGGTAGTTTGCATCGTCTCTCGTAGCTGCTAGGCCCGATCGCACTTAGGACGTTCCGATTATGCGGTGAAAACCCTAAACTGTCGTGGATCGCTTTAGCTTTGTCCGATCAAGCAGGATCCCCATGCCATTGTAAATCCAACGTGAAGCATGGGGCGATCGGCTCCTTGAGCCGATCCACAGGGAAACCTGAGAGCCGATAGGGCTCGTATTTAATGTTTACGTGTCTACCATGCAGGAACAATCGAAGCACTAACACCTTCCTGATCGGGTCTAGGTCAGGTGGCACGCCTAGCAACCGCCAGGACGTTTGAAGATTTGCGGGACGACGCGAGGTGCCAGGGATCCACTAAGCGGCCCTGGGAGCTTCCCGGCTCTTCGTGTTGCTTAACCAACGCCCGTCGGGGGGTTTTGGAGGATAACAGCAGCATCGAAAATAGGTTCCGGAAGCGGCTACGACAATCATGACTCCCATGACTACAAAGTGTTTTAGCCATGGAGATCGAAGTACCTATTGAACCTTGTAGGTTTGGTTTACTTTGTAATCAAATAAATGATTTGTGGACAAAGGATTGATTTTGAACAATAATAAACCAACTACATACAAAGAAGTTATGATGGGCCCTGACTCCGTTAAAATGGCTATGCTCCATAAAATCCAAGATAGATGAATATTTTTTGAAAGTAAATGGATCTATAAAATTGATGGACTTGGATGCAATATCCTTGAATAAGCACGATTTGTCGAAAAGTTGTTTACGACAAAGTTCAAAGAGTTGACTACGATAAGATTAGATCTTCCGTAGCAATGCTTATAGTCTATGTGGATTATTCTAGTAATCACTACATATTTCTTTATGAGATATGCTAGTAGGATAGCAAAATATATTACTTAACAGAAGTGTGTATTAAAGGTGTATACAAGATACAACCAAGAGTTTTGCTAGTCCGTAGAATACTAGATAAGAATACGAACTTCAATTGGATGAAGTGAGTATTGCGGAGTTGGAATCTTCACCGGATGAAATAGTCAAAGAGTTTTTGATTTCATCAAAACGATGAAGGTGCTTGCATTTGCAAGAAATTAAGTGGGAGCGCTGAGACATATTTGTAATACTTTATGTAGCTGACATATCATTGATTATAAATAGTGTAATTATATAATTGATTAAAAGGTTTCATTGAGAATTAGCTTCAATGAAAGGATATGGACTGAAACATATTTAGTGTCAAGATCTATGAAGATAGATTGAAACACATAATAAGTTTAAGTTAAAAGTATATAAAGAAGGTGTTCTATTCATGTGAAGGATTAACAAGACTTGAGTGTATATGATACTCAATGAGTTGAAACACATGAGTGATTATAGATCACGTATAATATGTACATAATCAGATGTCCTATGCTCTAAAGTGTTATGAGCATATACCAGAATGATTCATGTGATGATCATTGGACAACAGTAAGAATATCCTTGAGTACTTCAGAAGAATCAAGGATATATAAATATATTTTTGTATGGGGTAATGACAAACAAATCGCTGTAAAATGTTGCACCGATATTAGTTTGGTCACATATAAAAATGAATTTCAAATCTCAATTAGGCTAAGTGTTGTTTAAAAGGTAGCACAATGCTAGATTTAGAAGAGTTCTAAAATGTTGTGACGGATTCTACAAAAGAAGGCAGAATATGTCATTGTTTTGACAATGACTGAGGATATTAAGTCAAGAGGTTCTTTGAGAACTTGGTGTAGTTTCGATAGTGTCAGAACTTTGAAGCTATATTGTGTTTGACAATATTAGTGACATATTTCAGACCGCGGAATTAAGGTTCCACCAGAAGACCAAACATATTTAATGCCGACTCATTTGGAAAATGAGTGATGCGTGAAGACGCAAATGAATTGCAAAATACATACGTTTCTGAGTGTGTCAGAACCGTTGACTAAAACCTCTCCCATGAGCAAAACATGATAAAGCACCAGAAGACCAAGGTGTTATATCTTTACATATGTAAACTAGATTATTGACTCTAGTGCAAGTGGGAGACTGTTGGAGATATGCCCAAGAGGCAATAATAAATGGTTATTATATATCTTTGTGTTTATGATAATGTTTATATACCATGCTATAATTGTATTAACCGAAACATTGATACATGTGTGATATATAAACAACAAAGAGTCCCTAGTAAGCCTCTTAACTAGCTTGTTGATTAATAGATGATTAGTTTCATAATCATGAACATTGGATGTTATTAATAACAAGGTTATATCATTATATGAATGATGTAATGGACACACCCAATTAAGCGTAGCATAAGATCACGTCATTAAGTTATTTGCTATAAGCTTTCGATACATAGTTACCTAGTCCTTATGACCATGAGATCATGTAAATCACTTATACGGAAAGGTACTTTGATTACATCAAACGCCACTGCGTAAATGGGTGGTTATAAAGGTGGGATTAAGTATCCGGAAAGTATGAGTTGAGGCATATGGATCAACGGTGGGATTTGTCCATCCCGATGATGGATAGATATACTCTGGGCCCTCTCGGTGGAATGTCGTCTAATGTCTTGCAAGCATATGAATAAGTTCATAAGAGACCACATACCACGGTACGAGTAAAGAGTACTTGTCAGGAGACGAGGTTGAACAAGGTATAGAGTGATACCGATGATCAAACCTCGGACAAGTAAAATATCGCGTGACAAAGGGAATTGGTATCATATGTAATGGTTCATTCGATCACTAAGTCATCGTTGAATATGTGGGAGCCATTATGGATCTCCAGATCCCGCTATTGGTTATTGGTCGGAGAGAGTTCTCAACCATGTCTACATAGTTCGCGAACCGTAGGGTGACACACTTAAGGTTTGATGTTGTAATAGTAGAACTTGAATATGGAATGAAGTTCGAAGCTTTTGTTCGAAGTCTCGGATGGGATCCCGGACATCACGAGGAGTTCCGGAATAGTCCGGAGAATAAGATTCATATATAGGAAGTCATTTTATATGTTTGAAAATGATCCGGTGCATTTATGGAAGCTTCTAGAAGGTTCTAGAAAAGTCCGGAAGAAATCACTAAGGAAGGACTCCACCTCCCCATGGCCGGCCAACCCTAGAGGGGGGAGTCCAAGGTGGACTCCACCAAAGGGGCCGGCCACCCCCCTTCATGGAAAGGTGGGAATCCCCCACCTTGGGTAGGTTTCCCTACTACATGGAAGGTTTTGGAATCGGGTCTTATTCGAAGACTTGTAGTCCAACACTTGGGGTTCCACCTATATAATGAGTGGCATAGGGGAGGGGGCCGGCCACCACAAGCCACCAAGCTGGCCGCACCCATAGAGGCCGGCCACCCCTCTCCCAAACCCTAGCCGCCCCCTCTCTCCTCCACCTCTCCCGCACGCTTAGCGAAGCTCCGCCGGAGTTCTCCATCGCCACCGCCACCACGCCGTCGTGCTGTCGGATTCAAGGAGGAGCTACTACTTCCGCTGCCCGCTGGAACGGGAGAAGGACGTCGTCTTCATCAACACCGAACGTGTGACCGAGTACGGAGGTGCTGCCCGATTGTGGCACCGTGATCAAGATCTTCTACGCGCTTTTGCAAGCGGCAAGTGATCGTCTACCGCAGCAATAAGAGCCTACTCTTATAGGCTTTGGAAATCTTCAAGGGTGAGTCTCGATCATCCCCTCGTTGCTTCCGTCTTCTAGATTGCATCTTGGCTTGGATTGCGTTCTCGCGGTAGGAAATTTTTTGTTTTCTATGCAACGAATCCCTCTTTCTCCGTGCTTGGTCCAACAATTATAGCTGGGCATGAAACCGTTCTGCAGCAGGTGGACGTGAATGGTCTTTGAGGTAGAGTAATCCGTCATATTCTTACAGGAACTACATGGACAATAGATGAAACCATTCGACTGCCTGTTTGCCTCAGCCACGTTGAGAAAATAATGCATGCCATTAATGAAGTCGGGATGGCACCGGTCACCGTACATCCATTGTCGATTCATCTGCATTTTATATGTATATCAAATATCATTAATTACACAACATCATGGATATATGAGTGACCAACTAAATTAATATTCAAGTTCATCAGATAAAACTAAGTTTTTTTATAAAAAAGAAGAGGCTCACCGAGGTTGTACGGTGCCGGCTAGGGGACGACGCTGGCGATCGACGGCGGTGAGGACGGGGATGATACTAATTAAAACCTACAAAATATACCATAATTTCAGCTCAAATTGATTATAAAAAAGTAAAATCCCTAACTTAGGCATTTCATCGAACACCTTGCTAGCACTAGAAAAATAGTACGAGTTAAAACTACCAAAGAGATGTGCTAAATTAGGAACGCCGGAAGAAAGGATGATATTGCTAACCCTTGGATAGATGAATGCCCTTAATCTTGTTAAAATGGTGGAGAAAAAATAGAGATTTGTTGGAGTGTGAGAGGTGCAAAAAAAATTTGTGTGAGAGGAAGGAGAGAAAAATGAGATGAAGAGAAGAGCCAGGGGACGGGCTCGACTTGATGATATAGGGGGCACCCTTTGGTACCGGTTCGTGTTAAAAACCGGTACCAAAGGTCCTGCCCGGGCCCCACCACGCGTCTGACTAATGGCCGAAGACCTTTCGTACCGGTTCCTAACACGAACCGGTACGAAAGCCCCTCACGAACCGGTGCCATAGCTCCTCGCCCGCCTGAGCCCCCCAACCGGTGCAGATTGCCCCATTGGCACCGGTTCGTAAGGGAACCGGTACCAATGGCTTAGATGGATGCCCCATTTTCCACTAGTGGTGAGGCATCATTTCCGCTACGCCATAGGCAAAAGCACCGAACAGCCTACAAGACCATCGGACGATCTACAGTGAAGGTCGTGCCGAATTGTCTTGACTAAGAGCATCTCCACTCGTTGGTGCTCCCCACGTCCAAATCCGGCGAAAATTTCGTCCGGATTGGAGGAAAATTTGGCCTGGGGAGCGCCGAAGTTCCAGCCGTCCCCCCGGCAGGACACCCCCAACTTGGGGCATTTGACATATTTCAAACAAATTCGACATAAAATTTAACAAGTTCGGCAAACAAGATTCAGAAAATTGCTGAAACAAATTCGGCGAAAATCAGTACAATGTTTAACAAGTGCTGAAACAAATGAAGCACACAATTTCACAAGTTTTGAAACAAATAAATAAAGACAGACTAGTTGGCGTCGGCGTTGGCGTTGCCTCGGAGCGTCCATATGTGCTCCACCAGATCATCTTGCAGCTGTTGATGCATTGTAGAGTCTCGGATCTCCTGGCGCATAGCAATGAAGGCGGCCCATGATGTCGGCACCTGGTGATTAGGCTGTGCAAGAGGTCCCTCTCTCTCATATGGTGCTTGTTGCTCAGCCAGAGGAACCGGATGTTTTCGCTCATTTTCAATAATCATATTGTGTAGGCACACACAACAGTTCATCACCTCCCACATCTGATCTTTGGACCAAGTCATAGCGGGGAACCGGACGACAGCAAATCTCTGCTGGAGGACACCAAATGCACGCTCGACGTCTTTTCGGCAAGCTTCTTGTTTCTTCACAAACTCGCAAAGTTTGGGGGTGCTAGGTTTCGAGATAGTCTTCACAAATGTTGCCCACTTTGGATAGATACCGTCTGCAAGGTAGTATCCTTTGTTGTAGTGCCGACCATTGATCACATAGTTCACCGGGGGAGCATGACCCTCAACAAGCTTGGAAAAGATCGGGGAGCAGTTTAGGACGTTGATGTCATTGTTGGATCCAGGCATACCAAAGAAAGAGTGCCAAATCCAGAGATCATGGGTAGCCACTGCTTCAAGTATCACAGTGCAGCCGTTTTTGTGACCCTTGTACATTCCCTGCCACGCAAACGGACAGTTCTTCCATTTTCAATGCATGCAGTCAATGCTTCCAAGCATCCCTGGAAAACCCCTAGCTTCATTTGTTGCAAGGATCCTCTGAGTGTCTTCGACAGTGGGTGATCTCAAGTAAAAGTCCCCGAACACTGCTATGACGGCCCTGCAGAACCGGTAGAAACAATCAAGGGCGGTGGACTCCGCCATCCGAAGATAGTCATCTGCACCATCACCGGGAGCTCCATACGCCAGCATCCTCATAGCCACTATGCACTTCTGCAGTGACGAAAATCCAACCAAACCAGTGCAATCCGCCTTGCATCTGAAGTAGGGGTCAAAGTCTCGGATGGCATACACAATTTGCAGAAATAGCTTTCTGCTCATCCTGAAACGACGCCGGAAAACACTCTCACCATGCAATGGATTATCGGCGAAGTAGTCGGCGTACAACATGCAGTAGCCCTCCATTCGTTGTCTCGGCTTGCACTTCCGGCGACCTGGTGCCGACCCACCACGTCGACCAGTTGCCAGTCCGGCGTACATGCTTGACAAGCAACCGAGGATCATCATGTGCTCCTCGTCTTGGGCGGCGGCTGCCATCTCTTCTCGCATAAGCTCGACGAACATCTGCTCCTCCTCTTCGTCCGAGTCCATGGCCGACGAGGCAAATGGACGAACACCTGACGGGCGTGGTCGAGGCAACCCGAGCCGCGAGCGACGAGGAGTAGGCCAAAGTCGGAAAACAGGCCGGCGGAGGAGCAGCCAGATAGGCCTTCGTCGAAAGACGGCGGAATATAGGCAGGTGGAGAAGGAGGGACGGCGGAATCTGGGCAACAAGCCGGCGGGTGGTGCCGGCGGCGAGAGAGATACGAGGGGTGGGGGAGATTTTGAGCGAGGTGGCGGTGGGGTTCCTGTGTCGAGTCGCCGACAGATCGGGCCCTTCCCCGCTTCCCGATAGATCCCGGGGGACCGGGGATGGCGTGGGCTCGCCGGATGGATGAAGGCCAAATCAGACAAAGGAGGGGGAATGCGGCGGGCGGAATTCGCCGTCCGGATGAAAAAAACAAATCTCGGAGAGATGCTGCCGCCGTGCCCGCGTCCACACGAACAGGCCGCCCACTACCCAACAGTCCTGCTATCTGAGGCCGGCTCCCTGGGCGATGCCAATAAGCTGTCAAGCTGTCTCCACTTCTTGATCCAAGAAAACCTGGATCGGACAAAGGAATTTTCTTATAATGCACACTAACAATAGATGATTTGCTGCGCTAGGTAGAATAATGCTGGCGCTTGCGCAGCCGTGTAGGGTGTGCATCATTGTCCGAAATGGACAGATTAGGCTGCTAATAGAATCATAGAAATCATTATCAGGTTTTATCTTCTTGTGATTTAAATGATCCACTCCCCAGATTGGCACTTCAGTTTTTTGTTTGGTTCTGAGGAAGTGTTCTTGACCAGCACTGCTGAGCTCAGACGGTCTGTTTTCGTGTCTACTTACTACTGCACGTCTCCGATTTTTCAATGCTGGAAAGGAAATTAATGTGTAGGCTGCAGGGATGTTTACTCCAACATTGTTATAACTTTGTTGCACGTTCTCCGGGTATAATCAAACTGTTGTTAGCTTTCAGTACCTGTCGCTATTCGCTCTAAGAAATATATTCTTCTTCGATTCTTCAGAGTTCAGATCATCTTACGCATGCCCGTTTGTTCTATCAGATACGCGATAGACTAGTCTTTAGTTTGACTCGTCTGTTGGACCAATCTGCCAAAGTTTCCACAGGCTCGGCGTCAGATATGAATTAACAATACAGCCGATCTTGACATCTTTGGCACCTTAGTAACTTACGCTTGACGGCTCGAGTAACTTAATACGCAGTCGTTGAGCAAACGGTGACATGCACGGAATGCTTGTCTCAGCGGTCGTACGTGTCCCGGAAGAAACATCAAGAAACACTAGTTAAGTGTACTAGGAAGCAACTAAGATGCGGACATTCAGTCGGTGGGAAAAGTATTGATGTATAAACTACCGCGTGAGGGAGTTTAGTTGGTTGTGAGAAATTTAGATTTCGTGTATCTGATCATCTCTGATGGAATTATGCCCTAATAGTCAAAACAGTGATAGCAATTGTTGGGCCGAAAAATATCAAGAAGATATCGCCCTGACCGTGGTCGAACGTTCTATGTTTTTCTTTACCCCTTCTGTTCTCTAATCTTTTTAGATTGAGTTCACCCAACAACAACATCAAACCGGTTTTTCCCAAGAAAGTTGGGTTAAGCTAGATATTGTTCGATAATTAGGCATAATTTTCATGACTAATTCCAGAATATTAAGCATGATAACAGTAACTATTAGATGCATTAATCAACATGAATAGTAGCAGGGCGAACGGTACAACATCCATCGCTAAATAGATCGAGATATGTCGCACGTACCGATCTGGTGGAGGTGGTGGTGTAGCAGATGACGTCGCTGCAGTAACGTTGTTGATGACAACGTTGTTGACGACGGGTCGAAGTAGACGGTAGGCAGCACTGCCCGACTTAGACGGAAGACGACCCGTGATGAAGAACTTGAGTAGTCGCGCATAACGCTTCCCAAAAACCTAATTCACCCTCTCCCGTAAAGAATCCGGGAGCGACCCGAAGGAAAGTCTCGGCTCGAGGCTCAATCCACTCACCACGATCGCGACGCGAGTCGAGTCGAGTCGAGCGAGCGAGCGAGCGAGGAGGAGGAGCGCACGTGTACCACTCCTATTCTTACTCACTTACTAGTGGTGGAACAACCCATCTTATAAGGTGGTCTAACATTCTCTCAACTTTCCATGTGGGACTAAACTTCCCACCTCTTGCCAGTCCCTAGTGAGCTGCCACTATCTTGGGCTCAAACTCACATGGCTGCCATTAAGTGGGCTTTGAGATTTATAGAAAAATCTGAAATCTAGTATGGGCCATTAAATGTGGGCCCAATATTTCAACAGATATAAAACTCAGCAGAAATAAAAGGAAGCCAAAACAAGAATGAGATAGGAAAAAAGAGTAAATTAAGATTCTGGCACATGGATCGCTGATCACTATGCACTCCTATCAAGAGCCAAGATTTTATATACATTCCAATCCCTCATGTCTCTTACCGCTTCCATCCAAGTCAATTTTGATCGCCCTCTACCCCTTCGAGTCTTCTCCATACTCATTAGAATTCCTTTGTTAACTGAAGCTTCCAGAGGCCTCCATTAGATATGCCCAAACCACCTTAGTCAGTGTTGGACTAGCTTCTCGTCGATCGGTGCGATCCCTAGCCTATCATGAATTACCTCGTTCCTAATCCGGTCCTTTCTTGTATGGCCGCACATCCATCGTAGCATGCGCATCTCCGTAACACTCATTTGTTAGATGTGTTGTCTTTAGTGGGCCAGCATTCTGCCCCATTTAGGACCTTCTTGTCACATAGGATACCAAATGCTTGCCGCCACTTCATCCATCCTGCCTAAAGTTCACCCTTTTAGATTGAGTTCACCCAAATTAAAAAATAGAACAATAACACTAAACATGAAACCATCTAGACTTGCCACGTAAAAATGATTTTAATAAATTGATTTCATCATAAAAATTCATCCAAGTGAATTGTTGTGTCGGCCGTTGGTAGGTCTCTAGGATGAAGTGGTGTGACGGCATGGGTAGGTTGAAGGGGTTCGTTGCATAGAAAACAAAAAATTTCCTACCGCAAAGCGAATAAAACCAACAGATCTAATCTATGGAACACCCAAGATCCAATCTACTAGATCTAAGCAACGAGATGGAGATGAGACTAACCCTCGAAGATTCCAAAGCCTACGAGATTAATCTCGTTGTTGGTGTAGATGATCGTCCCCGGTGCTGCAATCCGGCAGCACTTCCGTACTCGGTCGCGCGTACGGTGTCGATGAAGCTCCTTCCTCTCCCGTTCCAGCGGGCAGCGGAGGTGTGGTAGATCTCCTCCAACGTCCAGCAGCACGACGGCGTGGTGGTGGTGGTGGAGGAAGAAAGCTGCAGGGCTTCGCCTAAGCCCGGACAGCGTATGGTGGAGGGAGAGGCGGCCAGAGGAGGAGGCAATGGGGGGATGGGGTGGCCGGCCCCCTCCCCTCTTTATATAGGGGGCTGGCCGGCCGGGTGGCCCCCTTCCCATCTAGGGTTAGGGGGCGGCGGCCAAGGGGGGAGAGGGGCTTTCCCCTCCCCCAAGTTGATCCCCAGGGAAACCCTAGGGGGTTGGCCGGCCTGGGCCTTGGGGGCCAAGTGCCCCTGGCCCATTAGGCCAGGGAGCATCCCCTCGGCCCACGGTGGGCCTCCGGGTCGTGGGCCCCATGGTGGACCCTTCCGGAACCTTCTAGAACCTTCCAGTCAACACCGGAACAATCCCGAACATTTCCGAAAAAAGAAATCAACTTCCCTTATATGAATCTTATTCTCCGGACTCTTCCGGACCTCCTCGTGACATCCTGGATCACATCCGAGACTCGAACAAACTTCGTCTCCATACCATACTCAAATCTACTCATGCGACATCGAACCTTAAGCGCGTCACCCTACGGTTCGCGAACTATGGACATGGTCGAGACTCCTCTCCGAGCAATAACCAATAGCGGGATGGAGATCCATAATGGCTCCCACATATTCAACGATGACTTAGTGATCGATTGAACCAATTACATACGATGCCAATTCCCTTTGTCTCGCGATATTTTACTTGTTCGAGGTTTGATCATCGGTATCTCCATACCTTGTTCAACCTCGTTACCGACAAGTACTCTTTACTCGTACCGTGGTATGTGATCTCTTATGAACTATTCATATGCTTGCAAGCTAATCAGATGACATTCCACCGAGAGGGCCCAGAGTATATCTATCCGTCATCGGGATGGACAAATCCCACTGTTGATCCATATGCCTCAACTCACACTTTCCAAATACTTAATCCCACCTTTATTGTCACCCATTTACGCAATGACGTTTGATGTAATCAAAGTACCCTTTCGGTGTAAGTGATTTACATGATCTCATGGTCGAAGGATTAAGACAACTATGTATTGAAAGCTTATAGCAAATGAACTTAATGACTTGATCTTATGCTACGCTCATTTGGGTGTGTGTCCATTATATCATTCAACTAATAACATAACCTTGTTATTAATAACATCCAATGTTCATGATCACGAAACCATGATCATCTATTAATCAACAAGCTAGTTATACAAGAGGCTTACTAGGGACTCCTTGTTGTTTACATAACACACATGTATCAATGTTTCGGTTAATACAATTATAGCATGGTATATAAACATTTATCATAAACACAAAGATATTATAATAACCACTTTATTATTGCCTCTTGGGCATATCTCCAACAGTCTCCCACTTGCACTAGAGTCAATAATCTAGATTACATTGTAAGGTACCTAACACCCATGGCATTCTGGTGTTGGTCATGCTTTGCCCTTGGGAGAGCTTTAGTCAACGGATCTGCAACATTCAGATCCGTGTGTACTTTGCAAATCTCTACTTCACCATCTTCGATGTACTCGCGAATCGAATGAAACGCAGCTTGATATGCTTCAGCTTCTTGTGTGACCTTGGTTCCTTTGCATTGGCGATGGCACCCGTGTTGTCACATAAATGACTAGCGGGTCCAATGCACTAGGAACCACACCAAGCTCAACAATGAACCTCTTCATCCATACCGCTTCCGATGAAGCCTCTGAAGCCGCTATATATTCAGATTCTGTTGAAGATTTCGCCACCGTGCATTGCTTGGAACTGCTCCAGCTTACTGCCGCACCATTCAATATAAACACGTACCCAGACTGAGACTTAGAGTCATCAGGGTCGGTGTTCCAACTTGCATCGGTGTAACTGGTTACAACGAGCTCTTGGTCACCGCCATAACAAAGAAACATATCCTTAGTCCTTTTCAAGTACTTCAGGATATTCTTGACCGCTGTCCAGTGTTCCAACCCTGGATCACTTTGATATCTGCTGGTCAAACTAACAGCATGTGCGATATCCGGTCTAGTACACAGCATGGCGTACATGATAGAGCCTACTGCCGAAGCATAGGGGATTTTGCTCATCCTCTCTCTTTCATCTGCCGTAGCCGGACCTTGAGTCTTACTCAAGACCTTACTGGTAACATAGGCAAGAACCCTTTCTTGCTTTCATCCATTCTAAACTTCTTTAGAATCTTGTCCAGATATGTACTTTGTGAAAGGCCTATTAGGCGTCTTGATCTATCTCTATAAATCTTGATGCCTAAAATGTATGCTGCTTCACCAAGGTCTTTCATTGAAAAAGACTTATTCAAATAACCTTTAATGCTGCTTAAAAGTTCTATATCATTCCCAATCAATAATATGTCATCTACATATAATATCAGGAACGCTACAGAGCTCCCACTCACTTTCTTGTAAATACAGGCCTCACCATGAGTCCGTATAAAACCAAAATCTTTGATCACTCTATCAAAGCGTAGGTTCCAACTCCGGGATGCTTGCTTCAGTCCATAAATGGAACGCTGAAGTTTGCATACCTTGTCAGCATTTTTAGGATCGACAAAACCTTTGGGTTGTACCATATACAACTCTTCCTCAATGTCACCATTAAGGAACGCCGTTTTGACATCCATATGCCAAATCTCATAATCGAAAAATGCAGCTATTGCTAACAAAATCCTCACAGACTTTAGCTTCGCTACGGGTGAGAAAGTCTCATCGTAGTCAACTCCTTGAATTTGTCGGAAACCCTTTGCGACAAGTCGAGCTTTATAGACAGTAATATTACCATCAGCATCTGTTTTTCTCTTGAAGATCCATTTATTCTCGACAGCCTTGCGGCTATCAGGTAAGTCTACCAAAGTCCATACTTTGTTATCATACATGGATCCCATTTCGGATTTCATGGCTTCTTGCCATTTGTTGGAATCTGGGCTCATCATCGCTTCTTCATACGTCGCAGGGTCCTCATCATTGTTGTCCACAATCATGACATTTAGACAGGATCATACCAATCAGGAGTGGTACGTTCCCTCGTCGATCTGCGAGGTTCAGTAGCTTCCTCGTTCGAAGTTTCATGATCATCATCATTTGCTTCCTCTCCTATCGGTGTAGGCTGCACAGGAACTTCTTCCGGCACTGCGCTACTCTGATCTATGAGAGAAGGTTCATCAACCTCGTCGAGTTCTACTTTTCTTCCAGTCACTTCTTTAGTGAGAAACTCCTTCTCAAGAAAGGATCCGTTCTTGGCAACAAAGATTTTGCCTTCGGATCTGTGATAGAAAGTATACCCAATTGTTTCTTTAGGGTATCCTATGAAGACGCATTTCTCCGCTTTGGGTTCTAGCTTGTCAGGTTGTAACTTCTTTACATAAGCATCGCAACCCCAAACTTTAAGGAACGACAGCTTAGGTTTCTTCCCAAACCATAATTCATACGGTGTCGTTTCAACGGATTTAGATGGTGCCCTATTTAAAGTGAATGCGTCTGTCTCTAAAGCATAGCCCCAAAACGACAATGGCAAATCGGTAAGAGACATCATAGAACGAACCATATCTAAGAGAGTTCGATTACGACGTTCGGACACACCATTGCGCTGTGGTGTTCCCGGCGGTGTCAACTGTGAAAGTATTCCGCATTTCTTTAAATGCATGCCAAACTCATAACTCAGATATTCGCCTCCGCGATCAGAACGCAGAAACTTAATCTTCTTGTTACGTTGATTTTCTACTTCACTTTGGAATTCCTTGAACTTCTCAAAAGTCTCGGACTTGTGTTTCATAAAGTAAATATACCCATATCTACTCAGATCATCCGTGAAGGTTAGAACATAACGATAACCACCGCGCGATGCTACACTCATTGGTCCGCACACATCGGTATGTATGATTTCCAATAAGTCTGTAGCTCGCTCCATTGTGCCAGAAAATGGAGTCTTAGTCATTTTTCCCATTAGACATGCTTCGCATCTGTCAAGTGACTCAAAGTCAAGTGACTCAAGAAGTCCATCGGAATGGAGTTTCTTCATGCGCTTCACTCCAATATGACCAAGACGACAGTGCCACATATAAGTAGAATTATCATTCAATTTAATTCGTTTAGCATCAATGTTATGAACATGTGTATCACTACTATCGAGATTTAACAAGAATAAACCATTCATCTCAGGTGCATGGCCATAAAAGACATTACTCATATAAATCGAACAACCATTATTCTCAGACTTAAACGAATAACCGTCTTGCATCAAACAAGATCCAGATATAATGTTCATGCTCAACGCAGGTACCAAATAAAAATTATTGAGGTTTAAAACTAATCCCGAAGGTAGATGTAGGGGAGCGTGCCGACGGCGATCACATCGACCTTGGATCCATTTCCAACGCGCATCGTCACCTCGTCCCTTGCCAGGCTTCGTTTATTCCGCAGTTCTGTTTCGAGTTACAAATGTGAGCAACCGAACCAGTATCAAATACCCAGGCACTACTACGAGAACCAGTAAGATAGACATCTATAACATGTATATCAAATATACCTTTCTTCTTGGCATGGCCGCTCTTCAGATCGGCCAAGTATTTGGTGCGATTCCGCTTCCAGTGCCCCTTCCCCTGGCAGTAGTAGCACACAGTCTCAGGCTTAGGACCAGCCTTAGGCTTCTCAGGAGGCGCTGCAACTTTCTTGCCGCCCTTCTTGAAGTTGCCCTTGTTAGGCTTGCCCTGCTTCTTGAAACTGGTGGTCTTGTTGACCATCAACACTTGGTTCTCCTTCTTAATTTCTACTTCAGCAGACTTCAGCATGGAGAAGAGTTCAGGTAACTCTTTGTTCATGTTCTGCATGTTGTAGTTCATCACGAAGTTCTTGTAACTTGGTGGCAGTGATTGGAGGACACGATGAATACCCAGCTTGTTAGGAATCACAATCCCCAAGTCACTGAGCTTCTTCGCATGTCCGGACATGGCGAACATGTGCTCACTAACGGAGCTGCCCTCTTCCATCATGCAGTTAAAGAACTGTTTCGAGGCCTCATAGCTCTCCACGGCTGCATGAGTCTCAAAGATAAGTTTGAGCTCACGCATCATCTCACGTGGGTCGTGGTGCTCAAAACGCTTTTGGAGCTCTGCCTCTAAACTGCACAGGATGGCACACTGAATTTCGGAGTACCGAGTTACCCGAGTCTCATAAACATTCTTTATGTCCTCGGACACTGCAGGAGGTGGTGGGGGACCTAGCGGTGCTTCGAGCACAAATTGCATGCTCACGCCAGTGAGGAAAATCCTCACATGACGGGACCAGTCGGTGAAGTTGCTACCATTGCCCTTAAGCTTTTCTTTCTCTAGGAACTGGTTAAAATTGATGGAGGGGGCGCCATGATCTACAACATATTTGCAAAGAGTTTAGACTAAGTTTATGATAAAATGAGTTCAGTTTTAATTCTTAAATTAACTAGGTGAACTCCCACTCAAAACAACATCCCTCGCATTGTCTTAGTGATTACACGAACCAAATCCACTACACCAAGTCCGATCTTCACGAGAAAAGATGTAGTTTCAAAGGCGAACACTCAAAGTGTTCATCATATCATTCATATGACTCATGCTCTACCTTTCGGTATCCCGTGTTCCGAGACCATGTCTGTACATGCTAGGCTCGTCAAGGCAACCTTAGTATCCGCGTGTGCAAATCTGGCTTGCACCCGTTGTATGCACATGTAGAGTCTATCACACCCGATCATCACGAGATGCTTCGAAACGACAAGTCTTAGCAACGGTGCATACTAAGGATGAACACTTTATTATCTTGATATTTAGTGAGAGGGATCATCTTATAATGCTACCGTCGCGATCTAAGCAAAATAAGATTCATAAAAGGATTAACATCACATGCAATTCATAATGTGTGATATGATATGGCCTTTCTTCTTGTGCTTTTGATCTCCATCTCCAAAGCACGGACATGATCTCCATCATCACCAGCATGGCGTCAAGGTCAGTGGCGCCGCTTCATGGTTGTCCATCACTTATAGCTACTATAACAACTACTTGAAATAAAGCTATTACATGATGAATAGACACGCAGGTCTTTAACAAAAATTAAAGACAACCATTAGGCTCCTGCCGGTTGCCATAATACATCAATGAACATCTCATACATCGAATATAATCATCATCACATTATGGCCATATCACATCACCAAACCACAAAAACAAGTTAGACGCCTCTAATTTGGTTTGCATCTTTTACGTGGTTTAGGGTTTTCGAGTAAGATCCAATCTACCTACGAACATGAACCACAACGGTGATACTAGTGTTGACAATAGAAGTGCAAATTACAATCTTCACTATGGTGGGAGAGACAGACACCCGCAAAGCCACTTATGCAATACAAGTTGCATGTCAAGCGTGGAGCAAGTCTCATGAGACGCGGTCATGTAAAGTTAGCCCGGGCCGCTTCATCCCACCATCCCGCAAGAAGCAAAGTACACAAACTAAAGCAACAAAAGCATCACCGCCCACAAAACCATTGTGTTCTACTCGTGCAACAGATCTATGCATAGACGTGGCTCTGATACCACTGAAGGGGTTCGTTGCATAGAAAACAAAAATTTTCCTACCGCAAAGCGAATAAAACCAACAGATCTAATCTATGGAACACCCAAGATCCAATCTACTAGATCTAAGCAACGAGATGGAGATGAGACTAACCCTCGAAGATTCCAAAGCCTACGAGATTAATCTCGTTGTTGGTGTAGATGATCGTCCCCGGTGCTGCAATCCGGCAGCACTTCCGTACTCGGTCGCGCGTACGGTGTCGATGAAGCTCCTTCCTCTCCCGTTCCAGCGGGCAGCGGAGGTGTGGTAGATCTCCTCCAACGTCCAGCAGCACGACGGCGTGGTGGTGGTGGTGGAGGAAGAAAACTGCAGGGCTTCGCCTAAGCCCGGACAGCGTATGGTGGAGGGAGAGGCGGCCAGAGGAGGAGGCAATGGGAGGATGGGGTGGCCGGCCACCCCCTCCCCTCTTTATATAGGGGGCTGGCCGGCCAGGGTGGCCCCCTTCCCATCTAGGGTTAGGGGGCGGCGGCCAAGGGGAGAGGGGCTTTCCCCCCCAAGTTGATCCCCCAGGGAAACCCTAGGGTGTTGGCCGGCCTGGGCCTTGGGGGCCAAGTGCCCCTGGCCCATTAGGCCGGGAGCATCCCCTCGGCCCACGGTGGGCCTCCCGGGTCGTGGGCCCCATGGTGGACCCTTCCGGAACCTTCTAGAACCTTCCGGTCAACACGGAACAATCCCGAACATTTCCGAAAACCCAGAAATCAACTTCCCTTATATGAATCTTATTCTCCGGACTCTTCCGGACCTCCTCGTGACATCCTGGATCACATCCGAGACTCCGAACAAACTTCGTCTCCATACCATACTCAAATCTACTCATGCGACATCGAACCTTAAGCGCGTCACCCTACGGTTCGCGAACTATGCAGACATGGTCGAGACTCCTCTCCGAGCAATAACCAATAGCGGGATCTGGAGATCCATAATGGCTCCCACATATTCAACGATGACTTAGTGATCGATTGAACCAATTACATACGATGCCAATTCCCTTTGTCTCGCGATATTTTACTTGTCCGAGGTTTGATCATCGGTATCTCCATACCTTGTTCAACCTCGTTACCGACAAGTACTCTTTACTCGTACCGTGGTATGTGATCTCTTATGAACTATTCATATGCTTGCAAGCTAATCAGATGACATTCCACCGAGAGGGCCCAGAGTATATCTATCCGTCATCAGGATGGACAAATCCCACTGTTGATCCATATGCCTCAACTCACACTTTCCAAATACTTAATCCCACCTTTATTGTCACCCATTTACGCAATGATGTTTGATGTAATCAAAGTACCCTTTCAGTGTAAGTGATTTACATGATCTCATGGTCGAAGGATTAAGACAACTATGTATTGAAAGCTTATAGCAAATGAACTTAATGACTTGATCTTATGCTACGCTCATTTGGGTGTGTGTCCATTATATCATTCAACTAATGACATAACCTTGTTATTAATAACATCCAATGTTCATGATCACGAAACCATGATCATCTATTAATCAACAAGCTAGTTATACAAGAGGCTTACTAGGGACTCCTTGTTGTTTACATAACACACATGTATCAATGTTTCGGTTAATACAATTATAGCATGGTATATAAACATTTATCATAAACACAAAGATATTATAATAACCACTTTATTATTGCCTCTTGGGCATATCTCCAACATAGGTTTCTAGGATGAAGTAGTGTTGTCGTAGGGACAACTCTCAAACTCCACCATTGGCAAAGTGTTGTCGTATGTGCAATTCCTTTGTAATTTAGAAATTGCTTTCCCAGCTAAAAGCGAACCTTCACGAACTAAGCAAAATTACAAATTTCTATTTGCATGAATTTTTCTTCCCTGGAATTGTTTTTAGCAAAATAGTAGGAAATAACCATGTAAGCAAGTTATACTCTTAGGTGATCTTAGCATCATCATCAAAACAAAATGTGTGTTCTTGAACACTAAATAATCTGGCATCATGTCTTTCTTAGAAAAAAATTAGATATCTCTTTCATTCTATTCAAGATGCCTAGAAGGATTCTCATCTTATGTACTTGAAATTTCTACAAATGGATCGATAGAAGTTTCAACATTAATAAACATAGGAGGGATGAAACAATCTGTTTGAAATTGTTGTCCAGACGGGAGTCACTGCAAATGGTGATGGTGCTTGTGGATATTCTCCTCCTTGGAGGCGTTGTCGAGAGTATTAACTCACCACCTCTTCTATTTGGACCATAGCCGACTAGGGTTGAGGTCAGGTGGCCACGGTGGCAGCTGACATGGCCAAATACCTATCGAGGTTCACTTGTGGGTCTTGGTGTGAGCGTCTCTTAGAGAAAGCCTTGTGTGGATGAGGAAAATGTTGGCAACTACGACGTCTATGGTTCTCAAATGTCATTTCCCTCGTTGAAGGTATTGCCAATTTTCATTTAGACCTACTCAAAGTTGGATGTTTATAGACAATGGTGGTTTCACAGGACACTGGTGGAAGTTCTCATGTTCTCTTCAGATGTGTCGTTTTTCATGCCTAGTTTAGCCAGGTGGTTTTCCATGTTATCACGATTTTCTTAATTGTGTTCTCTAATCAACCGCGCACGTTTGCATGTTTTCTGACCTAGTTCTTGTGATAAAACCCATAAACTAAATTAATAGGATCTATGTGCCCTCTCGACGGTGTTTGATATAAAGTAAGTTCATTTGTACCAATATTTGGTTCAACATTTTTTCTTCAAAAAATTCAGCATTAGTGAATTTGTTTTCCAGGGTGAAATATATGTGAGATGGGTGCAGGTGTGGATGCCCATATCAACAAGAAAGAAAATGGAAAAAACGGCGTTTCTCCTCCCAGGAGCATATCATATGCTCCTGATTTTAAAATGACTTTTAAACATATTTTAAAACATTGAAAAAATATGGTAAAAAAAGTCGCACATATATCTTAATGTTCTATGTGCTCGCAAAGTTGTTTCCCAAAAATTCGGCATTTTTTGTGTCACGTGCAAAAAACAAATTTTTGTGTTAAAAAAGCTCTTCACATGGAAATATTCTTATTTTTTTACACATGACACAAAAATATCGATTTTTTATGAAACTTGGCGTGCTCATTAGAATGTCGATATGTACGTGGGATTTTATTTTTAGATTTTTCAACATTTTAAAATGATTTTTTTCAATAGCAGGAGCATGTGCACGCTAGATCAAAATTGGATTTCCAAGCATGTGCACCCTAGATCAAAATTAGATTTCCGAGAAAAATAAGACTTCTTAGGCCATGTACAACATAAGCGCTTAGAGTAGGCGTTAGGCTGTTTTTCCTGGCTGTTTCGTTCAATTTTCGATCGATCCCAGGATTGAGGTTGGCATCGGCGCAAAAAGTTAAGCCGGCGCTCCGATTCTCTGGACAGATTGATTTGCCTAGCAGCAGGCCTGGTTACTCGTAGAAAAGAAATAAGCTAGCGTCTCAAACTAGCGCTTATCATTGTAGATCTAGGCGCTTATGAGATAATTTAATTTCTTGCTATTAATTTTTTTTATGTAAGCGCCTATAATAGCGCCCCGCGTTGGTGATGCCCTTACTAGTAGTTGGAGGATTTCGGATGTCACTTCCCTCAACTCCCGCGTGGGAAACCAACTGAACACTGTGGCACTAATGTCTAGCACGTGCCATTGACTAGCAGCACCACTACAGTACACGTTGCCAACGCTTGATGTGATAATTCCGGCTCCGGATCTCGGATCACCCTTTTGAGCAGTCGTCAGCCACTTGATCCTTGGCCATTCCGTCCGGTTCCTTTCTGCTCCGGGACCCCGATGTCTCTGTTTCGTTCCCCCGCACCTCAGTTTTCCACGGCGGCCCCGGCTACTAGGCTCGTGCCGGTCACATCAGCCCCGGCCATGTTTGTCCGGAGTTGCCTCAAGTTCAATGCTCGTTTCAGTTCAGAAAGAGGGTGAAGAAATGGCGTCGGAGGAGAGGTTCCGAATAAAAATCTTCAGCACGCTCCAGTAAAGCAAGAAAAAACGTTTGCTTGATGACTTTTGCAGTTGCAGACTTGCAGTACGGCGTGAAATAATCTCCCGCTCAATCTCTCACGGCCGACTAGTTTTTTTTCGAAATGGAGGCCTAGCCCCAGCTTCTGCATCGGTCGATGCATATGGCTTGTCATTTATTTCAAAGTATGAGTAGCAACATATTTAAAGTTTACAATCAAGTATCGGATAAAGTCGAAACATGAATCAACCAAACGAAAATGAGGCACACAAAGCGACTATCCATTTCCTAGTCTATTAATGTGCCGCCATCCAGTAGCCTGGAAAAAGAAGTCCTGAGCGACCGTCATAAGCCGGTTGCAGCCAGTAACCATATCCTCCCGTTGATCCTCCGGGAGCAGGAAGACCCAAAGCTGGACCCAATGGGTAGCACGCCGGATAACCTGCAAGAAATTAGTACCATTTTGTTTGTTAAACACAATGTCGTTTCTAGTTCTCCAAATGGACCAACAAAGAGCAGAAACGCCAATACGAATTCTATCTTTATCGATCCTCCGCAATCCATTTAACCAGTTACCGAACATATTAGTAATGTTAGATGGAGGCTGTAAATTGTAAGCAAGATAAACAATACGCCATATAAGCTTTGCAAAAGGGAAAGTAAGGAACATATGGTTAACAGTTTCAGTAGAATCATAAAAACAACAATTTTGACAACCATTCCACTTCCTTTTAGCCAAATTATCTCTAGGTAACAACACTTTATTACTAAGAAACCACATAAAAAATTTAATTTTTAAAGGAATCTTCAATTTCCATAAATATTTGCGGAGAAATCTAGTATCATCATTCATTAAATCGAGATACATAGACTTAACCGTAAAACAACCCGAGTTTGTGAGCTTCCAAACAAACTTATCGGCCTCAGTCAACAGATTAACTGAAATCATTCATCCCACTTGTGATCATTTAGACTCTTTCGAAAGGAAATATTAAGAGGCGTGCTGGCAAGTACAGTGGATACCAAAACATTTCTGTGTTGTACAATATTGTAAAGAGAAGGATACTGTTGTGCTAAAGGCAAATCCCCTATCCAAATATCCTCCCAAAAACGCACACTTGCGCCATTTCCGATTTTGAAATATCCTCTACTAAAAAAATCTTGCTTCACATGCATAAGACCTTTCCAAAATGGAGAGCCAGTGGGTTTCACTTCGACTTGCGCAAGTGTTTTATTTTTCAAGTACTACCTCCGTTCTTAATTAATTGACGCGGGGTCACACCAGAAGTAAACAATAGCTAGACACAATAGCTAGACCAGAGGTAGTACTTATTATGTATTAATTCCTGCCACATACCTTCTTCAGTTAAAAGTTTAAACAACCATTTGCTGAGTAAACATCTATTTTTTAACTCAAGCACCTCAATCCTAAGTCCCCCTTGATCCTTTGGTCTACAAACAATATTCCACTTTGTTAATCTATATTTCTTCTTAGTTTCATCTGATTGCCAAAAGAAATTCGAGCGATAATAATCTAACCTTTTCCTTACCCCTTTTGGAATTTCCAAGAAGGAGAGCATGAACATTGGTAAGCTTGTTAACACCGAATTTATAAGAACCAGCCTATCCCCATACGATAGCATTTTGCTACGCCAACATCCGAGTTTAGACACAAAACGACTCTCCACCGGATTCCATTCCGCATTACGAAGGGTTCTATGGTGTATAGGTATACCAAGATATCTGAATGGTAAAGCTCCGGATTCACATCCAAATATTTGTTTATATTGATGCTCCATATCTTTCGCTTTGCCAAAACAAAAAATCTCGCTCTTATGAAAATTAATTTTCAACCCCGATAGTACTGTTCAAAAATGCAAAGAATCAACTTCATATTGACTGCTTTAGCTGTGTCATGCTCCATGAATAGTATCGTATCATCAGCATATTGGAGTATCACGGCCGACTAGCTGGAGATCGATGCTATCACTACAGGTCCAGTGATCCCGTTCGCACATCCGCAGGCGCATGTACCCCAATCAGCCAATCAACGAATACACATGTTGCAAACGCTCTCTGGAGACTTGTTAACTTGCACCTATGTATACGCACCAGTAGTACATGAAAAGGAAGTGTTCAGAAAGCGGCGAGCAAAATTCTACAATGCTAGTCGGATGAGAAAATATCATGCACGTGAAAAGCAGTTAATGTAATACTTTTCTCATGCTATAAAGTAGTTGCAGTTTTTCAACACAACTACTTATCCGACTAGGATTGTAAACAGTTAAGGATCCCTTTGATTCAAAGGATGCTAATAGGAAAAAAGCAGGAACACTATATCATGCTCCTGGTAGCAAAAATCATTAGAGGTTTGATTCTCAAAAGAAAACATACTAGCATTTGAAATTCTATAGGAATAAAAAAATGCACGAATTAGTTGCAGTACTCCGCCGCATACCTCGATCGATGCAGAGGCTGGGGCTACGGTCTCCATTTCAAAAAAAAGTTGCGGTAATCGTTTGGTTGCACCATCAGAAAAGCAGAGAAAATTTCTATAGAGATTAAGTACATGTTATATTTTCCATAGACACATATGAAAAACTTTGAAGAGGTCTAGCCTCTTGCTAGAAATCATATGAGATTGTAGTATAGGAAAACAATCCATACAAATTTTGGAGGATTCAATCCTTTAAATCAGATGGCCTCTCTAGAAAAAAATTCAATGTGTAAGAATCCTACAAATTGCTTTAAAAAGTTATTTAAATCAAACAGGTCCTAAGTAGATATTAGTAAGTGCACATGTGCAATGCACAAAAAAAAAGTTCCTAGTGAAAATTTGTAATAATTAAAAGCGGGGCACTATTGTTGTCATGTTGTTGCATTGAGATGGTAAATCCAACAATTGGTCTAGATACCGTTGTTATCTAATATTCACCTGCAATCTCATAGAAATTTGTTTTGCACGGGCAAAAATAACAAATATTGAGGTGCATCTCTTTTCCGCGAAAGCCAAAGACATGCCCATTATATTGTAACTCATTTAGATGTACAAATATAAAGAAATGTTGAGTAATATTTTCATGCAAAGGCATGCATCGATTAATGCAAAATAACAGTTGCATGTGTGAAACAGAAAAATTATAAATTAAAATAATGAATATAGATAATTTTTCAGCTTCACCAAATGAGCAGTGTTTTCAAGATTTCACCTTCCATTTCGTGTTTCAACCAAATACAAAGATAGGTATTGCCCGCGGGCAAGAATACATATGAAGAAGGAAAACCCTCTAAGGGCTTGGTACAATAAAATTCGGAAAAGAACTCGATACATTTTCTTGGTTTCATTGTCACCTGTTTCATCAATTCTTGTTTTTTATTTGGCAAATCATCTGCCAAATGTCTAAATTAATCCATGAAATATAATGTTTCTAATGGTACTTGAAGAACCATTCCGCTTTGTACTAGAGCTACTTAGGTTAATGATTGGCAGACACACACTAGAAAAAGTCGTTATTAGCCACAGGGTAGCCCGACGAATTAGCTAGAAGACTACTCATAGTGGGAGTAACATAGCTAGTAACATCACACACCCCAATGCATTTTGGTGACATGGCATGCCAATAAATGAAGAAAGAGAGTGGAATGGTAAGTAATTCTGCATCGAAGACAAGATGGAATCTAATAAATATAATGCATACACCGCATTTACTATCCACTATGAAGGTAGTAACATAGGGTAGTGCATGCATCATGTTAGCTCATGTATACTAGTCGAAAAGGACCGTGCGGAAAGAGTGACAAGAAGTGGCATCTGAGGGGTCGAGAGAGAATAAAAAAAAAAACGGCGTTGTCGTCGAGGTCACGGCGAGTGATGTACCTTCAGACTTGACCGTAGCTCGTATACGGGTTGGTTTTGTTGTGTGTGCACGTACGGGGCTCCAAGCATCAGCTAGCAAGAAGAAGCGTACGTTGTTTTGATCTGACTTTTATTTACGGGGTATACTAGTAAGTAAGCAAGATGATCTCCGTGGCGATCTGCCATGGCCGGCCGCCCGGCCGACTATGCGACTAGCTGGCTGGGGCTATGCTCCGTTCACACCCGCGCGCGGCGCAATCAGCAATCGACCTCACACGTCACAAACGCTCCCTCTCTCTCAGGCTCTCAGCTGACTTGTTGACTTGCAGCATGAAAATGAAGCATTCGAAAGGCGCCATGTAAAATTCCACGGTCCTGAGCTTTAGTCGGAAGAGAAAATTATGTGCACGTGAAATCAATTTAGCAAAGCACATTTGTACGTTGTATAAAGCTGATTCAGCTGGGAACTACACTGATCGTGATCGTGATCTTCTTACCTTCAGTCGCCAGCCATATTGGTACAGTATTTAACTCGCTAATTAGCCACAAATTAACGTGCGCCGCGTTTGGTTATCGTATCGTGCCCGCCATCGAGGCAGCCTCGTTGAAGTTGAACCCGTGGTCCACGGTCAGAGCACGCCACCGGTCGCGGCCCTGCGCTACAGGACGCTGGTACAGTTCACTGGAAATGGCGAGACATGGGCAGGTCACGCATCAACCGATCGCCAGCCAAATCGCCATAATGATTCGGATTGCGGAGTAGTCAAAGAGTCGGAGTGACGGGGACGGGACCCGGCCACCCGCCCTTGGACCTTGGTGATGTGCCTTTGGCGCCGTGGGTTGTCGCGCGCGCGTGGTTCAAAGTCTCCGCAGAAAACTTGGAAGAAAAACGAGGGAGCTCGAGCTCGACGTACGCAGCGGCGGCGTGGCGCGGAGAGTGCCTTGGGTTGCTGGAGCAACCGCGGCCACGGGACGGAATCGCGCCCATCGACGGCGACGTTTTCTCGGCGGTGGCCCTAGCTAAGCTAAGCTAGCCAAAGTGGAAAAGGTCTACGCGCCTGATCACGACCTGCTAAGCCATGGATGGGCAGTTCTCGCATTTACTTGTATACTGATGAGCAAGCAGAAGCTGCTTGCTGGTTTCGGCTGTCCTGCTTCGCGCGAGGTGTGCAACTTCACGTACCTGTCCGACCCGATCGGGCATCTGCTTCCGACCGCTAACTGCTTTTAGCCATCTCGTATGGCCTCGCTCGCTAGGCGCTAGGTCAGCTCGACCGGTGAACGCTCTCTGCAGTGCTACTTGTGACAGTAACTGTTTCCTCTACAGGTAGTAGGAGGAGCAGTAAGGGCATCTCCCGGCGGCCCAGGACGTAGCGTCCGTTTAAGCGTTTGGCCGAACAGACCGAACAGCGCCAGCGTCGCGTGTCGTTTGGGTCGCACGCCCAACGCGCGGACGCACCGCAAATGTAATAAAAAACATAAATGAAAATGAAAAATAAAAACAGCAGCAAATAAATATAAACTACTGGTTAGTTAAACTTAGCCCTATTTTGGGCAATTTTTACACAAAAGAAAGCCCTATATGGGCTTTAAACTAAAAGGAAACCCTAGACGGGGTTTGCGAGCACGTGGCAAGATACTACCGTAGTACTCGTCATCGTCGCGTCGATGACGCGCTACGCCGGCGGCGTTCGGCTCGACACGCCGGAGGGCACCGGGGACTCGGCGGGGCTCCCAGCTGCGCCCTTTCCAGGCGAGTGCGGGTTCGGCGGGCTCGCCGGCTGCGCGGCCGTGCCTGCGCGGACTCTCGGAGCTGCTCCTCCTCCGCGCTCCTCTCCGCAGCGCGCGGCGCTCCTCCGGATCTCGGCGTGCGGCGGCCGGAGCCGGGATGGCGGGAACCCGATCCGGCTCGTGCCGGCCGTGGGGAGGTGCACGTCCACGGCATTGGGACGCGGCGTCCCGAACATCGCCGCAACGGTGACGTAGATCCGCTCGCGTGGGAGCGCCGGCGGCCCCATTGCGAGCGCCGGCGGCGCGACTTGCCGCTGCGCCGGCCTCGTGGTCGTTGGCGGACGCTCGAACTCGCCGGGGCCATGGCGGCGAAGCTTCGAGCTCGCGCGTGCGGAGTGGAAAGTGGGGCGGATAGGGACAGTCCTTCCCAGTCCACATTTAATAGGAGGGCACCAGTGGGCCACCACGCGGACGGGCGGACGCGAGGACGCGTGCCATGGCCACACAAACCCGGCCAAGATTTGGGCCGGGTTTGCGTCGTTCCGGACGCCGCGGCCGTCCGCTTTGCGGTGCGCGTACCGCGTTGGTTTTTTGTTTCGACTCATCCGGACGTGGCGCGGATGGTCGCCCGGTTGGAGATGCCCTAAAGAGCTCGTCTACTCGGCTCATACCTTCCCATCAAGCTGCTGCCGGTCCTTGAAACTCCAAAACATTTGCTGCGACCGAATCGGGCCGGCAGGCAATGTGCCACAAATAAATTCCGATTGCACTCGCTCGCTGCCATGCGTACGGCAGAGGACTCGCCTCGAGCAATTGTTCTCGCACCAACGGTCAACATGGTTTACTTCTGCCAGCCGGTAACTATCCGAAAAGTGCTTTTAGCTCCCGAGCTCCAGTGCTCTCGCTATGTTAAAAAAAATTAAAAATATTTTTACAAGTTATAAAAATCATGAAAATAATTCTGAAGAATGCCATTGATACATCTCACAATCATGCAAAATCCCAATCCAAATTTTTTTTTATTTTGAGCTAGAGAAAAATGACAAAATCTGATATGTTTTTGAGATTTGAAAATGACTACTCAGATCTACAATTTTGTCATTTTTACGTAGCTCAAAATATTAAGTATTTGAAATTGATTTTTTGCACGTTTGTTGGATACATCATTGGCTATGTGTAGATTTTTTTCTAGAATTTTTTAAAACCCAAAAATATGATTTTTGATTTTTTTCTAAAAAACGAGATCACTGGTGCCCATGTGCACCAAATCTCTGTCCGTAACTATCTTACTATCATGGAACGAACGGGAAGAGCATACTGACGTGCTTTGCTTCATTGCGTGGCAGCATATGGCTTAATTAATTTGCACGGTTTCCATGTGATATTTCAACAAGATTCGGCAGCGCAAATCCCGCACGCAAACTCTGTTCGTTTAGATTAATCTGGAAAGTAAAGAATTAGTAAATAGAGAGATCACTGTCGACGTGCACGGCGGAAGACGCTTGATGACTCAGCCGCTCATTCGCTCTGCGTCGATCGGCGGTATCGTGTTTGACGAATCTAACGAACCATCGGGTCTTCCACGACTACGTACAGAGTGTCAGAGTGGTAAGTATAGTATGTAAACCAATTCTCTAAACCTAGAGCGTGTATATAATCTACAATCCCCAGTTAAACTCTTCAAAATTTCAACGAATCTGCCAACGAAGCCAGTCCTTGATTGGACCTCAATAAAATGACCCCAGAAACTTTCCACGTGTATTTGCCAATCTAAACGAATCAGTTTGGTTGACTAATTGCTGGCAGATTGGACAATTAGTCTACACGATATTTCAAAGATTCCCTAAATCATTCACTAACATTGCCAGGAGTTGGCGATAGTTATTATTTTAACCAGGAGTTGGAGGTCACAATGATATGGAAAACAAAGGGCAAACATCTTCGATACCATGCTAGGATTATTTACGTAAACTTCATGTTTAAAAGGTGCCAAAACGTAGCAGATATTGCCAGGAGTATTATCTTTCCTCAAATATGAATTTAATCGAGTTATCACCAACCCATAGCACATGGAGACTTACCAAAGCATACCATATATTGCCATCTTAAAGGCTAATGATGCGGCGATGCAATGCGCAAAATTTATCGAAAGGACTATTTGTATCTAAAAATAACCTTTGACAACATTTACCATCGAAGAAAAGGAAATTACCATGAAAAATACTAATGTGGATATACAAAATGTGTTTGCTCCAGTACAACCTCCTCACGAAAACTCACAAACTCAAACACCAAGACGGCTAAGATTGCTTGATACCCATTTATTACAGTACGTGGGTATACTGGGTTTGGATATGAGCTTAGGAGATCTCAAAATTAATTAATTTGCCAATTACCCAAGAGCCTAAATTGAGTTTGATGGAGGGGTAGTAGTTGCAAGCCTTTGTACACAAATTTGAGTTGAATTTGATAAAATAATCTTTTGAGGGGTTGTTGACAAGGTCACTCTTTCTGGCATAATTGTACGATTAAGAAAATAATTCCTATCTTTTTCGATAAAGGGAATATATTAATATCGTGAAGATACCAATCACGCCCAATCTCTGCAATAACGCAGTGCCCTAATAGAAATGCGGAGGCACACAACCAAAAAAATGCAGAAAATAAAAGTCCCGCTATAGTGATCTATCAGTATAACAGCGGACGAAACACCATCAAAACAACACTAGAATTTCATCTTCTTTAAAAACGACGCCTCTAAAAAGGAAACAGTGCACAAGTATCGTCAACGCCCTGATGGTAGATCATAGGTTTTCACCTAGGAGAAAATCCACACTCACAAAACAATGCATGCAACAAGGTCCGACTAATCTAGCAACTGTAATTGTTTGGTCACTCGTGAAGCAAGCACATCCAGCAGAGTCCACCCTAGCCCTTGCTACCTAACATGTTCCTCTACTCTGTCACAGGGTACTATTCCACATCGGCTGCTCAACGTGTCATGGCTCATGGTAAAGCTCATGTTCCTTCCTCCCACCAGATGGAGCTCACATAGCTTCTAAACATGGCCTCATGATGTTGGACAAGTTGGAGATGAAACGAATAGGGGTAATGAGTTCGGAATCACTAGATTCAGCTCTGGCAGGCTCTAGTGACCCGGATTCAAGTCCGAGGCGGCGGGGTTATTGCAGCAAAATTAAGGTTCACAATTAGTTGCATTTTTTCTCGGTGATATGATGTGACCAACATGAATTTGTTTCATGGATGCCTTTGAAGTGTTACAATGTTTTAGCATGTTCCATATGTTTTTCCGAGTCACTGCGAGAAAAATGTTGAGACGATGTAGCACACACAAAATATGAATCAAGCGCCACATATCGCGACTCTAGTTCATATATCCAGCCATATTGGACAAGCGACCGATTAAAAATTAGTTCAACCAATTGGCGTCTATCGTTGGCATAAGTTCAATTTCTGGCAAATAATAAGAATCATGCTACTTTAACACTAACCTGATTCTTATTGGAAAATGGGTCCATGTATGACCATTTTTTTCTCGAAACATAGAGAAATCACATATTTTTTCTATTAAGTCATGTAACTTGTATTGTCGATATTATATTTCTATTTATATTTATATATAATAACCCAATCTATAAAAAACAGCATCAAAATGTGTTTCTTTTTTAAATTTTGCATGGACAAGTTTATACGGTTTATCTACATGGATGATATCCATATAAGATTTTGTAATCTTTTTGTGAATCAAAATCTTACTTGACCTCGTCCCTTGCATAAATGGATTATTTTTTCGAAATGGGTTTTCCCAGCCTCTGCATCAAAATGATGCATACAACCGCTTTATTAAGGTTTAAAATGAATCTAGTTGTACACATGAACGATTAAAGACTTATTACAAATCACGGATCACAAAGGGTCTCAACAAAAATGAGTAATCTAAAAAAGAGTAGCAACATGAAACTCCTTTGCATCAGCATTCCAAACGTCTATCAGCAGACCACCCGCACCGGTTGTAGAAATTCCGTGCAACCGTAACCAGGAGGTTGCACCCATATCCAGTCGCGAGATAGGACCACATATGGACTAAGTGTGTAGCTAAAAGGATGACCTTGATCAATTGCTAATTGACATGTGAGGCTTATCAAGTAGATATATGATATGATGTGAGTATGTGTCTACCTGGAGGACGATGCAACTAATTAATATACGAATCAACTAATAATCAAGTAATGCATAGTTGTGTTCCGCTCGTTGCAGGCTGTGCTAACCTAGTTTAAGTACCTACTGCAAATTGAGAGGCATCTCACGGCAATAATTAGAACCTACGATCGTGATTTCTAGCTTGGCGAGTGTGGCGATCGAGGAAGGATAACACGAAGTACTACTTGCGTGGATGCATCAGTGCCTGCGTGCAAGTCTTTCCCCTTGTCTAGGATCCTTATTCCAGAGCCCAAATGGGACAAATCATACTCTAGTGACATTGCACGCAAATCGACCAATGCTCCACCCACATGTGACAAATAATACATTTGTTCTTGGGAATGGGATGAATAATACTCTAGTGACAAAACACCCAAATCGACCAATGATCCATCCACATGCATTCTAAACCTTACTTGCTGGTACTTTACTTTTGCTAAATTCAGCTTCTCCAAAGAGAGATGATGTACCATTTCAGCCATATCGGCGCGCAGGCGATAATCATGTCCAAGCTACTCTATTCGAAAAAAAAAAAATGTCCAAGCTACTCTAGGAACGATCGGTCTAACGAGGCGAAGACCAAGCTGACGTGTAGCAAAGCAAGGCGAACGTGCATATACATGTATTTTACAAGACAATATATTACTTTGTGTACAAGGTTCGTCAAAATCGAACTTGGTCAAATTCAACAAATTATATAAAAAATCAAAAAAATCCCTATTACTAATACAATATAATATCATAATATTTACATTTAGTTATGAGTGTGACTATTTCTCAGTCGACTGAGAACTAACTTCGTGCTCAGTCAGATGATGTCATCAAAACTCAATTGCAATTCATGTTGCTAGAACTAAATTTGAGGTAGGGCAAACTAAAAAAAATGATGCAAATACCAAAATAGTCGTAAGACATGAACGTCATATATGATTCTAACGAAATAACTTTTACGATAAAACAAAGACATATTTGATATATGTAGAAGCCAAAACATAACAATAATGCCACCTCAATGCCAAGGCTTTACTTTTTTGTAAAAAGAATAATTTTATCGATTAAGACTTTTAAATATACATCATGAGCAACTAGGTCTTAATGATCTTTGTCGCCAAGAAACCCTTCCAATTCACCATCTCAATGAGGTGATAATGTCTTTGATGAAATCATGATGTGTCTTTCAAATATCAAGAAAAACTCTAAATTTTCAATTCTACACGTTTGAATAATGAATATCACAAAGTTATCCAACATATACAATGATTCATGATAAATCTCTATAATAGAAATATACTAAGATTCACGATAAATATCTATAATAAAAAATATAGAATCATTGTGATTTACATTGAACCTAGAAAGTCTATGTTTCTAGTTCAAATTCGATTTTACACAATGTTCTCTAAAACAATCATAACTTTCTCACACGGAGTCTATTTTTTATGCACAACCATTCAAAATATTCAAAAAAAAACATGTGCATCTAAATATATTCACCAAAAATCAAGATAGGACGGCTACCCTGCCTTGCCCCAAAGGAAGCTTATCCCCTGGACGGACTGACGGCAGTACGTACAGGATCGATTCAGATGATTGGAAACGATGGCAGGATATCACCCTATTTGGTCTGTGAAATCTTGAGTTGTGGCTTCACGTCACCACATCGACGTGAGTAATGGTCAGCCCGGAGTGAGGCTTTATGTGACTACGTCGACAAACAATTTGAGCTCTTTTGTGTTGGTTGAAAGGCTTGTAACTTTGTAAAAGAGGCAGTTGGGACATGCATGGTGATCGTCTGTGCAAAAGCGGTCGACCTGGCCCTGTATTAAAAAAAGAGACCCATATGAGCGAGCACCCAGAGTATATTCTCGTAGGGGAGCTATGAGCAGCAAACCGCGGTGTCTGAGAGACTCGAACCCGGGTTGCTAGGTAGCCGAGCGCACTCCTGCTTCAGCTAGCCATCTGACCCTTTGTCAAACCCACCTAGCCCTGTATCTACAATCTCGCAACTAGTGTTAAATTTTCCAATGTAATTAAGAGCATCCCACACGCAGCCACCAAAGCTCGGGTTTTGGGTCTCTGGCGTGAAAGCACGCCGCAACGGCACCCACACGCTGTACCTGCATTAACACGATGATTTTACAGGCTCCATTACATACTAGCATCACATCCAATATAAAACCAAGAATTAAATCATCAGTGAATTTTTTTGTGAAACTAAACTGATAAAAAGTTGAACCCGCTGACACCACTGCTGATATCATTATTGTATGTTTCACAAAATAATTGTGTTTTAATTATGTTTTAGTCTTTTTCATAATTTAATGGGAGAATTAAGTCAGCACATGGCTAACGTCACAACTGAGGTCACTGTTGTACGTACCGGCAACTGTAAAAAGAGGTTTTCGGTACCTGTATGCATCTGGGACCAAAACATGGTGCAACACTACCGTGCTAGCCTCAATGCGATGGGGTCCAAGAGAGGCGTCGAGAATGTTCGCAACGTTGGATAGGCTGTGTGGGTCCTTTTAAATAGCAAACTGATACCTTCAGCTCAGATTAACATATTGTAGCATTAAAGTTTTTTCTAAGAGTTCCTATGTTATCGAATCCAGGAGAAGATCCTTATTGGTGTAAGATCACTCATACGAGACTTCTAGGATTCGTTTAATTCTTGTCTTATTGGACCAACGTTTTCTTGTGCGGAGTTGCGTATCGATGATTGCAGATAGGCTTGGGCTTGATGTTTCCTCCTGCACTTGTGTGTTAGTATATGATATTTAAAAGATAAAATGAAGCACATATGTACAATATCATAATCAAGGTAAAATTTGCAACATTGATATTGGCAGTGCGTCCTAATGTGCAATGTCTCATGCCGCGGTTTCACGGATCAATTGTCCACCCCGGATTCATCCACATGTCGTGCAAAGCATGGTATTGAGATTTAAAGACAATAGCCTTAAGTTTCGTGGCATTACTCTCCCTAGATGCTAACCACACTATCAACCCATGAAACTATGAGTTGAGCATAACATCGAAACATGCAACTTAACTCTACTCAAACCTTAATACCTTTATCGGTCTCATTTGTTTGGGTACCTATCAAACTTTCAAGATCGAGATAACAAGATCTAAGACATGTAATGGATCTCTACAGGTTGCATAATATCCCGTAACAAGTTAGAAGCACATATTGTTGCGGGGATAATACCCCAGCCCATAGCCCAATTGGACTACTCCTAAAGAAGTAGATGAACAATAGTAAACATTGCATAACCAAACTCAAAGAGATGAATGATGAGTCTTACAATGCCTCCAATCGTATATCAAATCCAGATTACAAGTAGATGGAGACGGGATGAAGATGGTGAAGGCGTTGATGGAGCTTTGAAGTCGATATCGGCAGCTTCGAGGCTTCGGTGGAGATGAGATCTGATATGACACTGGAATGTGGTTGTATCTTTGTGTGTTTGTCAAATGTCTTGGCTTCCTGCTTCATATTTTTTATTGGGTTTCACGAGGCGGAGCCACCGAAACATGTTACGGTCATCATGTACGGGCGGGATGACCATACCATGGGTTGTTAAGTCATCTATTAATCATCTCGCGACCCTGGTTGAGTTGGTGATGATTCCTGATACCTTTGATCCGGATCACGAATGCAGTATAATAGAAGACCTATGTTTATCGAACATTGGGAAGCACTTGCTGTTGCTTAAGGAACATTTACAAGACTTGCTAATTCGTTTTATTCTATGTTTACCGGACCTTTTCAGTTTACTTTGTACCTTGGGTTATGTCGATGGATGCAGATAGGCCAGGGTTGAAGTTTGACATGTAGCTATGCACATATGGGATAAAGAAAAAGTTAAGAACATTCATGTGTAAATAAGATAGAGGGATGGATACGAACATTGTTTTGCATAGCAGACATTCATCTCCATGCAAGAATCTGAAGTGATCACAAAACTCACTAAGAGTCATGTCATACTTATGGTTCATCAGCTGGAAGGTGACTCTATCCATACCTTCATTCATGCTCCCGAAGAAGGCGAGCACGTCGTTGTGCTTAAATGTTGTCAACTTCCAAAGTTAAGCGGTGGTAGGTTGGGGCATCATGATAAAAAATATCTTGCAACCCCACAATAGTAATGAGCGTATTGAAATTGTTACCTATTCCGAGATGGTTAACACGGTGGACTTGATGGTGCATGCACGGAGCTGCTTGAAACAGGCGAAGTACCGCTTCCTCCCCAGCTGAACTCCGAGGTATTCATATCCTTGGTGGTCTGGCTCTTCTGGCTTGTCCCCTTGTGTTTAGCACTTTGGTTCCAGTAGAGTAGTAATTGGTCCTCTATAAATTATGTGTAAAGATATCATAGTAATACTGCAAAACATGCTCAACAATAAAAAAGGTTCATATTCATCTATGAAATAAGATTGGAAATGTAGAGATGTTGGGCAAAGATTTGCAAAAAGTAATTGGAGGATCGAAGGACAAACAGATCGTTGATGCAAGAGGGATTGATGAGAAATTAGCCTAACGAGTAAAGAGATCCTCAAGGAGTTTTGGAGAGTTTGGAGTAAGATGAAAGAATGAGGCGTTTGTGATCTAGGGATACCTCTTCCCAAGAAAATAGAGTGGCTGCGCGCGTAGTAAGGTCACATGGTACTGGAGGCTATGCCCATACCGGTGCTTATTATCTTCCTAGTAGGTTTCGATATTTTTTTGGCCATCGTGGTACGAGCATCTGCTACGGTCAGGGATGACCGTGCGAGTGCTCGTTAGGTTTGATGTCCCCATCACTCTTTACCTGCCAAATGGGTACATTCGTGTGTTATATTCAGGGCTGGCCGTACCACCGACTGTTGAACTTCTGGTTCCGCGGCGAGAATTATTGAGTCAACTCAGCGTTTTCGTACGGCAACATGGTACGACCTGTACCAGTGATCGTTAATACATATGTGACCACTTGCCGACTTGTTTTCTTCAGAATTTCTTCACGAACCTGTTTATTTTAGTTTGGGTACATAGATATGACAACTTTTGTAGCACCAATATAGTAATTATTTTCAATTAATATTGCTAGGGAGATGATTACCGTAGTCATCTCCTCTCTATTGTTCGAAGATGGATCACACTTATTAACAATAAGAACAAAAACTAAAAACTTGCTCTTCCATACTATTTATCATGGGTTGCCTCCCAAAGCACTTTGTTTTAGGTCGTTCAGCTAAATGAGGACTAACTCTTCTCTGCAATGGGTATTCCAACCCCAACTAATATTCTTTTAAGGTGATTATTTTGTCTCTATTGGTCTTGTGTTCTTCTTCCTAGGAAAATGAACAATAAATGGTGCACGCGAGGATGGCTCAAGTCTCTCATTCCCTTCATGAAGATTAATCAAGGCATTAATGGTTCTCATGAACAACCTACCAAGAATGATAGGTGCTACAGGGTCTTCAGGCATATCGACTATGACAAGATCAATATGTATCAGACAATCTTTAACTTGAACACCTATGCTTTCTTTAATTAACACGGATTGTTTGTAGGTGGAATCAACTAAGTGCAACTTAACTTTAGTTGTCATTAATGAACTAGGATTAATTTTGTCAACTAAAAAGTTTTGGAAATTGTAGAAACACTAGCACCTAGATCACAAAGTGCGTCAATTTCATTAGTCCCTAGTTTTATCTTAAATGTTGGCTCAAAATGTCATCTTACTTAGCATGTAGCTTTTCATATAATTTATTTTATTCATTCTGAAGCTCACGTATGTTCGCAGCAACTTTACTCATAAAATTTTGGTAAGCCTCTTTGTTACCTCCTTCAATATCGGTGCCTGGGGTTATTCATAGTGATCGTCTTCATGAGGTCTTCAACGATGTAGTCAGGTGAGGAAGCGTTAGCATAGTACAACTCTTCAATTTCATCCCCGTCTGCACTCAGTGGTGGAGCTGTAGTACAACCGATGGGTGCAGCTGACACCAATCAAATCAATGTATGTATGAAAGATCATGTGTAAAAATACATGTCTGAACCCTGCACAAAAAATATCATATATATCTCTACAATAGCTGGACCCAATGCCAAAATTTCCTAGATTCGCCTTTGTCTGCACTGCTTCTTACCATCTTCAGATCTACAATAGGGTGCGGCTTCATGGTTTTCTTTTATTTTGATTACAAGATTATTTTGCTCAGTTTTAGATTGCATGAAAGACATAAGAGAATCCTCTAGTTATTGACGATTACCATTGCCATATCCTCCACTATAATTATTAGATGCTCTTGCGGGATTAGGATATGGTTTTTGGTAATTGGAATTATAACATGTGTTCATCAATGCAAGGTAAGTGTTGTTGCATAAAATGAAATCTGCATCATCAACCTTAGCATTAGAGATGGCTTTACCTTCATTATCTTTTATCATGCAAATGAACCCATCTACTTTTGTGGATAGGACTTCATTCTTCTCCTCGGTGACTGACTACACCTTTCTTGCAGCGGGTTGATACGTCTCCAACGGATCTATAATTTCTAATGTTCCATGCTTGTTTTATGACAATATCTACATGTTTTGTTCACACTTTATATCGTTTTGATGCGTTTCGGAACTAACCTATTGACGAGATGCCGAAGTGCCAGTTCTGTTTTCTGTTTTTGGTTTCAGAAATCCTAGTAAGGAAATATTCTCGGAATCGGACGAAATCAACGCCCATACCCTATTTTCACGGAAGCTTCCAGAACACCCGAGTTAGCAGAGGGGGGCCACAGGGCCACCACACATGGTGGCAGCGCGGCCCAGGGGGGGCGCCCCCCCTGTTGTCTGGTCGCCTCGTCAGCCCTCCGACTCCGCCTCTTCGCCTATTTAATCTCCTTGACCTAAAACCCCGAGACGAATAAGCCAGTGCGAAACCTTCCGAGCCGCCGCCATCGTGAAGCCAAGATCTAGGGACAGGAGTCTGTTCGGCACGCCGCCGGACGGGAACCCCGGAAGGCTTCTCCATCGACACCACCGCCATCTTCATCACCGCTGCTGTCTCCCATGAGGAGGAGTAGTTCTCCCTCGAGGCTAAGGGGCTGTACCGGTAGCTATGTGGTTAATCTCTCTCCTATGTACTTCAATACAATGATCTCATGAGCTGCCTTACATGATTGAGATTCATATGAGCTTTGTATCGCTACTAGTCTATGTGCTACTCATGTGATGTTATTAAAGTAGTCTATTCCTCCCGCATGGTGTAATGGTGACAGTGTGTGCATCGTGTGGTTCTTGTCGTAGATTATGATCATAATCTCTTGTAGGTTATGGAGTTGATTATCGCTATGATAGTATTGATGTGATCTATTCCCCTTCATAGTGTAAAGGTGACAGTGTGTATGCTATGTTAGTACTCGGTCTATTTTGCAAAGATCTATTATGCTCTAAGGTTACTTAAACATGAATATCGAATGTTGTGGAGCTTGTTAAATCCTACGCAACGAATGGTGTTCATTATCAAACAAGAGTGTATGTAGCACAAATGAGAGAAGTTATTATTTATTATGCGATCAATGTTGAGAGTGTCCACTAGTGAAAGTATGATCCCTAGGCCTTGTTTCTAAACATCGAATCACCGCTTATTTACTGTTCTGTTGCATGTTTACTCGCTGCCATATTTTATTCAGATTACTATTACCACTCATATACATCCATACTACTTGTATTTCACTATCTCTTCGCCGAACTAGTGCACCTATACATCTGACAAGTGTATTAGGTGTGTTGGGGACACAAGAGACTTCTTGTATCGTGATTGCAGGGTTGCTTGAGAGGGATATCTTTGACCTCTTCCTCCCTGAGTTCGATAAACCTTGGGTGATCCACTTAAGGGGAAACTTGCTGCTGTTCTACAAACCTCTGCTCTTGGAGGCCCAACACTGTACAAGAATAGAAGCACCCGTAGACATCAAGCTATTTTCAGGCGCCGTCGGGGAGGAAAGGTAAAAGGTACTCACACTCCGGATCTCGGCTACTAAGCTATTTTCGGCGCCGTTGTAAGTACTCGAAGCTATTTCCTTTAGATCCTGCAATTGCATCTTTTGGTTTCTTGTTTACACTAGTTAGGCATAATGGAAAGTAACAATGAGCTTCTTATTCTATTTCTGAGTTAAGACATGAATTGTTTGTTGAAAATTAAAAAACCTATGGAATCTTATTTGCATGCTAGTAGCAATGATATTAGTATGAACGCTTTGAACACCATTGTTGTTAATGATATGGAAAATTCTAAGCTTGGGAAGCTGGTTTTGATGAGCATGATATTTTTAGTCCCCCAAGCATTGAGGAGAAAATTTTCTTTGATGATACTTTGCCTCCTATTTATGATGATTATAATGATAGTGGTATTTTGGTGCCGCCTACTATGGAGAGTAAATTTTATTTTGATTATACTATGCCTCCTACACATGATGAGAATAATAATGATAGCTACTTTGTTGAATTTGCTCCCACTACAACTAATAAATTGATTATGCTTATGTGGAGAGTAATAATTTTATGCATGAGGCTCATGACAAGAATGTTTTATGTGATAGTTATATTGTTGAGTTTATTCATGATGCTACTGAAAGTTATTATGAGAGAGGGAAACATGGTTATATGCATCTTAATAATATTAAGTTTCCCCTCTTTATGTTGAGAATCTTGAAATTGCTTGTGTTGCTTTTCTATGCTTGCCACTTTGTTCTTCATGAATTTATTTGTGTACAAGATTCCTTTTCATAGGAAGTGGGTTAGGCTTAAATGTGTTTTGAATTTGCTTCTCGATGTTCTCTTTTGCTTCAACTCTTATTTCTTGCGAGAGTATCATTGAAATTACTGAGCCCATCTTAATGGCTATAAAGAAAGAACTTCTTGGGAGATAACCCATGTGTTTATTTTACTACAGAAATTTTTGTTTTGTTGAGTCTTGGAAGTTGTTTACTACTGTAGCAACCTCTCCTTATCATGTTTTTGGTGCCAAGTAAAGTCTCTATGTTAAAGTTGATGCTAGATTTGGATTATTGTAGAAACAGATTCTGTCTGTCGCATTCGCGTCTAAGTCAGGTAACTCATAAAATATGCAAATTTACGTGTGTGATCCTCGATATGTACGCAACTTTCATTAGTTTTGAGTTTTTTCATCGAGCAAGTTAAGTGCCCCTGCAAAGTCGTCTTTACGGACTGTTACATTTTTGACAGATTACTGCCTTTTATTTCGCATTACCGCTTTTGTTATGTTGAATGAGTTTCTTTGTTCCATTAACTTTCGAAGCTTTGTGCAATGTCCAGAAGTTTAAGAATGATTGTGTCACCTCTGAACATATGAATTTTTATTATATACTAACCCTCTAATGAGTTTTCTTGAAGTTTGGTGTGGAGGAAGTTTTCAAGGGTCAATAGAAGAGGATGATATACTATGATCAAGAAGAGTGAAAGGTCTAAGCTTGGGGATGCCCGGGTTCATCCCTGCATATTTTAAGAAGACTCAAGCATCTAAGCTTGGGGATGCCCAAGGCATCCTTCTTCATCGACAACTTATCAGGTCACTTCTAGTGAAATTATATTTTTATTCAGTCACATCTTATGTTCTTTACTTGGGGCGTTGATACGTCCAATTTGCATCACTATTTTGTATCATAATTTGCTGTTATTCATTGATATATTTCATATTGGGACACAATACTTATGTTATTTCATCTATTTTGCATGTTTCATCATTATTGGAGGATCAAGCACCGGAGCCAGGATTCTGCTGGAAAAAGCACCGTCGGAACGCAATATTTCGGAAGATCAACCGTGGAAGGAAATTACACGTAAATTCCTATTTATCCAGACGTGAAGCCAGAAGGGAGCCAGCTGGACCCAAGGTGGGCCCAGACAACATGGTGGCGCGGCCCATGGCACGGCCGCGCCACCATGGTGTGTGGGGCCCCACAGCCCCTCTCGCCTCCTTTTCTTCGCGTACTCCTTCGTCCCGAAGACCTAAGCCACAGGGGTACCTCACGAAGAGTTACAGCCGCCTCTGCGGGGCGGAGAACACCGAGAGAGAAAAGAGCTCTCCGGCGGGCGGGAATCCGCCGGGAAATTCCTCCCGGAGGGGGAATCGACGCCATCGCCATCGTCATCGAGCTGGACATCATCTCCATCATCATCATCATCTCCACCATCTACACCGCCATCACCACCGCTGCACCTCGTCACCGCTGTAACGATTTGGGTTGGATCTTGATTGTTTGATAGGGGAAACTCTCCGGTGTTACTTTCTACTTGTTATTGATGCCATTGAGTGAAACCATAGAACCAAGGTTTATGTTCAGATTGTTATTCATCATCATATCACCTCTGATTGTATTCCATATGATGTCTCGTGAGTAGTTCGTTTAGTTCTTGAGGACATGGGTGAAGTCTAAATGTTAGTAGTGAACTATGGTTGAGTAATATTCAATGTTATGATATTTAAGTTGTGGTGTCATTCTTCTAGTGGTGTCATGTGAACGTCGACTACACGATACTTCACCATTTATGGGCCTAGGGGAGTGCATCTTGTATTCGGTTGCTAATTGCGGGGTTGCCGGAGTGACAGAAACCTAAGCCCCCGTTAGTATACCGATGCAAGAGGGATCGCAGGATCTCGAGTTTAAGGCTGTGGTTAGATTTATCTTAATTACTTTCTTGTAGTTGCGGATGCTTGCAACGGGTATAATCACAAGTATGTATTAGTCCTAGGAAGGGTGGTGCATTAGCGTAGGTTCACCCACACAACACTTATCAAAACAATGAAGATTATTTAGCTACATGAAGCAAAAGCACTAGACTAAAATCCCCGTGTGTCCTCAAGAACGCTTGGTCATTATAAGTAAACAAACCGGCTTGTCCTTTGTGCTAAAAAGGATTGGGCCACTTGCTGCAATTATTTCTCTCGCATTTTACTTACTCCTACTTTATTCATCTATTACATCAAAACCCCTTGAATACTTGTTTGTGAGCATTTACAGTGAATCCTTCATCGAAACTACTTGTCAACACCTTCTGCTCATCGTTGGGATCGACATTCTTACTTATCGAAGATACTACGATACACCCCCTATACTTGTGTGTCATCAAGACTATTTTTGGGGAGTGAAGCGCTATTGGTAAGTGGAATTAGAAGAGAACCTTTACTGTTTGTGCTATTTCTGCCTGCTGCTATAAGTCATTATGGAGAGATCTTCTCTTCAATTTCTATTTGGGAAATCTACTACTACTGCAACGGTAGTGGATGAAGCGCCAAGTGAGGAAGTGATACCATATAAAATACCTATGAAAATTATTGAACGTGTTATGGATAACCGCTATGAAGGGGATGGAACTGTTCATCCTGGTGATCATTTACTGTTTTTGCATGAATTATGCGGGTTATTCAAATGTGCAGGTATTGCTATGAATGAAGTTAGAAAGAAACTATTCACTATATCGCTGTCTAGTAATTGGTATAAATTGCTGAAGAATGGTGATTCTCTTGATTGGGAGGACATTGTGCCTTTATTTTATTCCAAATTTTATCCTCCAAGTGAAATTCACAAAGATCGGAACCACATATAATTTGGCCTCATGATGGAGAGAGTATTGCCCAAGCTTGGGGAGATTGAAGTCTTTAATGCTCAAATGCCCCATTCATGAGCTTCCTAGTAATGTTATTATTGATAATTTCTATGCAAGACTTTCTTTTCAAGACAAGACCTTGCTGGATACTTCTTGTTCTGGATCATTTACACGCAATAAAGAAGAGTTCAAAAGGGACCTTCTTGATCGGATCCAAGAAAATACTGAGGATGGGAGAACGACAAAGATAGAGAATCAGGTATAATTTATGATTATAAATGCATTGAAGCTTTTATGGATACTGATAAATTTCGTAATATGAGCGCTACATATGGTCTTGATTCCCAAGTCGTTGCAAATCTTTACAAAGCTTTTGCCTCTCATTATGAATTGCCTAAGAAGAATTTTGATAAGTATCATGAACCGTATAAAGATAAAATTGATTCATCTGTAAACAAATGTGTAGTGATTGAAGCTGTTGATCATGTTATTCCTGAAGCTTATATTGAAAAAACTCCTTTCCCTGCTAAAATGAAGGAGTACTCTATCATATCTAGTGCGGTTAATAAAAGTGAAAAGAAACCTATAGAACCCGAAGAACAAATTAAAGTTGAACCTGTTGTTGCAATAGTTAAAGATCTTGTGACTGAAAATGTGGAGGATGGTCAAATTATTTTCTGTGAAGATGCTTCTAATATTGTTTCACATCCTAATAAACCCAAACAAGTTAGTGTTCCTATGTTATCTGTTAGAATTGGTGATCATTGCTATTATGGTTTATGTGATATCGGTGCAAGTATTAGTGCTATTCCTTATGAGCTCTACACGGAGATTATACACGAAATTGATTCTTGTGAACTTGAAGATATTGATGTGGTTATTCAGCTGGCTAATAGAGAAACTATTTCTCCAATTGGTATTGTTCGAGATGTGGAAGTCCTATGTGGTAAGATTAAATATCCTGCTGACTTTTTGGTACTTGGTTCTGCTGCTAGTGATCATTGTCCTATCATTTTTGGTAGACCTTTTCTAAATACTTGTGGAGCTATTATAGATTGCAAGAAGAAAATTTTGACTAAATTTGCTGGTGAATCTTATGAGTTTAACTTCTCTAAATTTACCAAAACTCCTTATAAAGCTGATTTGCCTAGTAATGATTTTAAAATGGAGCAGTGTGCATCTATTGTTCTTGTTCCTAATAATCCTTTGCAGCAACATTTGGAGAATAGCGAGAGTGAAGTTTTAGGAAAGAAAGAGATGAGCTTGAGGAAATTTCTTCGCCAACCTATTCTCAAGCATGATTTACGGTGGAAGATTTGGGTACAACACCGCCACCAAAGGAAGATCCCGTTTTTGATTTAAAGCCTTTACCCGATAATCTTAAATATGCTCATATTGATGATAAGAAAATATATCCTGTTATTATTAGTTCTAAGCTTTCAGAGATTGAGGAAGAAAGGTTATTCGAAATATTGAAGAAACACCGAGGAGCTATTGGCTATACTCTTGATGATTTGAAAGGTATTTCTCCTTCTATTTGCCAACATGCTATCAATATGGAAGTTGACGCAAAGCCCGTTGTTGAACATCAACGTCGTCTAATTCCGAAGATGAAGGAGGTGGTAAGGAATGAGGTATTAAAACTTCTTGAAGCTGGTATTATATATCCTATTGCTGATAGTAGATGGGTTAGTCCTGCATTGTGTTCCTAAGAAAGGAGGAATGACTGTTGTGCCTAATGATAATGATGAGCTCATTCCTCAAAGAGTAGTTGTAGGTTATAGAATGTGCATTGATTTTCGAAAAGTTAATAAAGTTACTAAGAAAGATCATTACCCTTTACCATTTATTGATCAAATGCTAGAAAGGTTGTCTAAAAATACTCACTTTTGTTTTCTTGATGGTTATTCTGGATTTTCACAAATTGTTGTTAAAGCTAAAGATCAAGAGAAAACCACGTTCACTTGTCCTTATGGAACTTATGCTTATAGGCGTATGCCTTTTGGTTTATGTAATGCTCTTGCTACTTTTCAATGATGCATGTCTGCTATTTTTCATGGTTTTTGCGAGTATTGTAGAGGTGTTCATGGATGATTTTTCTGTCTATGGGAATTCTTTTGATAATTGCTTGCGAAACCTCGATAAAGTTTTAGAGATGTGAAGAAACTAACCTTGTTCTTAATTGGGAGAAATGCCACTTTATGGTTAATGAAGGAATTGTATTGGGACATAAAATTTCGAGAGAGGTATTGAAGTTGATAGAGCTAAAGTTGAAGCAATTGAGAAGATGCCCTATCCAAGGGATGTTAAAGGTATTCGTAGTGTTCTTGGTCATGCTGGGTTTTATAGGAGATTTATTAAAGATTTCTCTAAAATTTCAAAGCCTCTTACTAATCTTCTTCAAAAAGATGTACCTTTTGTTTTTGATGATGATTGTAAGGAAGCTTTGAAACTCTAAAGAAAGCCTTAACAACTGCTCCTGTAGTTGAACCTCCTGATTGGAATTTACCTTTTGAATTATGTGTGATGCTAGTGATTTTGTTGTAGGCGTGATACGTCTCCAACGTATCGATAATTTCTTATGTTCCATGCTACTTTATTGATGATACCTACATGTTTTATGCACATTATATGTCATATTTATGCATTTTGGAACTAACCTATTAACAAGATGCCGAGAGTCACGACATTGTTTTCTGCTGTTTTTGGTTTCAGAAATCCTAGTAAGGAAATATTCTCGGAATTGGACGAAACTTTCGCCAGGGTCCTAAGCTTCAGGAAGACCGAAGAGATAACGAAGTGGGGCCACAAGGCAGCCGGAGCTAGGCGGCGCGGCCCGGGCCCGGCCGCGCCGACCGCCCCTGGGCCCCTCGTGTGGCCCAGCGTTGACCTTCCGCCTACTTAAAGCTCCCGTCGCGACCCCAGTACCGAGAGCACGATACGGAAAACCTTCCAGACGCCGCCGCCGGCAATCCCATCTCGGGATTCGGAGATCGCCTCCGGCACCCTGCCGAGAGGGGATTCATCTCCCGGACTCTACACCGCCATGGTCGCCTCCGGAGTGATGAGTGAGTAGTTCACCCCTGGACCATGGGTCCATAGCAGTAGCTAGATGGTCGTCTTCTCCTTGTTGTGCTTCATTGTTGGATCTTGTGAGCTGCCTAACATGATCAAGATCTTCTATATGTAATTCTATATGTTGTGTTTGTCGGGATCGGATGGATAGAGAGTACTATGATTATGGTGATTATCAATCTATTGTTTATGTGTTTTTTATGATCTTGCATGCTCTCCGTTATTAGTAGAGGCTCCGGCCAAGTTTTTACTCTTAACTCCAAGAGGGAGTATTTATGCTCGATAGTGGGTTCATGCCTCCATGGAATCTGGGACAGAAAGTTCTAAGGTTGTGGATGTGCTGTTGCCACTAGGGATAAAACATTGATGCTATGTCTAAGGATGTAGTTGTTGATTACATTACGCACCATACTTAATGCAATTGTCTGTTGCTTAGCAACTTAATACTGAATGGGGTTCGGATGATAACACTGAAGGTGGACTTTTTAGGCATAGATGCATGGATGGCGGTCTATGTACTTTGTCGTAATGCCCAATTAAATCTCACTATATTTATCATATCATGTATATGCATTGTTATGCCTTTCTCTATTTGTCAATTGCCCGACTGTAATTTGTTCACCCAACATGCTTTTATCTTATGGGAGAGACACCTCTAGTGAGCTGTGGACCCCGGTCCTATTCTTTACATTGCAATCTACTGCAATTGTGTTTACTGTTTTCTTTGCAAACATCTTCCACTCGATACGTTTAATCCTTTGTTACAGCAAGCCGGTGAGATTGACAACCTCACTGTTTCGTTGGGACAAAGTACTTGGGTTGTGTTGTGCAGGTTCCGCGTTGGCGCCGAATCCCTGGTGTTGCGCCGCATCACATTTCGCGACCATCAACCTTCAACGTGCTTCTTGGCTCCTACCGGTTCGATTAAACCTTGGTTTCTTTCTGAGGGAAAACTTGCTACCGTGCGCATCATACCTTCCTCTTGGGGTTCCCAACGAACGTGTGAGTTACACGCCATCAAGCTCTTTATGCGGCGCCGTTGCCGGGGAGAGTCAAGACACGCCGCAAGGGGAGCCTCCACTTCTCAATCTCTTTACTTTGTTTTTGTCTTGCTTTATTTACTACTTTGTTTGCTGCACTAAATCAAAATACAAAAAAAATTAGTTGCTAGTTTTACTTTATTTACTGTCTTGCTCTCCATATCAAAAACACAAAAAAATTACTTACTTGCATTTACTTTATCTAGTTTGTTTTATTTACCGTTGCTAAAATGAATACTCCTGAAAATACTAAGTTGTGTGACTTCACAAATGCAAATAATAATGATTTCCTATGCACACCTATTTCTCCACCTACTACTACAGCGAATTCTTTGAAATTAAACCTGCTTTACTAAATCTGGTTATGAGAGATCAATTTTCTGGTGTTAGTTCTGATGATGCTGCTGCCCATCTCAATAATTTTGTTGAACTTTGTGAAATGCAAAAGTATAAGGACGTAGATGGTGATATTATTAAATTGAAAGTGTTTCCTTTCTCATTAGGAGGAAGAGCTAAAGATTGGTTACTATCTTTGCCTAAGAATAGTATTGATTCATGGACTAAATGCAAGGATGCTTTTATTGGTAGATATTATCCTCCCTCTAAAATTATATCTTTGAGAAGTAGCATAATGAATTTTTAAACAATTAGATACTGAACATGTTGCTCAAGCATGGAGAGAATGAAAACTTTGGTAAAGAATTGCCCAACCCATGGACTGACTACTTGGATGATCATTCAAACCTTCTATGCAGGACTAAATTTTTCTTCGCGGAATTTATTGGATTCAGCTCTGGAGGTACCTTATGTCCATCACTTTGCGGCTACAAAACTTCTTGATGATATGATGATAAATTACTCTGAATGGCACACGGAAAGAGCTCCACAAGGTAAGAAGGTAAATTTATTGAAGAAACCTCTTCCTTGAGTGATAAGATTGATGTGATTATGTCTATGCTTGTGAATGGTAGATCTAATGTAGATCCAAATAATGTTCCTTTAGCTTCATTGGGTGCTCAAGAAGAAAATGTTGATGTGAATTTCATTAAAAACAATAATTTCAACAACAATGCTTACAGGAACAACTCTGGTAATAACTATAGGCCATATCCTTCTGCTAATGGTAATGGTTATGGTAATTCTTATGGGAATTCTTACAATAATAATAGGGGTGTACCCTCTGGTCTTGAAGCTATGCTTAAAGAATTTATTAGTACACAAACTGCTTTTAACAAATCTGTTGAAAAAGCTTGGTAAAATTGATATTATTGCTTCCAGAGTTGATAGACTTGCCTCTGATGTTAATCTTTTAAAATTGAAAGTTATGCCTAATAATGATATTGATAATAATAAGATTACTACTACAGCCAATGCCATCAAAGTTAGAATTAATGAGAATATAAGATTAATGGCTGGATGAGTGCTAGGTGGGATAGAGAAGAAAATGAAAAACTAGCTAAAGAGAATAATGTGGCTAAGTTTGGACTATTACCACCACTAGTAATGCTAATTCTCCACATGTTGCTGCACCTCCTACTATCAATGGTAAAATAATTGGTGTTGGCAATGTTTCTACTCCTAGTGCAGAGCGAACAAAACTGCCTGAAATTGCTAAAACTGCTGAAACTGCTTGTAAAACTGCTGAAATTTTTTCCAACCTTGGGAACAATGATCCCATTGCTGTAACTCATAATGATTTAGACTTTGATGATTGCCACATCTCTGAAGTTATAAGTTCTTACAAAAACTTGCTAAAAGTCCTAATGCTAGTGCTATAAATTTAGCCTTTACAAAACATATTACAAATGCTCTCATAAAAGCTAGAAAAGAAAAACTTAAACTTCTATTCCTAGAAAGTGAGAAGATGGTTGGGAGCCCATCATTAAAATGAAATTCAATGACTTTGAATGTAATGCTTTATGTGATCTTGGTGCAAGTATTTCTGTTATGCCTAAAAGATTTATGATATGCTTGACTTGCCACCATTGAAGAATTGTTATTTGGATGTTAATCTTGCCGATAATGTTAAAAAGAAACCTTTGGGAGGATTGATAATATGCATATTCACGGTTAACAATAACCTTGTCCCGTTGATTTGTTGTCTTGGATAGAATGCAATGCATCTTGTCCTGTGTGTTGGGAAGACCTTTTCTTGGAACCGTTAGTGCTGTTATTGATATGAGGAAGGTAATATTAAATATCAATTTCCTCTCAAAGAAGGTATGGAACACTTCCCTAGAAAGAGAATGAAGTTACCTTTTGATTCTATTATTAGAACAAGCTATGATGTTGATGCTTCTACTCTCGATGTTACTTGATTTGCATTTTCTGCGCCTAGCTGAAAGGCGTTAAAGAAAAGCGCTTATGGGAGACAACCCATGTTTTACCTACAGCAATTTTTTGTTTTGTTGAGTCTTGGAAGTTGTTTACTACTGTAGCAACCTCACCTTATCATGTTTTTGTGCCAAGTAAAGTTTCTATGTCAAAGTTGATGTTATATTTGGGATCGCTGCCGGAGAAACAGCATTGCTGTCTGTCTCGAATCTGGGCAGGTTCTCCTGTGAAAATTGAAAAAATCTGCCAAATTTAAGAGCGTGATCCTCAAGATATATGCATGACTTTCATTAGTTTTAAGTTTTTCCATTTGAGCAAGTCTGGTGCCAACTGTAAATTCGTCTTTACGGACTGTTCTCTTTTTGACTGCCTTCTATTTCACATTGCCTCTTTTGCTATGTTGGATTCATTTCTTTGATCCATTAATGTCATTAGCATTATGCAATGTCCAGAAGTGAAAATAATGTTTGTGTCACCTCTGAATGTGTGAATTATTAATTGTGCACTAACCCCTCTAATGAGTTTGCTTGAAGTTTGGTGTGAAGGAAGTTTTCAAGGGTCAAGAGGAGTATGATATACTATGATCAAGAGGAGTGAAAGCTTTAAGCTTGGGGATGCCAGTGGTTCACCCCTGCATATTTTAAGAAGACTCAGGCTCTAAGTTGGGGATGCCCAAGGCATCCCCTTCTTCATCGACAACATCATCAGGTTCCTCCCCTGAAGCTATATTTTTATTCAGTCACATCTTGTGTTCTTTACTTGGAGCGTCGGTTTGTTTTTGTTTTCGTTTTGTTTGAATAAAATGGATCCTAGCATTCACTTTATGGGAGAGAGACACGCTCCGTTGTTGCATATGGACACATGTGTCCTTAGGCTTTACTCATAATGTTCATGGTGAAGTTTCTCCTTCGTTAAATTGTTATATGGTTGGAATTGGAAAATGCTACATGTAGTAATTCTAAAATGTTGGATAATGTGATACTTGGCAATTGTTGTTCTCATGTTTAAGCTCTTGCATCATATGCTTTACTTATTAATGAAGAAATACATAGAGCTTGCTAAAATTTGATTTGCATATTTGGTCTCTCTAAGGTCTAGATAATATCTAGTATTGAGTTTTTGAACAACAAGGAAGACGGTGGAGTCTTTTAATGTTTACAATATGTCTTTTATGTGAGTTTTGCTGCACTTGTTCATCCTTGAGTTTGCTTCAAATAACCTTGCTAGCCTAAACCTTGTATCGAGAGGAATACTTCTCATGCATCCAAATCCTTGAGCCAACTACTATGCCATTTGTGTCCACCATACCTACCTACTACATGGTATTTCTCAGCCATTCCAAATAAATTGCTTGGGTGCTACCTTTAAAATTCCATCATTCACCTTTGCAATATGACTCATGGGACAAAATAGCCTTAAAAACTATCGTAGTATTGAATATAACTTATGCACTTTATCTTTTATTAAGTTGCTTGTTGTGCGATAACCATGCTTGTAAGCCATCAACTATTGTTGAATATCATGTGAGTTGCTATGCATGTCCGTCTTGTCGAAAGGATCTATCATTTTAGTGGTTGGAGCATGCAAAATTGTTAGAAGAACATTGGGCCGCTAACTAAAGCCATGAACCATGGTTGAAATTTCAGTTTTGGACATATATCCTCAATCTCATATGAGAATAATAACTTTGCTACATGCTCCATTTAAGAGAGAGAGGAGTCCATTATCATTGTCCATGTTGTCCCGGTATGGATGTCTAAGTTGAGAATAATCAAAGCGAGAAATCCAAAATGCGAGCTTTCTCATTAGACCTTTGTACAGGCGGCATGGAGGTACTCTGTGACACTTGGTTGAAACATGGCATGCAAAGACCCGGTAGTCCAAGCTAAGTAGGACGAGGTGCGGACACTATTACTATACTATGCATGAGGCTTGCAACTTGTAAGATATAATTTACATAACTCATATTTATTACTACCGTTGACAAAATTGTTTCATGTTTTCAAAATAAAAGCTCCAGCACAAATACAGCAATCGATGCTTTCCTCTTTGAAGGACCTTTCTTTTACTTTTATTGTTAAGTCAGTTTACCTATCTCCCTCCACCTAAGAAGCAAACACTTGTGTGAGGAGCTGTGCATTGATTCCTACATACTTGCATATTGCACTTGTTATATTACTTTGTATTGACAATATCCATGAGATATACATGTTATAAGTTGAAAGCAACTGCTGAAACTTAATCTTCCTGTTTTTGCTTCAACACCTTTACTTTGATTTATTGCTTTATGAGTTAACTCTTATGCAAGACTTATTGATGCTGTCTTGAAGTACTATTCATGAAAAGTCTTTGCTATATGATTCACTTGTTTACTCATGTCATTACGCTTTGTTTTGATCGCTGCATTCATTACATATGTTTACAAATAGTATGATCAAGATTATGATGGCATGTCACTTTAGAAATTATCTTTGTTATCGTTTTACCTGCTCGGGACGAGCAGAACTAAGCTTGGGGATGCTGATACTCCAACGTATCGATAATTTCTTATGTTCCATGTCACTTTATTGATGATACCTACATGTTTTATGCACATTATATGTCATATTTATGCATTTTCTAGAACTAACCTATTAACAAGATGCCGAAGAACGATTCTTGTTTCTGCTTGTTTTGGTTTCGAAATCCTAAATGAGAAATATTCTGGAACTATGAATGAAACTTTCGCCCAGGGTCCTATTTTTACCTGGCTGGAAACCGAAAAGAGATAACGAAGTGGACCACGAGCAACCGGAGCTAGGGCGGCGCGGCGGAGCCACAGCAGCGCCGACCTGCCCCCTGGGCCCCTCGTGTGGCCCCCAGCGTTGCCCTTCCGCTCCGTCGCAGGCCCCGTGCAAGAGCCACAATACGGAAAACCTTCCGGAGGGGCCGCCGCCGCCGCCGAATCCCATCTCGGGGGATTCGGGAGATCGCCTCCGGCACCCTGCCCGGAGGGGATTCATCTCCAGGAGGGACTCTACACCGCCATGGTCGCCTCAGGAGTGATGTGTAAGTAGTTCACCCCTGGACCATGGGTCCATAACAGAGGTAGATGGTCGTCTTCTCCTTGTTGTGCTTCATTGTTGGATCTTGTGAGCTGCCTAGCATGATCAAGATGATCTATATGTAATTCTATATGTTGTGTTTGTGGGATCCGATGGATAGAGAGTACTATGATTATGGTGATTATCAATCTATTGTTTATGTGTTGTTTATGATCTTGCATGCTCTCCATTATTAGTAGAGGCTCCTGGCCAAGTTTTACTCTTAACTCCAAGAGGGAGTGTTATGCTCGATAGTAGGTTCATGCCTCCATTGAATGTGGGACAGTGACAGAATCTAAGGTTGCTGGATGTCTTGTTGCCACTAGGGATAAAACATTGATGCTATGTCTAAGGATGTAGTTGTTGATTGCATTACGCACCATACTTAATGCAATTATCTGTTGCTTTGCAACTTAATACTGGAGGGGGTTCGGATGATAACCTGAAGGTGGACTTTTAGGCATAGATGCAGTTGGATGGCGGTCTATGTACTTTGTCGTAATGCCCAATTCAATCTCACTATATTTATCATATCATGTATATGCATTGTTATGCCTTTCTCTATTTGTCAATTGCCCGGCTGTAATTTGTTCACCCAACATGCTTTTATCTTATAGGAGAGACACCTCTAGTGAACTGTGGACCCCGGTCCTATTCTTTACATAGCATACAATCTACTGCAATTGTGTTTATTGTTTTCTTTGCAAACATCTTCCACTCGATACGTTTAATCCTTTGTTACAGCAAGCCGGTGAGATTGACAACCCCCACTATTTCGTTGGGACAAAGTACTTGGGGTGTGTTGTGCGGGTTCCGCGTTGGCGCCGGAATCTTGCGCCGCATCACATTTCGCTACCATCAACAGCTAACGTGCTCTTGGCTCCTCTTGGATTCGATTAAACCTTTGGTTTCTTTAAGAGGAAAACTTGCTCTTTGTGCGCATCATACCTTCCTCTTGGGGTTCCCAACGAACGTGTGAGTTACACGCCATCAAGGCGCTGTTCTTGGACAGCGAGTATATAAAAAATTAAATGTTATTCATTATGCTAGTAAGACTCTTGATGCTGCTCAAAGAAATTATGCTACAAAATTGTTAGGTGTAGTCTTTGCTTGTGACAAGTTTAGACCCTATATTGTTGATTCAAAGTCACGATTCCATCTTGATCATCTTTAGCAAATTAGATACCCATGACAAAGAAGATGCTAAGCCAAGAGCTTAGTAGGTGGTACTTGATTTGCAAGAATTTGATTTACATATTATAGATAGGAAGGGTGCAATCCTATTGCTGATAATTTGTCTAGATTGGAAAATATTGCTTATGATCATGTTCCTGTTAATGATAGTTTCCAAATGAACAATTGGCTGTAATAAAGGTGAGCTGGCGAGAGAGTTGGTATTCTGATTATGCTAACTTTATTGTTTCGAGGTATTTGCCTCCAACCTTTTCAGCTCAGCTAAAAAGGAAGAAATTCTTTTATGACTTGAGGCATTATTTTAGGATGACCCACTTATAAAGAAGGAGTAGACGGTATTATGCGAAGATGTGTTCCTGAATATGAACAACGGAGATATTGAGTAAATGTCATTAGTGAGTGTTTGTGGAGGACATCCTGGCGGAAGGTAGAGACACTTGGTTTTAAAGCAGGTTTATTGACCAACACTTTCAAAGATGCAAAGGAAGTTTGTCTTATCTTGTGATGAATTTCAAAGAGTTGGTAATATCTCTGAAATGACTATGAATTATACTCTTGTTATTGAACCATTCGATTGTTGGGGATTCGACTTCATGGGTCCTTTCCCTTCTTCAGAAGGTAACACTCATATACTTGTCGCTGTTGATTATGTTACTAAATGGTTAGAAGCTATACCCACAAAAAGTGCTGATGGTGAGACCTCTTTAAAAATGCTTTTAGATATTATTTTCCTAGATTTGGAGTACCTAGATATATTATGACTGATGGAGGTTCTCATATTATTCATGGAGGTTTTAGAAAAACTCTTGCTAAGTATGGTATTAATCATAGAATTGGCACGCCTATCACCCTCAAACTAGTGGTCAAGTAGAATTATCAAGAGAGATTAAATCTATTTTGGGAAAGACTGTTAATAAATCTAGAAAGAATTGGGCTAGCAAATTGAAGGAAGCACTCTGGGCTTATAGAACTGCTTATAAAAATCCTATGGGAATGTCACCTTATAAAATGGTTTATGGAAAAGCTTGTCATTTACCTTTAGAACTAGAGCACAAAGCTTATTGGGCTGTTAGAGAACTAAATAAAGATTCGAAACTAGCCGGTAATAAGAGGTTGCTGCAATTAAGTTCTCTAGATGAATGGAGAAGTGAAGCTTATGAAAATGCTAAACTCTTTAAAGAAAAAGTTAAGAAATGGCATGATAGAAGGATCATCAAAAGAGAGTTTAATATTGGGGATAAAGTCCTATTGTATCGGTCTGGTCTCAGATTCTTTGCAGGGAAATTACTTTCGAAATGGGAAGGACCATATGTTGTTGAGGAGGTGTATCGTTCAGGAGCAATTAAAATTGGCTCTCTCCAAGGCAATGCTACGCAAGTGGTGAATGGACAAAGACTCAAGCATTATATCTCGGGTGATTCTTATAATGTTGATGTTGATATTATTCAAGTGGAAACATCGGAGGCTTTCATCAAAGGACAAATTGACAGTCCGCCAGAACTCGACTTTGAATAGGTAACAGTAAAGGTAATAAAAAGTCCGCGTTTAGCTTTCGAACAATATTTCTGCTGTTTTTGGAAAATATGAAAAACTACGGGATCGAAGCAATTGGAGGGCGCACGGCGTGCCCCCATGAGCCGGCGCGGGCCCCAGCCCACCAGCCGGCGCACTTTGTGAGGACACCGCCTCGTTGACACCCTCCGACTCTTGTTCGACCTGGAACCTTCCTTTTGTCGTTTTTTGCTATATAATCCCCGGACCTGCGGAGGTCATATATGAACCCCACTACTCGTCGATGTTTGTTTAGGGCATTTTCTGCCAGATTGCTTTGATCTCGAAGCACCATGGTCTCCAACAACAAAGACAAAGGCCTTGGAAGGAAGAGATGGATGAAAGGATCAATAAGGAGAAGAAGAAGATAGCATCAACAAAAGGAGAGTGGGAAACTACGGAGAGTAAGCCAATCTTGGTGGGATCGGTTAACACTGGGCGTTCTTTTTCTCATAACTTGCAGGGAGCTCTTCCGCCTGCTCTAGACCTCGACTCTTTCCCTTGTGTGGAGGAAGCAATACGGGTTGCTGATGAGTTTTGTGATCAATATCGTGCTCTCAAAAGGGAAGTGGGGATACTTCAGGAGGAGAATCACTTCGCAGAATGCTGGAATATTACTCAATTCCCAGCACAAGGCCATCACCGCCACATTCGGATAACAATGAGTCTCTTCAAGTTTTGGTGCAGAATTGCAAAATTGAGAAGCTGAAGCTGAAGGAGATCCTTATGAAACGCGAGAAGAATCCATCACCATCACCACCGAAGGAGTAATTCATCATCGGTATTGGCATCCCCTTGGTTTGTTCCAAGCTTGGGGAGTGCCGCGGTATCCACATCATCACTACCTTTATCTTTTACTATCAAGTAGTGTCATATCATGAGTAGGAAGTTATCATATGGAATAGTTTGCAGTGTGTGGAAGTATCTCTTAGTTGGTTATCTATGTATCCGTTGGTGTGAGTTATCGTTATGGAATATTAATGAGAAGTCTTATCATTTACTTTTTGCACTTCTTATTTTAGTTTGCAATCTCCATTATATGATTACTCTTGACATTAGTATTGATATCACTTTGGGAGCATCAAGCAAATCTATTTGGTTTTGGCAAACTTAGCATTGGTCAATAGCAACAACACCCTGATGTTTAAATAGAAGAGAGAAATACATGTAGATATATTACTCTATTATCTCTATGCTAATGAGTTTAGTATTCTGAAGTTAAAATTGCTTGTGCTTATGAGAAAGATGCATGATTGCTCTATCATATGTATATTTGTTTGTTTCCTTCAACCATTATGCTTGCTATCAAACCTTGCTAGCCAAAAACCTGTATATTGAGAGGGAATGCTTCTCATGCATCCATAACCTTAGACCAAACTCATGCCATTTGTGTCCACCATACCTACCTACTACATGTGGTATTTTCTGCCATTCCAAGTAAATGCTTCATGTGCTACCTTTAAATAATTCAAACTATACTACTCCTTATTTGTGTCAATATTTTATAGCTCATGAGGAAGTATGTGGTGTTTATCTTTCAATCTTGTTGGGCGGACTTTCACCAATGGACTAGTGGCACATCCGCTTATCCAATAATTTTGCAATAAGAGTTGGCAATAGGGGTTCCCAGCCCCAATTAATAACTTTCATTAATAATTCTCTTCACATGTTTTGCCCCTGATTTATCAGTAAGCAACTTAATTTTGCAATAGACACTCCCATGGTATGTGAATGTTGGAAGGCACCCGAGGATTCGGTTAGCCATGGATTGAGAAAGCCAAGGTTGGGGGAAGTGTCATCCTTAATAAAACTAAAATACATGTGTAAACAAAAGAGAAGGGGGATGATCTGCCTTGCTGGTAGAGATGCAGTCCTCATGGGGCTTAGCTCTTGGAAGGTTAGTTTGGCAAGGGGTTAGAGTGCCGCTACCGTTAGATTGAAAACAACAAACACCGGCTAAATCTCTACTTTATGCTCTTTCTATGATTTCAAAACTTGAAAAGCTCATAGCACATGATTTAATCCTGCTTCCCTCTGCGAAGGGCCTATCTTTTACTTTTATATTGAGTCAGTAAACCTATTTCCCTCTATCTCAAGCAAGCAATTGAGTTGTTGTGAACCAACCATTTATGCTATGATTCAGTTAATCATGTCTTTTATACTTTCGTGTTTAGTACAAATTTTATCTGAATAAATATGACTTTGAAGTTATCAATGATTATGAGGAGATTGTTATGATTGAATATGAAAGCCCTGCTATATAAGTTCTAATATGAAAGCCTTGCTTATTAAATAAGAGCAATCTGTTAGTAGTTCTCTGACCAAGAACAAAAGTTTGCCATAACATAATTTCCTATGCACCTTTACTTGTGATTTCTCTTCACTTATTTCAAGTTGAGTTATATGAAGAGAATGTT